>JAWDGP010004435.1:0-87500 GCA_033675545.1 Elysia crispata
CAAGGTGAGGGTTACAGCAGTGTTGCATAACACCGACGCACTAGTTCTTAAAATAAAAGGATTCATGCTAAAGGGTCTTAAATTTTGCTATGTTTATATGACCATGACTTAACCTACGTAAATATTTAGGTGCATTTTACTATTATAGGTCAAGCGTTTTCCTCTCCCTTTTTTTTTGTAAATTGCCTCACTACTGTCTGGTTTCCTTTGTCGTATATTGTCACTCTTTGTATTTTTTTCCTTCGAACATTTTTTTTCGGTTTCAACATAAGGTTCAAGCTTGGCTAGATGCAGTAGTAATTTTAACTACAGGGTGTTGGTTATCAGTGCCATATTGTGGCTGATTTTAAATACTTGTTAGTCTAGACAGGTGCTAGAGATTGTAATATCTGCGGTTCGATTCTTTTTTGTAGTGCTACATACTGTATTACCTTGAGTACTTTCGTTATTACTGTTTCAAGAAAAGATGCTTTTGTTTTCATACTTAAAAGCAGCTAGGCAGACGTGAAGGGAACGTATAGAGAACTTCTCGAAAAAAGGCACATCAGATAATAATTATGCCCATGCCAATTCGATTTACAGCGAGTGTTAAGGGCTAATACTCTATCAGTGGTGTGGTCTGAACATCTGGACTGCATCATTAGTGGTACTAGAATCTCTTTGATACTTCAACAGCCATCTGGTTGACCTTGACAACCTTGTTTATCTGGATGGGGAGCCGTTTGCTACAAAATTGTCGGAGTTGAAACTATATTAAGTTGTATTGATTAGCAATTGCTTTTTTCAAAACGATAGATGTTGTTATGTAGATACAAATTGGTGTCAATATCCATTAGATAATTGTTCTGTGGGCCTTCATTGAAACCAATTGATATCAACCACACTGAAATTGTAACGCATGCCTATATTGAATGATGATTTTTACTTTATTTTTTTTTTTTTAATCTGAATACTTTTCATGTTAATGAGAAAGTGATTCTCTTGTTTAATATGTCAGCCTTTATAAAATCGTAGTAAAACCTAAGGTTTTTCTTTATTATTATTTGTGTTCATTACCTTCTGCTTTGTCGGTGGTTGTCCAGATATCTATGTTCACGCTGTGTGTTCTAAAAGTAATCTTAAGTCACACGACCTGCGACGTGTGACAAGAACATTCTTTACTAGATCATGTTTTGTGATTGTCTGTTTCTATTTTATATATATTTCCTTATCAAAGACTTGCATCTTAAGCGCCGTATGTCTGTCTTCGTTTTCCCCAGCTTCTGTCGCTGTTTGACTACCTTCTTTCTTACTAAAATTATAATACTAATCAAGGGATAGTTATCTATCGTTTCTTTATTTTATTTCATGGTAATATTTTAATTATGAACCTTTTATTGTTTCTCTCTAATTCCCTGAGATATATCTTGACATGTGCAGTTGAAGTGGGTCTTAAATTCTCGCCAGTTTCCAAGTTCATTAAGATCCGGTAACAGTTTAAGGTTTGTTTTGTATTTTGATAGTTCAGTTATTCGTTCTATTAGGCAAGTAAAATCCTGGCATATATTGCGATTTGCAGACCTTTACCCGATTCAAGTGTTCTGTCTTTTCTGTATCTAATTTTCTTTTAAGGTAAAAGCATGTAATTATGGACCTTTGCAATTGGTATGTTTCATTTCTTTGTATTTAACTTAGGATGATAGTTTTGTAAAAAGCAAAGTCGTTGAAATGCCCAAATTTATTGTTCTTCTATCTGATTTGATAATTAATTTCTGTTGACTGAATTTGTAATTTGTTTTCCTCTTTCGAGTAATTTTAATAACAAATTAAAAATTAATTACTTATAAAGTAATTAATACTAAGTCCAACAGTTTTGTAAAATAGAATATCTGTACATTATTTATTTTTATCACATTCATCAATTCAAATTTTGTCGTTGAACCAAGGTAGATAATTTTGATTATTATTTAGCGTTAAGATTAACCCTAGCTGTACATCCGGAGTGATTTTGTTACCCAGGGGTTATTTTTATTTTTTTTTTAATACTTATTATGGGAATTTTGTTCTGAAGTTTTCAGTATTCCTAAAAAATTCGTTTTGGCAATCGATCATGCGTTATTTATTATTAATAGCAAATAATTTGAAACTAAACTAATCATTGGTCACTTCTGAAACCCTCCAATTCCAAGCAATGGGGAAAATTACCAAGTACCCCATATCTCAAAGAAACAAAAAAAAAAATCCAAAAACATGATCCTTTTATCTGTGGGCGTCACAAACACCCCACGTATCGGTATATAAGGTGTTAACTTTTAAA
Organism: Elysia crispata; assembly: GCA_033675545.1. NCBI lineage: Eukaryota > Metazoa > Mollusca > Gastropoda > Plakobranchidae > Elysia > Elysia crispata. The sequence continues at coordinate 2,297 of JAWDGP010004435.1, forward strand.
CACATTATTTTGCTACTTCTCCTACTAAAGGAGAAAAATAATGGAGTTTCAAGCATCATCCGTTCTAAAAAGTAAGAATTGTTGAAAAAAATTACTTCAATTCACTACTTGACATTTTATTTTAAATTTCCACGATTGACTATTACTATGATGTGTATAAAGCTCTAAGAACGCTAAGTACTAGTTAGATCTAGTATGATCTGGACCGGTCTAGGGTATTTTTTTTTAATTCCACCAGACAATGTCCTGTGTTTTGTGGCTACAGTCATATTCAAGGTCAAAATGTTGGGTCTACATTTTGGCTATTATATATATATATATATATATATATATATATATATATATATATACATATATATATACATACATATATATAAAATAGCCAAAATTTAAACACACTCACATATATATACACATATATGTGTATGTGTGTGGATGAAGCTCGATACGATAAAACAGCATGCCTATTGTCTTTGTTCATTATTTTTTCTTTAATTTTTTCACGCTTTTAGAGTTAAGATTGTTCGCCTGAGGTGAAGATTTGTTATTTCACAGAAATGCTAATATGTTCGAATCATATTTACTTTGACTGCAACCTTGGTTCATTTAAGAACTTGAGTAGGTTAGTTTCATTAGTTAAGGTGTCAGATACTTCAATAAGATGCTTAATGCAGTGTTTCAGTTTGACTATGCCAGAAGAATTGGTTTTGCTAAATGCAAGAGGTGGAGGAGGAAGGAGCGGCCGGTAGCCGTAATGTATACGGACGCCTCTACTCCGTGTGGAGGGTAACGACTGGAGCGTGGTGTGACCGTTTGAGTTAACCCTGGTGAGGTAACCAGATGTGTGGGGATGGGGGCTTGGAATCGAAGGAGGGAGAGGGTCTGGCTGGAAGTTATGAGAGGCAGTAGGTTGATTGTATCTCGGTAAGTATGCATAAATGCACATTGTCATCCCTCTCTCACTTTTGCATGATTATAATTTTTATATAAGAAATATTTAGCACAAACACACCACTAACAAACATAAGTTGAATAAAACGCACACCGGGTTTCTTTTTCAATGTTTAATTCACAAATCAGTAGCATCTGCTTTCAGCAGCAGCGCGACCAGGATAAGGTGATTGGTAACAACTGATAATATGGTGGTTCGGTCACCACTACCTGGACAGTTTGTGACATTGAAGAGAAGAAAAAGATCGGTCTTTAGAGACGAGACAGAGTGTTAAATAAAAAAAAATCCATTAAATGATATAAGAAACATAAAAATGTTTAAGTTGAAGTATTGCTTTCTGGGTTTTCGTAATATGCCACGATCCATCTGCCTTGTTTCATTTTTTATGGTAGGAAATGTTTCATGATTCTAATCGCAAAAATCTGGTTATAATAACATGATGATAAGATAAAAGGTGGTTGTTTATAGCAGTCCTCGAAGTAAACTTGGTGATGAAGCTACGCTGCAGTTTTGTAATATCAATGCTGCAGCTGAAGACTACATGGCAGCCACGTACCAAATAAACCAAAGGAAAAAAAACTGAAAAAAATAAATTTATAGAAGAAGCCATGGCATCGGCAAACAATTAAATAAAAACGAAGTTAACCACTAGTAGACTACATAACCATTTCTTATCTTTATCTTCTGCCCTAACCTGATTCTTCACATGAAAGGCACATTATTTGCTTTTTTGAATGGTTGGAAGAAACAGAACTATTGTACATTGAGTAAAGACGTGTTGCCTTGTTGTTCTTTTGTCTTGTGCAAAGGTGACACCGACGATGCTTTCGATTTTCAGTGGTTTCTTCGATTTGTGATAATGCTGGCAGTGTTTCGAGAGCTGTTTTGATTGTGAATCTCAAATGTCAAGACAAGTTCTGCACGGCCATTCTCCTTACAAGATGAGGTCTCACAGCTCTTTGCTATTAAAATATTGAAGAGCACTTTGTTACATTCTTCTGACAACTTTTCGTGGGGGTCTAGTTTGCGCTACATGATAAGTGAAGTAATAGTGACAAGGTCCAGTATGTAAAATAGTAACTTTGGTCACCTAAGGGTCGGTTTCTATGTGATAAATGGATAACACATTTGATCCATATTTTCCATCACACTTTTCGCAGCATTGTATGAAATTACAATTTCTGGTTTCCTTTCCTCTATCCCAAATAGAGTATAGTACTCACGAAAACTACGCACTTCTTTTTTTTTAGATTGCTACGCTACGATTGAGGTTGTTTTTGTTTTTTTTCGTTTTTTTTTTAAGCCAAAAATAGTATCTCTCTTCTTCAGTCCGGTACTAAACTTGTCCAGTTTGAAACTCCTTCAGTGAAAAAAAATTATTCTTTGTTACTTTTCCAATCAGCGTCATGTTATTGTCCAGAAGATGGTCTCTGAGTGAAAACGTTGTCAACAGATTGGTTCCTACCACTACCAAAGTAAGACTCTGAACTATGCTGTGTTCCTTTCAATGTTTTTATCCCCAAATCTCCTGATTTTTCCCGTGGAGGAGGAAAGCTTTTCTCTGCTTCGCCATCCAGAAAATTTTTATTTCATATTCTTCTGGTTTTGATGGGAGGTAGTGCAAAGATACACAACTGTCCCTTACGGTATCTAAGACGTAAATTGTTTAGATCTAGATCTATGTAAAATTGTAATGTGGGCGTTGGTCTAGTACATATAAAGAAAACAGCGTTGTATTTTTTTTTACTATACACAGGAAAAGAAACACAGCATAAGTCAGGCAGGAATCGTTTTCCTTTTAGTTATATAAAGGGTTAGCCTAATAGCTGTTAGGTAACAGGAAGTATGACCCATGGTACATACCCTGTGATGGGCGATTCCAACTAAGGGCAGCGATTTTTTTTACTCTGGAGAAGTGGGATTATTTTGTCATCCTCCGATGAACGGATAGGATAAACATAGTTGTTTCTTTTTTAGTAGGCAAGCTTTGGAGTACCTTTGTCATCCTCGACGTACAGTTAAATGTAAATCACTTTTTAGCTATTTAAAACGTGGGGGCACAAAATTGTCCCTGATGTACGGATACGATAGCAAAACACGGTGTAAGAATAGGGTTAAGACAGTTGCTACCATTTGTAAACATTTTCAAATAAATGAATCTACAATTTTAAAAAGATCCTTTGAGGAGTTTTAATTGTTAATTAAAAGACATTTGTGCGTGATCAGAATATTCAAAAGTTTCTTTTTTAGCATATCCTTTTGTCTTGTAAAATATTCATCTCATGGTTTTTCACAATAGAGGAAGAGTGATTTATAATTAACCCTTGCTTTTTTCATAAGCCTTTAACGAAAACATTAACAGGAATAATATTATTTTATTCTATCTTCTGCTTTGTTTAGCACATTTGATGTAGATGGAATATTGTGATTGTTTTGTTTCTGACCCAAGCGTGATATATTTAAGTCTTTTACGGACTTTAGAATCGATAGTTTTGAAGTTTCATAAACCTTGTAAAACATGCTTAATCATGGGTTTCCTGGAACTGAAATCTTAATTTTTTTAATAACATACTTTTATCATTGTACTCCAATCTTCATGGTTCTAACCTGGTTTAAATGTGCTAGTATCGAATTGTGTTGACGTTTGTACCGACTTCGTCTGCAGTTACATCGCATTAGTAAGAATTGTATAATCTTGAGCTAATTCTTTTCTAATATAGTTTTTATTATCTTTTCCTTGACTGAAAAATTTTGGGAACAACATTCAAATTCATGATATGTTTGCTGTATCCATTTTATTGCAATTTTTATAGCAATAATAGGCTCATTATTAATTTTCCGGCATTTTTGACATAATTATTCCCTCGTTTTCATTTGTTCTACATGATTGGTATTACATTATAATCCTGCCACATGATATCTACACTCATCAATGGAATTGAGTCAGCACCAAAGAGTTGACCTTTCTCTTCAATTTTTGTAACTATAATTATATAGTTGTATTCTTACCATTATGGTAGTAGGCCAGTCTCAGATATGGCTTTAAATCCAGGATTTAAATATATTTTAAAAATGTTTTGATTTTACTGGGGTTTTTTTACAAATGATACTTAACCAAGGCATTTTATGAATTTCATTTTGAGGTTTTCTTAGCAGAGTCAGAAATCTATTTGTTTTTATGCTCTTATCTAGTAGTCCTTAGCAGCACATCAACTACAGATAAATGTATCCTTTTACACTAGAGAGAGATTTGAGGTTGAAATTCCCTTTAATTTCACATTATTCAGGCTTTACAGCTGCTATGAATTTGACGTCAGTCAGAGTTAGAAACTATGAGCTATAAGCCCGTTCAAATGAACAGGACGGGAAGACAACTACATTGAAGAAATGCTAACTTAACATAAATAGATTAAAAAATATCCTCCAGAGCCATACAACGGCTCTAAAAAAGCAAATTTTTCAACGATGACCAGTTGGGAAAGACTTCTACAATAAAAAAGCAAGTTTTACAACAGAAACACATACATCTCCTCGAGAGCCATACAACGTTACTACCTTAAAGAAAAGCAAATTTTACAAGAATAACAGATATATAAAATTATTGTCTCCTGTAGAGCCACTCAAAGTACAGGTATAAAATACATAGAACCTTGAGACATTGAAACTCTTCTTACGTTTTCATGAAGGCATTCTTTAAGTGAAGGAGCAATCCCAAGTGAAAATTTTATTTAAAAAATTGGGTTCAATATTTTAAGCGCCCTCTTTTCATTTTACCTCTCCATCGAGAATATAATGTGGTGCTGGTCACAGTTACGCACACAATGGACTGCTCGACCTGATCTGGTGAAAATGTGCTCTGCAATACAAAGTAAAAAAGTGCAACTACTGGACAATAATAGAGAAAAAAGTTTAAGGCCATTGTTATTTTTTAAATGATTGGGTGACCCTTGATTGCCAATGCTTACAGGCTTAATTATTCTAGATCTAGTCACAATCTGTATAACTCATGCAAGAGATATTAAAAAAACAAAAACAGGTAGAGTTCAGCTCCAAAATGTACAAAACAAAACAAAACAAATGAGCTTTCGGCTTTACGCCTTCTTCAGACACAAAAATAAGAACAACAAACCACACAAGGATATTCACATATACAAATTTGAAGTAGAAACTATAAAAATAAAAAAAAGTTTTGTTTTGTACATTTTGGAGCTGCACTTTACCCTTTTTTTTACGGTGCTTCACAACTATTCACAAAGCTCCACTGCGACATTTAATTTAATTGACCTTAAGACATATTAAGAGTGGTAAGTTATTAAATTGGCTTAATTTCAATGTTTCTACGGTTCATTACTTACAGTTAGTGGATGTGGTCGATAACTTACAGGTAAAACAGAATAAAAGTACGAAACAAGGTAAAAGATGTAGAAGTGTTGTTTTTATTCGCAACCGCCGCTCTAGAAGAAAAGGCGACGATGACAGATAATACTGAAAAATCAAATCACTACCACTTTTATATACAGAACTACATGTTTTCCATCACTCTCTTTTCTTTACGTTCGAATCGGTCAAGTTTCATTCAATTTTTTTTCATTTTTTTTTCATTTTTTCACTCTATTAACAGAGTAAAATAATATGTTTTATATACTTATATTGAAAAAAATAAGAATAGTTTGTTTGAAAAACGTCATGTGCTTTGAAAATTGTTAACCTCTGAAAACAGTCTTCTAAATATCATTTGTCATTATCACCATGACAAATTTGGCGAAAAAAAACTTGATCAACTTATTGCAATAAAAATATATTTAACTTACCCTAAATCGATCACTTTTATTTAATTTTACTGAACCACGTGGAAAATTGATGTTGGTCAAAAATCAGTAAAACTCACCACTGTACATTGAGTGGTTTTGGAGGAGACAACGGAGAAAGAGGTCGTAGTTGCCTTTTATAATAAAGAAGAAAAAAAGTAGGATCTTTATACTAAGCGCAACTTTTATCAGTCCATCTTGCTTTTAAGTCTTTTACTAATTATGAATTCAGCTTTCATAGATATTAATTAAGGCCCACCGTAAAAGGAAATACCTAAGTAGGATGCTCATTATTTACGCTGTCTTTTTACGTCATGATCTCATCTACTATTATCAAAAGCTCCCACGGGTGAGCCCTCTAATTAATTGTTTACATTTATATTTACATTAAACTTCAAAAATATATATTCACACACACACACACTCACATATATATATATATATATATATATATATATATATATATATATATATACATACATATACATACATAAAGCAGAACATATTTCCCTTGATGCATTATTAATTGCAACGACATCTGTATTTACATAACCTATTTGAGGCTGCATCTGACATTTTTGTCCTTTTATAGACTTAGATTTATGTGTTTCTAAAACACCTATATTTATAGTGAGATTTTCTCATTTCTTTTTGCGTGAAATACTGAAATCGAACAACTAAAGAAAAAATGTAAAAGTACAGACTATATCCACAAATAGTATCCAAGAAAAATCAATTTTTTATCTTGTATTGTATTTGGTGTGATGGAATGGTCATAGTTTAAAAATACACAAAAATTCTAACTTTTAAGAAATCAAGCTTTAAGTAAAACCAAAAGTGAAGCTGTTTTATGTTCATTTTGGGTTTAATGTACTAATACTAATATAGGAAGCATTCCTTGATTTATCTAGGCTATAAACTGAGACGGCAACAATCGAAACACTCATAAAAAAACGAGTTTAAGCCTCAAATTCATTTCTTACCCGCATATGTATCAATAAATTAAACCATATATTTATATATTATTTGCAGTGTTTTAAAAAATCATATCATCAAAAGCAACGATGTAAAAATATGTATGTACTGAGGTAGCTATCAACAAACATTGTCATAAATATGCAAAATAACTTTGGTGATAAGAAGAGAAACACTCACATTTTTCATTTAGTCTGATAAAAGAAAAAAAAATGCAAAGTAAGATTTAAAACAAAATAAAAAATGGTGATAACAATTTTACAGCTGATCATCCATTCCATTTTAATTGGAACAGACCAGAAACGTCTCGAGCATAACCACGCAAGGAAGTGAGATGAAGAAAGTTGATCTTAAAATAAACTCTCAGATCATACTTTAGTATGTCTGTAAATGAACGTTATGATTTTATTGCTACAGACGATTATTTTGTTTTGATTCCTTGCAAGAAATCGACTTGTAATGATTTTTAGATGAAAAATCTCTGCTCTTGATCCGATTTCTAGTGAGCCCTTTTCTCAATTCAACTTCAACTTTAGATTTGACTGAAGGCAACAGTCGACTTGATGTCGATAATCAGGCTTCCATGAAAAGAAACTTCAATCCTGTTACTTATATCTGTGTGAAGGGAACTAAACACTTCAACAATGCTATACTTGCTTAGATTTTTTATTTTATAATTTCCTTTTTTAAGAGTTTACAGCCTAGCCTTATTGCAAATAAATTAAACTTAGCCTATGAGCATACTAAAACTAGAAATGATGAAATGTTTGCTTTGATGTTGCTAATATCTCGATGTAGTTATCCTATAGATAAGGTTGCACGCCAAATTTTTTTGTTTTCCTTTCCTGTCGGTAATAAATTTTATATTTGGGTTAGATTTTGATCGTGCCAGTGGGCAGAAATTGATATTTGACCAAACAGGCAAACAATAAATCACTTTATGTCATTGGATTTCAAAAGAAAATTCTGAATTGTCTGTTCAAAAAGTTTTTAATCCAAGAGCCACTTCCCTCTTCTTATAGACATAGGAATGTTGTCAAACTATTGGTTGGTCCAGCACTTTGTAGTCTTGTGAATTTTGTTTGTGATTCCTAGGCAAGATTTTCAAGTGAAAGGCACATCATAGAAAGATCCGACCTTGCAAATAACAGTGAGACAGGAGATGTCATTATGGTTGAAGAAAAAAAGCTTTAATGTTTAATAAATTTTCTCTTTTAAAGAAAGCCATATAAATATTAGTTAACTTTCTTTAAAAAAAGAACAGAATGGACCAAGACACTGTTGAGACAGGTAGATTAATAATATAAAGCAAAAGAATAATAGATGGTGTAAACAATTACAAATTATTTTGCTCTACTTTGAGTTTGAATGCTAAAGAAAATTTTAGCAACAGATATAAACTTTTCCTGTTTCAGGTACCTAACCCAAGACCTAGCCCAATATTGTATCCAAGATAGCTCAATTTGGTTGAACATTTTTTTCATCACAGAATGTAATATGTTGACAGTTGCTTTTAAAACTATCATCATTTTACCTTAGCCAAAGTGTATTTTATTCTTAGTCCATCTCTTTTAAATCTATTCAAAGACTGGCTTGATATTCATTCATAGTGCCTCCAATCTTTTACTAGTTTTAGTTTTTTTTTTTCAGATAATGTAATGACTTCAGACTCTGATTTCTCACATGTTTTTATTCTGACTTAAGCACCATGATATTTTTTTTCATAAATTCAAAGATTGTTTGTCTGTTCTGTAATGGCCCAATACCCGAAAACTGACACTGTCTAGGCAGCTTTTGCTTGCAGTTGACTCAAAATTTGGTCTTTTTCTTGTTCCTTGGATATAATAAGTATCAATTATGTAACAACTCTATTGTGGAAATATGTCGAAGGAGCATGCTGATTAGTTTCTACAGCTTGCCTAAATTAAATTGAAAGTTAAGCACTTGAGGGATAGAAGCTCTTTGCCCTCACAAACAGGTGTCATTAGAAAAAAGTCTGATTACTCTTTTTTATTCTGGGAACATCCCAGATGACGGTGTAAATGAACAAGAAATCCTTTTACATGGAACCAGGTAAATAGCAAGATAAATCGGTTTGGGGTTTTAGAACAGTTTCTGAGCATTTTCTTCTTTACTTGTACGTTGTAGCTTGTTTCGATCAAAAGTTATGTTGTTTTTAAGTCACCCGTTTGAGAAAGTATTATTTACAGAAAATAGATTACCTTTGAAAGAAACAACAATGGCATTGATTGGCCAACGATCAGTACTGATTCTATTCATAGATCAATCAGTCTAGATCTCACACTTGCTACACCTTTTCTTGATCTTTCCTTTTATAGTGGAATAGATTAAAGTATAAATTAGATCTAATTAACAAATAAAAAAATACAAACGGCAACAGTAAAGTAACTAGATTTGAAGCTGGGAAGAGAGACTGATAGATAAAAAGCAACGGGGAGAACATGAGAGAATAATGAATATAATGGCAGAAGCAAAAAAATAGTCATTGTGGGTTGTATTTTTAATAATCATGGGTGATTTCTTTATCACTTCTGTTTTGTTCATCATCTGAGCCATATTTTCACCAACATACTCTATGATAAGATAGGCATAGGTGATATCATCGACAGAGTTAAGATTTAAAAGCCTTCCTATGCTCGAGTCATTTCTTAAGGCCACCATTTCAAGATAAATTTTATTGAAATTCCACTAACGTTGAAGGACCGCTTGTGGAAAACAACCTGATGTCCATTTGCCCTGGCAATATGGCTTTTACACCGACTCATTTTATCGGCAACACCTTTTGGTGAAGCAAATTCTTCGCAACCTAACACATGAACACCTTTCATTTCATTGAAATAGGTTTCTTATAAACAGAAAAAAATGCATGATTAACTTTATAAGAGTAAATTGCAAAAATGTACGTTGTTTATACCTTTTTTCATGAAAAGAAAAAGAATATTAATATCATGCCTAAAACAGTTTCCTTGATGTATTTCCGAGATCCATGAATATCAATGCGGTATCCATTATTTGTATGAAAGTTAGCCTCATAAACTGGAAAATTCAATGCAGAGATTTTGAGAATAATATCTGGATTTTCTTTTTAAAAAAGTATGCTCTGACAATTTTACCACAATATGTTTCCATAACGAGATATTGCATTTGTGAAAGAAAAATTAATGGAATTAAATTTTTTGTTTGCTGAAGCAACAATACAGGTGAAACGTTTATACGTTAAATTTATAGTTATGTTGTTTCTATTTTTATCCCGTAATTTTAGTTACGTGCCTGTTTGTTTGGATTTTTTTTAGACCCTGAATTATATTATTTACATACAAGCGTCCATTTGGATTTTTTGTAATTTCTAAGTTGTCCTTCAATTTGTCCTTTATCATGAGATGTTCATCTCTTAGGTTGCTCTTCTATTTAGAAAGAGGGAGAGAGAGAGAGAGTCGCTTGCTTTAAGAGGAGCATATACAATTTGATCTTCTTCCCTCTTTCCCTGTTTTTTTCTTCCTGCATTGCTCTCTACGTCTCCATTCTTCTTTATCTCCTTGTCTGCTTCTTCTTCTGCATCTGCATTCTCTGTATTTATCACTCAGCATCTCTCCTTCTCTTTGAATCTTTCCTACTTATCATCTAATTGCATCTCTCTCTCTCTCTCTCTCTCTCTCTCTCTCTCTCTCTCTCTCTCTCTCTCTCTCTCTCTCTCTCTCTCTCTCTCTCTCTCTCCTACTCTCTTCCATCCCTTTCACTCTGACCATCACTAAACGGGGGGAATTTGATTTTTTTTTTCTTTTTTTTTTTTGCGAAGTTGAAAAAACAGAGAGGCAAGACCAAAAGAAAGAAAAGCAAAGATAGAGACCAGAGAGAAAAGACGTGGACGGATGGAGAAAACGACAAATATATTGAATTAAGTATGGCGTGACCGAAACAAGTTATTCGCGGGGAAATTTTAAATTTTAATTAAAAATAATGCTAAATGAATGATCTACGTGAAGGTCAAGGAGCACGCTATTATTTTTTACCTTATATCCCCCTCTTCCCCTCTCCCCCTTCCCCCCCCCCCACACACACACAGACACGAATTCGTGCACAATGTTTTGGAATCTAGGTCGATCTAAAATCTCATAAGAGTAGTCATGCCGTGATCTAAATTCAGATCTAAAGATAGATCTAGCTCTTGGTTATTCAAAACTAAAATGGGATCACACTTCTGGAGGTTTTTGCAGATTTGCTTCATATACATCAAACTCATAGAGGGTTCCTCAGTTTCTGCGCGACCTTAGAGCTTGCATCCCCATTTAAGAGGGTATTTTTCCCTTTAAAAGGCATCATCACCTCGTCTTCAGCGCTATGTTTTCTTGCGGAAGTTTCTTTAGGGAACTCTGAAGCGATTCAAAGGCGAAAGTCTCCATAGTTTGTTTTTCTTGGCTTTCTGTGAGACTTTCATGTTGTTCACAAATGGAGATGCGAAACAAGTTTCTCGAACAGATTCTTTGCCATATGTTCGCAATTGCTGGGATTCGGGTGTCATTGTTCCAAAATGCCCGGACTGCGTACTATTGAATGAATCCCATAGGTAGATATGGGTCAATCAACAGGTTCATTTGCTTTCGTAGTATGTAAGGGATTTCCAAAGTTCATATTTAGAAATACAAACAAAATAATAGTGGTTTCATTCATGCTGCTCTTTTTAACCAAATGTTACAAACAAAAGAAACAACTCTTTGTTTTAGCATATACCCCATAATGTTGCAAATTTGCAACATAATATCGTGCAACAAATCATACTCCAGTCTCTACTATGCAGAATAGAAATGAGACTCTATGAATGAATAATATGTATTCGTTAACATATTATCAATTATTTGTTGTTTTTTTTTTTTAATTTTCTACGTAACAAATGGATTTTTAACAGTATAAACCTGATCTTCCAGAAATATGTTGCACATTTGTTGGAGCCATTATGCAAACTCTCTTGTTGCATATTTGCAACACCAGCTTTAAAAGGTTCTACAATTGTTATGTTTTAAATTTTGATATAATATATAGAATGCACAGATAAACATTAGATATGTGAAAGAACAAAAGATAAAACCTGAAGATTTTGCTTGATAATTGATTCAGTTGTTTTGAAAACTTGGGAAATCACTCATGACACTGACTAAGCAGACAAGTAAAATAGAAAGCTGTGCAACAAAATAAACTCGAGGAGGCTTATTTCCAATATATGGGAAGGGGAAGTACTCTGATAAAAGAACCAACTCTCGTTAGCAGAATTAATTTCTTCCCCTCTATGGTGTTTTCCCAATGGTCTGAAAATTTTCATATTGGTAATTTCCTAGATTGGGCACTTGAGGGTTTGCGCATCCACCGCCATAACCTCGCACCGTCACCGCGAGCATTGAGGATGAGCCCTTGTTATTTGGATAGTCCTACATTGAGACGCAAACTGGTCGTGATATGTCTTGGTTTTACACGGAGTTGAACGAGCCTTATTTGGAATGCAGATCTGTAGAGATTCTTAAACTAAAGTGCACTTGTCTCCAATGAACAAAACAAATTAACTTTAAGCAGGATTATCTTGGTCAAAGTAGTGTTTCTTTTTTTCTTTTTTTTTTTTTTTTTTTTGCGCAAATTCATTAAAATTAAAGAAGGGAAGAATTTGCCTGACAAATGTAAAACAAAAACCTCTAGAAGAAAGATCTAGATTAAAAGAAAGTAAAAATAGCAGCTTAGAGAGTATCTCTTTCTTTTTTTTTTTTTCTTTCCCCTAGTCAATAGAAATAATGTCGGAAGGGTAAAAACGCTCCATAAAAATCTCTCTCTCTCTCTCTCTCTCTCTCTCTCTCTCTCTCTCTCTCTCTCTCTCTCTCTCTCTCTCTCTCTCTCTCTCTCTCTCTCTCTCTCTCTCTCTCTCTCTCTCTCTCTCTCTCTCTCTCTCTCTCTCTCTCTCTCTCTTTTTCTTCATTTCCTTTTTTACTTTTGCCATTTTGATAAACCATTTTCAAAAGAAAGAAAAAAGATCACAGATGCTTGTCAATCCGATCTGTACGATGCACCACTGTGACCTTCGTGTATATGTTGACAAAACTTTCAGGCAAAAAGAAATGGTGGAATGCCGGATTCCGAACTTGTCGGCCTCAAAAGAAGAGGCGATTTTTATTCTGTTCGTTTATTCTGTGGTACGGAACAGCGTTCAACGAGACAAAGTCAGGAGCGCTTCATAGAACCGGTCCAATACCTGAAATCAGATGTTTTTTCGAACGGTCCTTTTTCGTAGAGGAGTTTACAAGATGTTTCTCTTTGTTAAATTACAGCTGATGCGGAACACCATGTAGTAAAGATGAAGAATGGAATAATCAAATAAAAAAGGATAACTTGTTGTTAAAAAAAAACCACATCTTTCAGACGCTTGGTCGGCTTTAGTGACACGTATAACAACACGTTACATTTCCAACGTACCAAAACCGATATTACCGCTGACTGTTTGACCTGACGTTCGTTTCCGCATGAATCGTAAACTGATGAACCATTTTGATTCCGAAATATATTTATTTTCTGATTCTCACTAACTATAGGTTTTGCTTGGTTAGAAAAGCTTTGTGAGAATAGAATTTTTTTTTCTCGTTTTAATTGCTGATATGTAGCCGTTCCGATGATATTGAATCCGAATTTTGTTAAATCACATTACCCAAAAGATCTCCTTTTAAGAGAAACATATCCACTGTGGCGCATTTATTCACGAGGAGAAAGAGAGATTGGGGCAGAAAGAAAGGAAAAGTTAGAGAGAATTTTTAAGCCTCAAAATAAAGACACGCACATATAAAGAGAAAGAGAGAAACAGGCTAATAGGCAAAAGAGTTGAGATCGAGATAGAGAGAAAGTGGGAAAGAGACATGGGTGGAGAGAGAGGGAGAGTAAACATTGATTACGAAGTGCATAGTACTTATTCTGTCCATGATATTGAGGGTTCATCGTTACAATTGACTCTGCCACAAAAATAACTTTCGGAGCAAAAATTTTTGACATAAGCCCGTATTAATAGAATGATCGGATAGCCCTATTTCGGCCGCAAAGGCTATTTACGACGAAGTTTGAGAAAATATATATAATAGAAAAATCGGATTTCAAATTAGGATGTGATCTCGTTCGAGCTTTCCGATCTCCTCATATCTCTTGGTTCTGATTTTCCGACGATTTTTCAGAAAAATAATAATGGCCAACATTCGACTTTTTTTTTTTTGTTAACAGAAGACGGCTTCGACGCTCGAAATTTTTTTATGTTTCAAGAAGACATAATAGAAAAAACTAGGTCATTAATAAAGCAAGGTATAGATCAATTTTATACAGTTAAGTACCCCCCCCCCATACACACACACACACACCTTGATCTAAATTATGAAAAGTAGTATGAATGCCGAGAGCTTTAACTATTTCAGTTTCTGATATCTTAGCCATTCAAAATATTCATCTATAACTTTTGTGAATGCATGTTAAACATTACAAATAGATCTAAATTAAAAAAAATATCTTATAATATTGGTGTATAAAGATTTAAATTAGAAAGAAATATCTTACGTGTAGTGTAGGCTTTTGAAAGAATATTTAAGTCTGATTAGAAACAGATCCATATTGAACACTTAAGTTCTAATCAGAATTAGATTTAGATACTTATTTAATAATTATGAAGTCGCCTCCGAAGAGTTAAGTAACTCTACTACTAATACTGCTGCTGTTGCTGCTGACTATGATGATATTATAACGATGGCAATAATAATAATAATAATAATAATAATAATAATAATAATAATAATAATAATAATAATAATAATAATAATAATAATAATAATGTGGTTCAAATCAGAAAGGAACACATTCTTTCGAGGACTTTTTTTTATCCTCTTAATCAAAACCATTTCACGTTATTCGACAATGTTTGAAATCTATCTCTTGAAAACTTTCAGGATGGTTAACTAATGAACGAGACATCATTTCTGGAAACTGAATGTTGGGTTATTTCCCAAAGTGACAAATGCCATGCACAGAAGCAATTTGACGATGAAGAGGCATAGCCACCCCCATGAGGGTGCGTGATAATCATTACTGCCCTATCCATCATATAAGAAACATAACCATGAAAAGGATATACAATGAATACTGATATTGCTCTAATTAATGCGGTCCCAATTGCTTTGACCACACTTTATAGCTCATCCATAGAGCAGTTTTAATCAATTAGAAATTTTGTTCTGAGATTTTTCAAAGCAACTTATTAGCCTTTTATTTCTTTCTGTTGTTGTTTTTTTTTAACTTTGTATTTCAATGTAAAGTATATATCAAAGTTTTAAAGGTAGTGTAAGTTATATCTGGATAAATATTGATGGAGGGGATCAAGAGAGTAAATGTATATAATTATATCTTCTTTTTGTGTTGTTATGTTTAAACATTAGAAATTTAGCTTGAGATTGGGTAAGACTCTTGTTTGAGGCCATATATATTTTTAGTTCATTTGAGTTAAGTTATAAGAGTGTTCCAAGCAGCTGCTTTTTTCTACCTTTAAAAGGGATATTGATTTGATATGATTTGCAGACGACACTGGAAAGATACCATGAGAATTTGAATGGCTTTAGAGCTATATTAAACATCTTCAATACTTTTAAAACTGCAGGCTTCTGCAAATCAAATCGGTGTGCACTTGTGTTCTTGAACTTAATTCATTATGTAAGTTATAACCTTCATTTGTTATGAACCCTTTTATGCTAGTATCATGACATGCAAAATATATTTTTTTTTCTGGTTATACTGTACTTTGCCTGGAAAAAGGGGTTGGAGTTGAGATGTGTAGATGCCATTGCCACCAGCTCTTTTGCAAAATAAGTTCTACTGTTCCAAAGCAATAACGAGCCATTAGATTCCATTTTCCAATTATTTACACGTCGACCCATACATCTATTTGTACTAGAGGAATAGCACTATACAAATTACCTAGATTCAAACTAATATAACCTTATTTTCATGATTGACGTATACCAAAGATGCTAGAAGGGAAAAATGTTCTATTCTCTATCAAGGCGAACTGTCCGTGAGAACTGTCCCTTGTGACATTTTCATTGTTTACTATAGCTACAGTACTAAGCAGTATGTAGAAACATTAAATTTTACAGTCTCGATCAAAGGCCTGTAGAAAGGTTTACGAAAAAAGTGGAAGAGAATTGTGTTGCACAAATGCGAGGAATAAAAAGGACTGTAAATGCCTTTCATACCATGCATTCTCTAAAGATGAAGCTTGGTGAGTGAGACCAAAGCCTAGAGTTTTATCTAGGTCTAGAGAGAGAAATCTAGATTCAAGATAGAGTCTAGTTCTAGATTCTTCAGACTGTAGGTCTGGGACTCAGATCAAGATAAAACCTAAATCTAAATCTCCAATCTAGATTTACATCTAGATATAGCTAAAGTAAGAGATGAATCTGGAGCCTACATTTAAATTCCTTGTACATACATTTTTTTTCCTAAAATTTCGTTCAAAAACTTGGTAAAACAGTGGTTTATTCAGAATATACATATAATTTGCAAAAACGAAGTGATTGACGTGTCAATTTAAAAGATCTATGTTGGAACAGATGGTATATTGGTCTGATACTATATTTGGACTTATATTTGTATATTTTTTATCAAAAATTTAAATTGTACTGATTAGTTTTTTTTTCTTTATTTCTCTAATTCAGGTGCTTCTTATAGATTCAAAACTGCAGAAGAAAAGATCTGCTTAATCTTTCAATTTTTGATGTGTTGAAAAATTGTTTTGTTCTCTGCAGTGAATATTTTGAGGCTAATCAGTTCAACGCTTCCAAAGAGCTTTGTTGCAACAAAAAGGTTTATCTTTTATTTGTTTGTTTCTTACATAAGTGCTTTCATTATTGTCCCATAAAATTTTTGTAAGCAATAAAAATGAAAAAATAGTGCCTTATTTTTATCTTAGATTCTTTTTTCTCTCTTTACACATTAATGCACGAAAGGCTAGGCCTAGGAAAGGACGTAGTTAAAGGTAAGAAAAAATAACTTTGCTTTTTGTAATGTAGAAGGTCTCTTGTAAAATATCGGTAATACTCTCAGGCTAGGTTGCCATTGTAACCACTTGTTTTTGTAGGCATTGGATTCATACATCAGAACCTATACTTGTAGAAGATTCCTGAATTTTTTCAGAGAACAAAAATGTTCCTCTTTTAGTCTGCTGATATAAATTTATTCAATGATCTCCCATCATCAGGGAAGCTAGATCTGTGCACATCGATACATCATTATGAAACATTCGTTCATTATCTGGTGATAATACATCCTCAAGCTCTTTAGTTTTAGCATTAAATTCACACAATAAAGTAATGCATCGGTTGTCATAAAAATCGTCTTTTATCTCTTGTGACAAAGTTGGAATCCGTCTTTATAAATTTAGTAAATTTCGGTAGCCCTTTTTTGAATATTAAGGTACGTTTACACGAAGCGATTGGCAGAAAGCAACACCATTCCACAAAATGCTTTGACGGCAAAAGGAGCAATTTGAATTGCATATGATTTGTGGAAAGAAGCATATAAAAGTGAAAGATTTGCTGCGTTTTAGAAATCATAAGAGACACGAAATGCTGCTTGACACGTCAGAGCATTTTGTGGATTGGCGTTGCTAGCTGCAAATCGCTTTGTGTAAACATACTTTTACCGAAATTTCTTCCTGCAGGCGTTTTTCTTCCCTTATAAAAGATGCCGCAGTGTTTGCTTCACAGGATGCCTCTACACAGCAGCTTTTATGATTTTCATCGAGCAAAATCTATCAATTTAGGATATTGACGTTTTCTTTCTAGATCATTCACATTCACAAAGCTAATGTTAATTTTGGAGCATGAAGCAAAAAGTTTTTTTGAGTTATTGCCGTTGTCTCCTGTTCTTGCGGGTCTGGTTTGCTGTGGACTGCGGTGGCCTTGTCGGTAAGGCTCTAATCTAGTAGGGCGGTTGCTGACAAGAGGTCTCTTCGGTGAGTTTATTGCCCTGGTAGTTAGTCGCTTGGTTGAGGATATCTTCTTTCACTCTACAGTCGCGATAAACGGTCGCTCGTTCGGAGATTACGCCTGTAAGACCCACCATACACAAGCGCGAATGCTACAAGATATATGTGCAAGGCATTCTGCGTTGTGTTTTTACATAACACACACACCCTCTATACCCGGGTTTTTCATGCGGTTTTTCCTCACACGCAGTGCCTCATGCAACCACGGAGTGTATGGTGGTCAGTATGGTGGCTTTTACCCTGCGTTCACACCGAAATATCGGCGTCTTCATGACGCTTAGACATAAAATGTACGTCATTTTTTACAGTGCGTAAAAGAGGCACTGAATGAAAAGCCATTTGAAATCTGATTTCATAATTGTACACAGCCATGTTGAAAATGTACGAATCATACCACTCTTCAAACCAGAATAAGCCCAGTCATGGCGATTGAAAATATCTCTGCTACGAAGGAGTTAAAATATTTGGGTAGTACCATCACCTGTACCTCAAATTTTATTAGATATTGATATGTTTATCACATATTCAAGAGCACAAGGTATTATTGAAATGGGGTTTGGAAATATGCCACAAATTTGAAAAATAAAATTATGAAAATCAGAGGAATTTAAAAAAAAACTATTTTCAGTCAGATCAAGTGAAAATATCAACAAAACTTAGATCAAGACATAAACATTTTCATCGAACTGAAAATAAGATAGGAATAATTGTTGTACTGATTTGTTGCCTTTATCATGATAACTTTTCATTATAACCAGTGTATCTATTAGAGTGCTAGAACATAAATTTAAGATGCCTGTATGTGTGCTTTTAAGATGAAGTAACTTGTGTCTTACTATATTTCTAGGACAAATTTATACTTTTTGTGTGAAAATTATCGTATCGAGACTGCAGGTGTGTTATGAAAGTACAAAGCCGAAAGGATGTTAGAACAATATGATTAATAAAACTATCATTCTCTCAGACAGCACCAGTCTCAAACTTGGTTTTTCGAAGTCTTATCCAACCAGCCACTGAATACAAGGGTTATCGTTGTTGTTGTTTTTTCTAGATGTGTCGTTTATTAGAAAGATGTTTTTCATTTCATTCATTTATAAAGCTATTTTAGTTATGCACAAAGTTAAAAGTATAATGCTAAAAATACATATACGTGTTGTTAATCTTTATATATAGGAAATGAAATATATATTCATCTCGAATCACGTTATGAAATAAGCTGTGCCTTGAAACATGAGGCACATTGTTCCTTCTTAGTATTTTTTTCTCATATGATATATAAGGTCTCTTAAGTCAACTTTTGCTTGTGCCAGCCTGTCTCAGGTAATTGTCTAGTTTGATAACCTTTCATATGGCCGAGACTCGGTGAAATTTTAGCGCGGTTAGCGCGGCGCTAAAGCTGAGATATCGGGCGGCTGAAGAAAAATTACTCTTCTGTACACGGAGGTGGGGGGTGAACGCGAAGAAGGAAAATTTAATTTTTTTTTGTGTGCGAGATCGCGAGCGTGGCCAAATGGCACCCGCAAAATCTATTTATAGCTTGATTTTGGACTTCCGTCAAGTTATTTTCATGGTTTTCTTTATTGAAGAGGCAGTTGTTGTTATCATATGATTATAGCTGGAGATAAACAATGTTTCGGTCGGTGCTGGATTAATTTATATCATTTCCATCAATGGGGAAACATAAAAGTCTAAAACGTTCCAAAAATTAAGCCCCATTCCAATAAGCCCATTATTTTCTAACCTTCGAGAAGTGTAAAAATTTATATGCCTCGTTTCTCTTAAATGTTAGACATTTTCGCTAACAGCAGACAGTCCCGTCTCTTTGTTTACATTAACAACAAACTTCTCTCAAAGTAAACTTCAAATATAACGA
Organism: Elysia crispata; assembly: GCA_033675545.1. NCBI lineage: Eukaryota > Metazoa > Mollusca > Gastropoda > Plakobranchidae > Elysia > Elysia crispata. The sequence goes on from JAWDGP010004435.1 coordinate 21,970, forward strand.
CATTATATCGATACAGAGTTGGTCTTAATCAGATATGGGCCTTTCCGTTAATTTAAACTAACCCAAGACACAGGTTGAGACTTTAATAATCTACTTGAACGCTAGATCTAAATCCATAAACCTACGTTAGCGCTTTGTCTAGATCTTAAGTTTTAACATCGGGCTTGTATCAGAAGTAGTTCTAGGCACTACCTTGCAAGTCTGTGTGGAAAAATTCTTTACTAAAGATGGTTAGATATAGGTTTTACTCTTACTAGGATTCTACACTAGCTGCACCAAATTCTATAGAATGTTGTATTGCTAAAAGAATATTTAGGCTAGTTGTTGGGATCTAAACTGCTGTTACTTTTTCATCTACTACTGTTGCTACATTTACTGCCACCACTGCTGCTATTACTACCACTACTACTACTACTACTACTACTACTACTACTACTACTACTACTACTACTACTACTACTACTGCTGCTGCTGCTGCTGCTGCTGCTGCTGCTGCTACTACTACTACTACTTCTACTACTACTACATGTATTACTACTACACATGTATTACTACTATTGCTACAACAACTGCTGCTGCAGATAAGCATTACAATCCTATTATCCTACTGAAGCACCGTTATTGTAACCTTATTATATAAAAATGAATATGTTTTTAACTGCGATATTTGGTTTTCAATTTCGTACAATATTTCCATCAGGATTTTCTTATTAATTCACATTATATAGGATTCAGCTTCAAACTTTGCAATTTAATCAAACTTAAAATTCAGGGATTATGGATCGGAAATCTTAACTGCGTTTGCATTTACAGTATACAGGTTTTTTTCTAAAAACATAACCATTAGTTTATCCTAAACTCACTGTGAAGTGAGTAGCAAATCATGAATGTTTGGAAGATCTTCATAGAAAATATTAGAATATGGTAATGTAAACTACATGTATATTGCATTGTTCTACTTCATGTTGATGGCTGTCAAACCTCGTTGTACCAAGATGTTCAGGTTTGAGTCCTAACATGAACAATGTAAAATCTATTGTGTGAAACCCCTTAGATATACTCTTTGATTATCAACCTAGTACATGTACATCTGTAGTCAGGTTTAATATTATAATTATATCAAGGAGTTCTTTCATGTCTATGCTACATGTTAGAGTTTAGCTGTAAACCAGGTTAGACTTTACTTTAAATCGAGAATCTGCATCTAGATCTAGATACCCAGATCAGATATAGATCTAGATTAGATGCCGCTCGAGACATCGAGACTAGATCTATAATCTTCGTATCAAAGTTAGATTAGTAGGTCAACTTCCACATGGGCAGAGTATCTCTATCATACTGATCAAATATGTATTTGTATAAAACATGGAAATTACACTAATAGGAAATCTTTTACTTTAGTACAAATTGAACTACTATGGTAAAAACTGCACAGTAAATGTTCTTAACTTTTAAACTGAAAAGGCGATCGTAAATCATAATTTGTTTTTTTTACATGTACATAGACACCTCTAATTTGATCATTACAATTTTTATACTGTACAGTTCAATCCTGATTGAGAGGTAATCCTGCTGATTAAAAATTTTAAAGTTTAATGGAATAAATTAATCTGTCACTAGTTATAGTTTTTTTTTTTTTTATTACTGCAAAATACCCACAAGCAAAGTTCTGATAATAAACAGCTATGATTTTTTTGGACAAAAAAAAGAAAAGAAAAAAATGCACGTGCATCCAAACCCTATGAATGTATCACCTAAGATTCTTCTTAGAGACTACCTCAACTCAGAATACTGTAACAATAATTCACTCAAATCTTAAATGAATTGTAAGTTTAAAACATTTCCATAACACTCTTATTGTCTACCGAGACCTGTAATATAAATCCGTCGCCTCAAACAGCACAAAAGTCACGATCAATAGAAATTAAGTCTTAGTTAATCCATAGATTAATTTGGTGCATATGCCCACTAGGTTAGGTTAGTAATGTTGGTTGTTAGAAACACACTCTAACACTATTGTAGTTACACTGACAATATCTATTTCTTGGATCCATAATTATTTTTTAGCTTAAAAAAGTAACAAATTGGAAAAAAAGAACCTTTACAAAGGTATAAAACAAGTATTTTGTATAACCAGCTCAAGCATTGTTTGGGTGTTGAGATTCAACTAATACCTATACATGATCTTAAATTGTAATCTTTATTGTCTTAATATATTCTTTTCTTACCTCACTACACCCAAATTTCACTGGATGTCTCTAATTAAGGAGAAAGCATATAATACAATGAAAAAAAATTTTAAGTAATTTCAGATATAAGAGAGAGAGGGAAAGAGTATAGGGGGGACCAGACATGCAGAGAGAATAGGATATGGAGAGGGGAAGAAATAGACCCTGACTGAAGAAATATGATAAATTAACTCAAAAAGGGATGGAGAGATAGAGATAGAAAGAGACATGAGACAAGGACTTTTAACCCTATCCGTACATCGTGTTTTATTAATGCATTCTTACATCGGAGGTAATTTTGTGTCCCCACATTTTAAATAAACAAAAAAAACTGGTTTATATTTTCTGCACTTCTGGGGTGTCAAAAGTACCCCATATTTTTTATGTAACAAACCATCTTACACCTATCTGTATTAGGAGCGTGACAAAATCAGCCCATTTTTGCTGCATAAAATAAATTACCATCCTCAGCTGGAATGGACGATGTCAGAGTATCGATATTTACTCAGTCAGACTTGCTGTTCCCTAACCTCTATTTGGTTAACAATGCGATTCCTTGAGATATAACTTAAAGTTACCTCTAATTTATGGATAGGATTAAAAAGAGAGAGAATGGATAATTATATTGAAAATGAAAAACAAAGCATGAGAGAATTGGGGAAATAAAAGAGGGATATTAGCATACGCTGTCTTTTTCAATGGGTATCTTTATTTTTTGTTAAATAAACACATGAATCGAATCTGAAAATAACCTATATAACCTATGAAGCATTTTTAGAAAGCAGCCCTTTTTTTTCTTAAATCATTATCCATGAAATTTCATTGGAAATTGTGTAATACTAATAAAAACTGAGGAGGAAAAAGCATGCAGTACAATAATAAGGTAAAATAATGCAAATCCATGCCATCTACATGTGCATTCCTCTGATACACATCTTCAATAAATTTGGAAAATGAAATCATTAAGTGAAAGTCGTATATTTGTCAGCTGTCCAGCAAGTCAACTTTTTGTGAACAACGTCAATGTCAGGTAAGAATTGCAAGCTAGAGAAACATAGCTTTTGTTTTGCAAAGGTAGTGGTAGGCCCCAACAGGTGTCTACACTTCTAAACTCCATATCCCCTTCCATGAGATCTGAAAAAAAAAAGAAAAATATGTTGAAAGTAGAAGCAAAAATGAGAAAACAATTGAAATATACTGGAAAGATGCAATTATTTTTTTTTTCATCAAGAATAAAGGTAATTTAATCAGGAAATCATGCAGTAATGAAACGGAAATGAAGGTGTTTTATATGAGACTAAATCCACCTACAACACTCAAAATGGCTTTGCGAAAAGTCCGCAGCAAATTCTTACAAACTAATATAGCGTTGTCAAGTAACAGAGAAAAAAGAGTGTGGATTTATAATGATATTCCTAGTGAAATGCCATCCAAAAAAATGTAATTCCTAAAGTCAGGTTTCACTTTAAATCTGAAGTGAAGAAAGCTATGTTGCACTCAATTCAACATTAATTGGAAATCTTAATGTCTTGATTCAATTTTTAAATGTTGATTTAACAAAGTGGATATGTACTGATGCAGTATGGATTATTTAATTAGGGTTGTTTAAATTTTTTTATTTAATTTTTTTTTTCAAATTATTTGTTTGTAAGCATACAATTTTACAAGTTAAAATATTTAAAATGTCTCTATACAGTTTCTAAAAGATTAGAATGAACATTTTGCAATCATGTAATCATTAACTGATTACAATACAAGCAAGAATATAAAATGTACTGGGTATACTGCTGCATCTAATTAGATGACAACCTTTTGAAATGTGTATCATCTTACCTTCTTTTTCTGGTTCTGTATTTTATTGGACTGTGGATTGGGACATTATGATTTTCAAGCACTCTCAGATGGGACATAGATATGTATTTCCTACATCTTAGGCTGCTGCTGTGCGCTTACATGGGTGAAGTGGTGTAACAGCTGGTGACCATGAACGTTGCCTCCCTAGTTGGTCTGCCATCCTGAAAATATTAAGTTTTGAGAGATCGTTCAAATAAGGCATACATAGTATAAAGGGTTGGGTATTAATGATGGGGGTCATGGTGCTTTTTGCGCAAGTTCTACATTGGGGCATGATGACGTTCTATAATAAAATAATAACATTCTATAGAGGGTGTGATAGGTGTAGGAGAGAGTGAGAGAGGAAACAAACTTGAAAGATTTACCTCAGAATCTGAAAATTTCTTCTCAACTACACATCTATAGATTTCCCTTTTTTATTTTTTAAGATTTTGCTCCATCCTCATAAATGTTAAACTAAAGTAGCAATACACTTTGTCTTATTGCCTCCCTTCCCTCACACCTCTTTGCGTCCCATGTAATGTTGCTTTTATTTCCCTCTGAAGGTTAGAGACATAATTATTTGAACCAAGAGCATATATTTTATCAAACTACAAGGTATGACATACCAGATAATTTTGATCATTATCTTTGGTATTAATTGAGCTTTATTATAAACAAAATTTAGATTTTTCCTGAAGATTGTAGTTCTGAACATGATTATGTAAGTAATCACCAGTAATCTTGTCTTATTATTCGGCTATCTTTAATATGAAAAAGTCTATTGTTAAAATGCCATTGGATGAAACTTAGCGATGGTTAGGAATAGATTTCAATAATTCATTTTGAAGCAAATCCTTTTATGATCATGTATTACTTTCCAAAGCCGATGGAAAGTTACGAAAATACTATAGAGATTTTCGTATTATTGCAGTTATTGGCCCGATTCACTTTAAGCTTTAAAATTGTATTTTTCCTAATGAATTTGATATGCTAAGCAGGAATATGAAGTTTTATTTGTCCCAAATAAATACTTTTCAAGATAATAAGCATTTTTGTGTTGATCTAAAATCCCATTTAACTACAGTACAAGTTTCGAATTTGTCGAGAAACATTTATTTGTGAAGCTTAACCTGAGTTGGGCCAATATCTGCAAATTTACCAAGATTAATAACTTTTACATCCCCATAACCTATAAGCCCTACAGGATGTAGCCTAATAAGAATACTGATCAGTAGGACTTCCGATGGGATACTTTGGTTTTAATTTTAAAATGTGATGCCGCACTTTCTTTTTATTGGTAATTCATTGTTAGAAATTGATAGAGATCTAATCTATGCTTTACAAAAAACAAGACCAATATTTTTTTTAATGGCCTGATCAAAAGAAGCACTCTTTAGTATGATAGAGGTACTCTGCCCATGTGGAAGTTGACCTACTAATCTAACTTTGATACGAAGATTATAGATCTAGTCTCGATGTCTCGAGCGGCATCTAATCTAGATCTATATCTGATCTGGGTATCTAGATCTAGATGCAGATTCTCGATTTAAAGTTAAACCTAACCTGGTGTAGAGCTAAACTCTAACATGTAGCATAGACATAAAGGAACTCCTTGATGTCATGATAATATAAATCTTGAGATATAGATCAAAATAATTTGCGAAACGTCACCTTTCAAGTTTCATCTTGTCCAAGTCGTTCTTGGTTTTGCTATTCATATTGTCGTCTTTGCAGGCACTAGATCTCTTCAATCGCAACGTTTATGCTCAATTCAGTAAATTAGATATTAATCAGATCCGAGTTGATTATTTTCAAATTGGTGGTGTGGAAAGAAGCTTAAATGGTAAATTATGAATACAAAGTCGTATGGAAGTGGCGTCCATAGTGGTAACGTCTGCTAAGGGCTATTAAGGTGTTTTGTCTATCTTGAATCACGTGATTGACAAAAATAGCACAGCCGCCGTGATTTCTTTAAACCACGTGATAGCTATAAAAAGATTTTGCAGGTGCCAATTAATCGTTTTCGCGAGATCGCCTGGGTGGGCGATTTACTTGTGTAAACGCACGGCACCACTCTGGCCCAGACTCGTGATAGATCTAAGTAGGATCAAGTTGAGGGGTTTTGTCGGGAAGGATCTGACCCAGATTCCTTGTCATTTGTTGTGGGGTTTCACCGATAAGCTTCTGACCCAGATTTGTAGTATACTACACTGTGCTAAATGTCACGTGATCGAGTTGTTTGACTCTGATTAAAACATCCCGCGTCCACTGCACTAGACTCATTGACCTACTTATATCTATGAGTTACCATTTTGCTAGTTCTACTGGGCTCTAAACAGGAGTGAGTAATGGGTTAATTTGTTCCCATCGTAGTTATAATTAGATCGAGTGTGCGCATTGATAGCTTCAGTATTTTTTTGTTTTGTTTCGTTTTGTTTTAAAATAAGGCCTGTAGCGACAGTGACACGTATTCGTTATGGAGATTGATTTAGATTCCTTACCCTGTCTGGATGCAGATGTAACGGATATGTTAGGACTATATGAACTCTACAAGCTATACAGGAAATATTTAAAGGAAAGATGAAGGAGAGTAGCAAAGTTTTAGGTGCATTCTTTTGCAAAGAGAACAATCAGAACGGAAGTTAGACTATGCTGTTTTATTCAGCTGATAAAAGAATTCGCATGCAAAAAATCGTACAGCCTGGCAAACGAGTATCCTCACTGATAAAACCTGTGTCGTTTGCATACAATGTTAGCATTGGGCAATAGCCATGTTTCGCAGGTAGAGTTACGTACCGCAAGCATGAGTCATAACGTAACAAACACGTGGTTTCCCTAGTGACGTGTGCAATTCGGCATGCGTTGTTTACATCGGAAGCCGCAAGCGAGCGTTAGGCCTGGTCAGTCTGGTCAGCTGTTTAGACCAGTAAAATCTGCTGCTGCTGGTAAAACTGTCTCGGACCATGTGATTGTTATGTAATGTGACTGTGTGAGCATGAAGTGGAGTAGTGGAAACACACTCTCCATAGCGCGCTTGCACCTGGTCCAGTAGGGATAGCATTTAGAGCATCGCTGGCAATCATCATGTAACCCTTACATAACAGTTACGTTCTCGGTGAGAGGGCTAGCATGTTTGCGAAAAGCGATTATGCTACGTACCGCTGGGTGGGAGGAGTTTATGCTAATGATGTCGGTCAGTCTAAAAATATTACGTCGTAGTATAGTTTCGGGCCCGTAAGCCTCTCCTGCGAAACCTCATAAATGCTAGCTTACAGGTGCAGTGGACGCGCCGCCTCAAGGACACTTTCACTAGTTTCAAACACTGGGGTTCCGCATCTCGTAGTTTGGGCTGCAACAACTATTTGCGTTTTTGTATTTCTCCCGCTTATCTCTATGATGGACAAGTGTGTTCCTTTGAGATCTAGGGCGCTGCGAGTGTTTGCAGGGCTTGGTTGGATTTGCCTCCGCTAATCCGCCAATTATGTAGTCATAGGATGTCTGCGATTGGCGGAAAAGTGACGTCATGTCTCCAGGCGCCGATGCACTGTCTGTATTCTCTATATATGTGTATGTATGTATATATATATATATATGTGTGTGTGTGATTTTCGTTTCTATATATATATATATATATATATATATATATATATATATATATATATATTTGCCGAATTTGTTATGATGAATCAAATAACATTGATAAGACCGTTGTCAGCCGTGTACAGTTTTCAAAGCAGTGGACGCTTTTAAAAAAAAACTATTGTTCTATTGTATATATATATATACTATAATTTTTTTTATCGAGAAAAGAAGACCATGATTTCGTCTAAATATGTCGGCCGCGGCTTTTTCCACCGCGTTTTTTCGACCCTACTTGATCTAAATCTACTGTGGCGTCGGTTTCGCTGCGAATAGCGATCCAAAACCTGAGTAATATTCATGTCTATTGGACAACCTTTATTTTCGTATAAAACTCATATGTCTTTTTTGCGATTTTCTATCTTAAAATTGACTTTGAAAAAAAAGAATACTGTTTTTTTAACGGAAAAAATAAAAATCCACATCGAATTTGGTACCATTAAAAAGATTGTCTTCTTATCTTTTAAAGTGCACTATTTTTTGTGACCTACAAAACCGGCGAACAAATCTATGAAAGAAGACCCATTTTTTTGCTACACACCCGGCACATGGCTGGGAGCGTCAGCAAGCTGAGCCGGTGAACCGGAGTCTAGGCCTCTGCCTTTCTGTTAAATTAGAGCGTCTAATTTTTTTCCACGATGGACATAAAGTGCTTAATAGGTAAGTAATACTATTGGGAAACTTTTTCTTAACTGTTTATTATAACCAATTTCAATTAAATTACACCCAACCAACTCAGGTGTAGAGACTGATCTCGATGTACTTGGAGTCGGGTCATTTAGAGGGCCTTTTAATTTTCCTAAAGGCATCAATTTCAATCATATGGGTCTAAAAATGTGTCCAACATAGTACAGTTTATATTTAATTTGTTATTGTTGACCATGGATTGTAAATTTGTGCTTTAGCAACCTAAAAACAACAGGTTTGTCGCTCGATTCCATTAGCCTAGACTGGACGCCATTTTGTCTAGACTCTAGTCGCCTTGAGTAGGCTCTAGGACGAGTCCACTAATTTTAGAGTAAATTTTAGAGGATGGCAGAGTCTCGATGTTAATCTAGATCAAGGGATACAGACCTAGATTTGAAATTAAATTTATTTACTTAAGACGGAATACTTTTCTGTAACCCTTAACCTACATTTCGCATATTACAAAGTTGGTACCAGAGTAACCTATAATTTTTTACCACACCAAAAACTTGAGAGACAAAACAATAGCACCCCTTGGTAGTAATCGAAATGGAATATCTGTCTACTAAAACTACCCGTCCGGTATGTAGAAGTAGAATAACCATAATATAACGGTTTATTTTTTTTCAAACAGAAGGTTCAGATAATTATTTATATTGATTTAGCATCAATTTTTGAGAAAAAAATCGATGATTGCAGAATTTTTCTTAACTAACTTGCATTATAACTTATATGCAGCAGGGATGGAGTGTGGCAAATACATGATTTCAAGTCACCCCTCAAACTATATAGGCCTAATTGTAATTAAACTGACAAATACATCTTATGTTATTTTAATGTAGGCTTATTTATGATATATGAATTTATTTTCATTTCAGAGGACGAGCTATATGAAAATCTCCGTGGACGCTTCCTACATCATGGCCGTGGACGCCCAAAGATGCTACCACCTATTGATCATGTGTCAAACAAGCTGCTTGTTCAACTGGCATATCTTAAAGAAGAAGGACAGAAACCAGATCGAGTGGTATGTTTTTTACTGTTAAAATTATTTGTATTTTCCTATTTCATTACAGGTCGTGACAAAGATGGATGCCAACAAGATGAATTTAATTTTATTTAAAACAAAAAACTTGCATGTTTTTCCTTTTCTGGTGAATCACTTTACTATATAGTTCTTTTATAGAGAATTATAAAAAGCAGTATGGACCTACAGTTACTTCTCGCTGCTATTTGACAATTGAAACAAAAAAAAAACCTTTCGTATCTTTTTTTGTTTTAATATATATTTTTATATTTATTGCTTTTATTTGAGATTAAATCCACAAATATTTTTTTTTTAACCCACCCCTCTCCTTTGAGATCACCAACTGGCTGACTGAAATTCAACCAGATGTTGGCTTGATGGCTGCATCTGAGAGCCATTTTTCACACTTGGCTGTTACCGCTAAGAAGAAATTTGTCGCTTTACCTGCTGATGAGGTGGACACCTTCTTGCAACAACATGTGACTTGTCTTGCATAACACTCACTTTATCCTAAATGGGTATCATCCGCAAAACTTTCAACACAGCTGAAGCAGATCCTAACACCAGTAAGAAGAGTTATGGTGTCACAAATCAAGTCATTATAGACTGGAACAAATTTGAATAGGTGAGGGACAGTCACAAAAAAGAGTCTTGGGCTTGTTACACAACCTGACCGCCCTGGACAAGTCTCGCCTTGTATGTTCAATCAAATCAACAATGAAGGCTTACGCCAAGGTTAGAAAACGCTCAACTACTGTTAAAGAAGAATTTTTGTCCACTTTGTTTCTCAGCCTTTGTGTGCTAATTCAAAACCTTTGCCCTTATTAAATAAACCTACATGTTCTTTTGATTCTTTAAATGCGTCGCCCAAATTTCAAATTTCATCTCTTGTTTCAAGGAAAAAAGTAAACTGTGTAGATTGTAAGCAACACTTATCTAAAATTGATGTTTTGCATGATGTTGTCAAGAGTGTGCAGCAAGAAAAACATGTAACTTTAAATGAAAGTATCGCAAATGAAGCTTCTTTGACTGACATTCAAAGTAAATCAAAACTGACTAAGCAGGAACTGTCAAAGGCCAATGCAAAGATAAAGTTCATGTCCCCAAAAATTAAAAACCATGCCTATCAGTTGCTACAAAAAGATAAACAGATTAGTTCTTTGTCAGAAAGTGAACCTCTCCTACAATCTAAGCTCCTTAAAATAAAAAAAAGAATTAAGCTACTCAAGCAAGAAAATAACAGATTACAAAGTGATGTTGCTAAACACGATTTTGACAACTCTTATGACAATCAAAAAATCTTTGATATATCTTTGAAAGAAGGAAACAAAAACGCTTATTCACAAGATGTCAGAAAAGCAGCTATTTCATTACAATGCAATGCAGGTGTAGCAGCTGGAAATGTTAAAAAAGTTATTGACATTGTGTCTCGTAAAGTTTTCCATCATTCTTTTTCTGAAAACTACCTTGTGGTCAGACTGCTTTGAAAATAGTTGGTGAAGGTCAAGTTCTAAGTCATATGCAAACTGCAGAAGCTGTCCTTAACTCCTCTAATTGTACATTTCATTCTGATGGCACTTCTAGAGATCACAAAAAAGATTGTTGGAACTTAGTTATCTCTGGACTCAGGAGAAGTATTTTATCTTGGCTTTGAGCCTGTAGCAAAAGAGGATTCAAATACTTTACTTGATCTTTCTATCTCAGTTCTAAAAAAACTAACTGATTGCTATCAACCTATGTCTCCTAACAAGTCTTCTGATGTTTTGTTTAAAGAAATAATGTCTAAAATCACTAGCACTATGACAGATAGAGCTTCAGTCATGAAATCTTTTGACAAGAGGATGCAAGATTATTTGCAGTCTAAACTTGGTTTTCATGTGCAACTTAATTTCCTCTATTGTAATGCACACTTCCTTCTTGGTCTAAGTGGAGCTTTAGATAAAGCGCTGGCTGTTTTTGAGAAAGAGTTAGTTGACAGCACAGGTGAGCCCCTTGGGAGAGACAAGAGTGATTTATTTTTATGGGGGTTTTTTTGCGGACAACCAAACAGTTACCACTCGATTATCCGGACAGCATGTGATGTTTTGGAGCCTTGTGGGGGCCAAAAGAACGGTTGTCGCTCTGACTGGATTACATTTTGTCCAAATTCTAAAATTCCAAGTTTTAAAGGTAATAGGTTTAATTGTTTCTTCTATGCGGGTGCTGCTTTGATTAACCATTATCAGGAAATTCTTAAATTTTTTTCCTCTGATATTCTGTCTGAAAATATTGATTTGAAATTAAAAAGTGTGTCTCTTGATATTGCTGATGAAGGGGTTCTTTGCCTTTTGTGTTCTGTTACCCTCTTTTATGTTAAAGTCACAGGTCCTTATTGGACATTAGTGAACAGTTCAGTGAAGTACTGCGATTTCTACCTCTATGCTAAAAAAAATGCACTCTTGCTTTCTTAAATGGACAGAAGACCCATCTGTCTGATGGACCTTCTTTCTACTCTGTTTTCGATGAAGAGGCTGCTTTTCATTGCCCTGAAATGGCTGCTGTTCAACAATTTTTGAATGACAGTAATGTTAACATTATTTCTAACATTGTCAAAGCTTTATCTTTTGAAGCTCTTGTTGTTACTTAGAGACAACTGAATGATTTCTCACTGGTGGTGACTTAAGTGATGTGTCTGAAAATGTGAGAGAGCAATTAAGACATTGTCCTTTAACTAACATGATTGGGGAGAGTGCCTTCAGTGACATCGATTATGACTTCTCTAAGCGCAGAAATTGTTCTATGCATAATCGCTCATCTGTCCGCTGTGTGAAGAGAAACAAAACCATGTTTTATGTTGAGAAAAAGACACCTTCTCAATAGAGAAAAATGTTTCAGATTGCAAAAAGCAAAGCTCCTTCTTTACGTCAGGAATGCAGAGAAGCAGAAGAGAAAGTGATAAATGCTACCCGTGAAAAGTTTTTAGAGAATCAGCAAAAAAAAAATAGAGAAAGAAATTAATGACATAGACAGAAGATCTAATATTAGTGAAGCTGTTCTTAAGCATAGGGGTCCTTGCCTTAGACAGGAAGATGTTGACGAGCTGGAGGAAAGGTAAGGTTATTAACAGAAGGGAGGTCTTTGCGACAAATTTTTTTCAAAAGTGAAATTCGATATCAAAAACATATCTGTGGGAGGAAAATGGAGTTTGGGACTCTTAATTTTATGAAAGATTCACTGAGAGACTGTTTAATTCTTAGATCTCCACAAGCAAAAAGACATAAGACAAGTTAATTTGAATTGTCAGCTTTTGAAATTTTACTTGTGTTTAACTCTGCAATGTAACGAAAATGTATTGAAATTAGAATATAATTCAGTTCCAAATTGTGTTACATTTACAAGTTGTCAGTATTGACAAAGGAGAATATTTATAAACTTCTAATGATTCTGTCTGTTCTTTCAATACTAAGTCATCAATACCAAGGTCATCATTTTATGGTGGTTGTAATTTGCAACGTTTGATTTTTTTTTTTTTTTTTTTTTTTTTTTTTTTTTTGGTGCTTTTTCCAACGGTGAAATTTTACAACATAGTCCAACCTGTATTGCAAGCTGTCTAATATGACAAAAGAGAATGTTAGTAAACCCCTAATGGTTCATTTTGGACATTTTGAGGGGAGTTTTCCAATTATATAAGTTGAGTATTTTTTTTAATTCAATTTTGCTTTCTTTTAACAAGTATTATTTATCATAAAATGTTTCGAAAAAGACATACTATTGTTCTAAATGTGTAGAGGTTTTCATAAAGAAAACAATGATGTGCTTACTTTGTTTGTGGACCCATTAGTTAATTTTCTATGAATTTTCGAAAATTTGAAAAATTCACATTTTTTGTCTCCCTTGTCGAAAAGTGTGGAAAGTGAATTTTCTTCGATTTTGAGTCAATAAAAAGTAATTTTGTTCCTTTTTAATCCACCTGTAAAAATTGTGTTTGTTCCCTATATAAGTGAGAGTGTGCTAAAGCAGAGAGAATGATCTATGGTTTCAAGTTTTTAATTTAGGATCCCTCAAAAATGGGGTTTTGCGCAAATGCGCAAGAAACACCATTTTTTAAAAAATTAAAATTACATAACTTCTGTTAAAAAAAATTAAGCTATAGAGCTTAATTTGGTATCAAATTTCTCAGAATCAAAAGATCTTTTTTCAAGATAAATTGCAATAATTTGCCTAACTACAATGTGAGATTTTAGTTTTGAGTACTTACGTGACGATGACGGTGACTACTACTTTGGCTGAGTGAGTAGTAGTAGTAGTAGTAGAAGTAGTAGTAGTAGTAGTAGTAGTAGTAGTAGTAGTAGTAGTAGTAGTAGTAATAGTAGTAGTAGTGGTCGCATTAGTAGTAGTAGTAGTAGTGGTGGTGGTGGTGGTGGTAGTGGTTGTAGCAGCTGTTGTTATTTTTGCTACTAAGGGAATGCTGTTGCTAGTTGCAGAAGAAAACATGCAAAGAAAATCTGGTTAATAGACAACTTATTATAATTATTAAGACTTCCATCGATGTACACTGTATTAAAAAGGGAACGATAACAAGAGTGCTTAGTTGGAAGATCTAGAAGTGAAAATTTTTTGTTGAAAAAACATGATAAGCTAACAAGAAATGTCATTAAGTTCTCTTAAAAACGATCTAAAGAACTTCAAGGCTTTATTCTCCATTGATTATTGCACAAGAATTTGAAATCATACGAATAAGCCTAATGAATGGGGTCAGAATTATGTAATATGGAAATAGTGATAGGTGAAACAAAGCAAATGATAAGGCTTGAATACTACGTAGGGTCTTGATTCTACTGAAACAAAATTACACAGCCTAAATTAGATCTTTGATTCCAATAGTTAATGCAATATCAGTAAATAAAATGGATTTATCTGATGAAATTAAGGGCATGGAAGTGAATGTAGTCTCCACGTTGATATCTTGCTTACTCATACATGTTACTTTTGCCATTACATTACTGTTATTTTTTCCCGTACCTGTTAAATTTATAGATAGAAAATGGAATGTACTTTATCAAAAGCGAAACTAAAGCTGCATATAAAAGCATCAAAAGGTATACAAACAAAATAATTATATATAAAGCTCTTTAAATAGTAAGTGAAGACCTGTAAAACTTTTGCAGTGATTACATTTTCAATTTTCACCTGCTTATCCACAGCTTCTCTGTGGCCTTCTATCTCAGCTTGCTGTGTTATTCTCCATGCAATTTTTTCCATGTTGTTAAACAACTCCACTCTGATCAACGTGTCTTAAATGGGCAATGAAACTCGACATTTTAAACATTTTAAATAACTAGTAGTTCTATATAGATATATATATAAATTCTCTTCATACGACACTGGTGTTTCAAGCGGAGGACAAAGTTGTCGCTTGTCCTTCGCTCTCTTCGGGTATGACTGAGGTGTGTTCGGTTGCCGTTCCGATCTTGTGTTGTTGTTTTTCGTTTCCGGAAAAAAAGCAAATATTTTCGCATACACTTATATGTTTCAATAAATCATCTTTCACGTTTAAAAAAAAACCGAGAAAACGAAAAAAATGTTTGCCTCAAATTAGAATGCCAATTTAGCTTTCTTCTATGTCTACAATTTTTAGGGTTAAAATTGTAGCATAGTGAAATGTGTATGATTTTATTGGTACTAATCATTGATTTCTTAAATGCATGATTTATCATTTCCAATGTCTCTCTAAGACTAATAATTGCGAGTTGTATTGCATACGGTCGTAACTCCATTTTGGCCGATTATGAGATACTTCACAACCTGATTCTCTTCTTCACTCTGCATCCTTGCATCTTTCTATCTAGAACCCGTATCTTTCGCGACCACAAAAAATTTAAATAAGTTTTGACATCGAATTAAGTCGTATCACTAGTTACAACTTCCAACGGGAAAATGCTTTTAAAGAGTAGTTACATATGTTACGACTTTATTCAGTGACAAACGAGTTTCATAGCATGCTGCCACTTTCAATGGAAAAGATTGTTTTATTCAAATGAAATTATAATAACACTATGATAGTATGTTTATCACGTAGAAAAGCGAGGATAAACTTGCGACCTTTGTTAATGGCTCTAACATTTATTATGGCGCCATTGAATTTTATGAATTTGTCAAAATCACGGACATATTCGAAGTGAACGGATCTGGAATGATGTGTATCAACCAAACTGACACTTCACGCATTTCGTGGTCTTGTTGAGTGCAAAACTGATAAATTTCTCATTTGAGATCAAACGTGTACCTCGTGTTAGTGACAATTTTTTACCAATTATGAGTTAAGTAAGTTTTATTTATAGATTTGTATAGGAAACTTATTTCATTACAAAAAGGCATTATTCTAAACGGTAAGGCTGATGATGTCTGATTAAGTGTTCTTACACCATAAGTCAAAATTCCCTTTTAGCCGGTTTAGAACTTTAGAACTTAATTGAAGATTTTGAAGGATCAATAGACCAAAAATGTAGCTAGTTCGTTTTGGGGAACACTTCCACAACCAATATATATCCTCATTGAAACTAGTACCCCAAAAGAAAGATGCGAAGCTCAGTGACTAAAAGACAAAAACATCGATGACACCATCCTTTGGGAAGTATTAAAAAAGCCCAAGCCATAATACATACAAGAAAAAAGCGTAAGCACACTTTGTTTGGAAGAAAAATTCCAAATTTTAATTAAAGCGCCCTCATTAAACCGAAGAGACATCATTTCGCCCATAACAAAACGTTTCCTGATAGGTTTCGGGCCTAGATAAACATGAAATGCTTTTCTTTTATTTTCTTTCCTTACAGAAAAATGTATTTTAAGTTTTTTTCTAATAACATGTGTGTTTTGAATGGTACTGCACAATTTGGTTAACAGACATTACCCAAGTATTTAAAGTTACACTACTGTTGTGTATTCCCAACACTTTTGAGCAGCATGGCACGGTGGACAGGTTGTTAAATTTTTAATCCAGCGGTTGTAAATTGATTCCAACCTCAACTTGTATTATAATGCCACACGAGATTAGTCACCATTTAATTTTTTGAAATTTAATCTGTAAAATGGATCTGACAATTGACTGCTATTGTAAGTAATATTATTACTCTGCACCTACCAGTTCTGGCTGGGTAAATATAATGTCATTTTAAATAAAAAAAAAAAAAAAACAGCCATGCTTTGATCTGTTAAAGAAAAGATGCTTAGTCTTGACTATGAACTTTTCATAAGACTACCCTAATATACAAGCTAAAAACCATTTTTGATTGTTAAAAGATAGGAATAAGCATGAAGATTATTGATTTTCATTTGTAATATTAACATTAAATAATAGTATACCGTTTCTTTTTTATAATTTAATCAAATTGTGGTCCAGCATTTTGCTCTTAACATGTTTTTTTCCTCCATTTTTTTCTCTAGAAAAGCAAAACCTGAGGCTGTGAAAAATCTCCATTGTTTCTCAGTGATTGTATCGATTTTAAATCAGCAGCTAAGATTGTTTATCAAATTCAAGAGAATATGACATTTTGAAGTATAAAATATAGGAATAAAAAATACGAACATCATATATTATTTCTCTTCTTTTAAGAGTTACTGATAAAAAAAATGATTGCTTTGTTTCTCAGAAATGTAGGCCTTGAGTATTGTCCATCTCAAATTTTGTTTTTTTCCTTCAAACTAAATGTATGAAATTTTATCACCTAAAACTTATAGTCCAACTGAAAACCAAATTTAACAAAATTATTATGATTTGAATGGAATGGGAAGAAAAAAAAGTTCAACAAAACAAGGAAAATTGTTTTTGTTTTTGTTTTTGTTTTTGTTTTTTTTTTGTTTTTATAAATATGCACGCATCATATGCATGTCCATCAGTTTTAATAGGCCTTTAAACTTTGACAGTAATACAGTCCCTGTGAATATGGTACATGAATACATCAAGACAAACTAAAATTTAGAGGAACAATGATTTTCACCACGACGATTATTTTTTTTATACAATTTTTTTGCCATTTGTTTTTTATGTAGAGCTCGATATATGTAAAAATATTAATAAGACTAAATCAGTTCCACTTGAATTCAATGGACCAGGAACCCTTGGATTTATAGAGTTTGAAAGCCTTCTCTTCATTTGAAAAAAACTGACTTCTCAAGGGTATGTATTTCAAGGGTTTACGAACTGCTCATATTTTCAAAAATCAACAAACAGGACTACCTCTTGTTGCTTGTTCAAAGCGTGAACAAAACATGCTTTGTAAGGAGCTTAAGGCAATTAAGGTAATATATTATTTATCCTCACCCTCAGGAATAAATTGCCTCAGTAGGTCATTGACAAAACAGACCTACCGCTACCTATTAGACAGAAATCTGAATGTCTCCTCCACAAAATATTATCAACTTTGAATAACTTCAATGATTTTTTTTAATTTGACAGATTAAGGGAACAACATTTGCTAAGAAAGCTGTTCACCATTATGCAAACATATTTTAGCCCAACAGAAGGAGGAATACTTTAAAATAGTATTAAGCCTATTTCTACATCAAAATTGTTTGTAAAAAAAGGCTGCCCAAATCTGAATAAAGCTGATTTTTTTCCATTAAAACATAAATGAATTATTATGATCACTCACATACCACCAGCACTTTCTTTCTTTTTTTAATTGCCGTATTTTTTAAGTTTCACAGTTGGATCGGAATTTCATATTGAGAAGCCATGTTTTGAAGAACTGTCCAAAGATGGGGAAATAATCAGTATAAAAACGGGACGGGTTGAAAATGAAATCTTCTAAGCCTTTTTTTATGGCAAAAATAATACATTTAGTTATTCTCAGCCCGGTTGAGGGCATATGGAATTATTTTAGCACACTAGAAAAGTGTCTGCAAAAAACATTGTCTCATAAGACTTGGTTTGAAACAATGTTTTGATGAGTAAAAACAGCTCCGGCATATCTGGCATATTTAGAAAATTAAGTTTTCCACTTTTAATCTTTGTATTTATTTTTGACAGAAGCCACAAATAACTGAACATTTGTGGTTGTACGTTTATTTAAACCTAAACCAGGCCAATTGACTTTAATTGTCAAATGGCATCAATTTATTTATTTACCGGTACCTGACTGTGATTTGTCTTTTAAGGTTGAAAACTGCTGTTTCTACTTCAGTCCCCGCAACGCCTTAGCCGGTAATAAATTATGTTTAATATCTCAAATAAGCAAGACAAACCAGGTACTTTTAAGTTAGGTAGCGACCTCAATATGGGGAACCAAAAAATAAAAAGAAGAAAAAAATGAAAAAAGAAGGAAACTACGAAATCAATTAAAACAATGACAGAAATAGTGACGCAAAGAGCAAAAGAAAGCTGAAATAAAAAAGACAACAGTTACCCCCTAAATATTGGCAGTCAAAGTAAAATAGCAGAACATAAACTGTACATTCACCTACCACTACCAGGAAGTAGAATGATAAGCTCGCTACAGCGCTGAGTCCAGCTGCCCCTCGAAATTGTTTTTTCCAGTTTTGCTACCGTATGCACATGCTGCCTCATCGGTCTGGCTTTGAACGTGAACTTCCCTTCCCTAACTTAAGCTTGATGCTGAAATAAGCTGAGCCACTTCCACATTTTTGTTCTCCATTCACTATGTTCTAGCTTTTGGATTTCTTAGGTGTGAATGTTGCGCCTAGCCGTTACTCGTTACTTTAATAGTCGTTGTGTTAAAATCGCGTGTCTTACAAGTAGCAGCTGCCCATTTTACAGCTTTTTGTGCTTTTCTGAATAAAATACCTGATAACTTACATCGAATGGAGCGTATTAGTTTCAAACCCTTAATTATTCTTCGCAGCAAAATCTCTTTTATTGCCGGCGCTATGTTCACCATTATCATCACCATCGACATCGCAATCGTCATAATCATCATCATTATCATCACCATCTTCACTCCGTCAACATTTTGTCTTTTATTCTCTTAGATTAACAAAAAAAGATCATACCAAAAAAAATACGAATATTAAAGTAAGGTTGTCTTAGTTAAAAAAAAGCTTGCTTTATAATTTTGATGTTTAAAACATTTCTGAAGTATTTAACTAGACCAACAGAGCTGTGAGCATAGAAAATATTCCTAACCTCTCCAAGTTCTAATAAATGATCGATAAAGATGTTCCAAACTGATAGTCACTTTCATTCGGAATTTGCAACGTACAATGCCATTTTATTAACTTATCGGTTGTTTCTATGCAGCTCGATTAGAGCACTGAATTGAGTGCCGAATGCTAATGAATGATACAAAGGATATACATCAATACATCAGAAAAATACGACTGCTTTGTTTGTGTGTGTGTGTTACTTTGCTTGAGAGTTAAGATTTCTAACGAAACCAAATTGTTGTACATTTGTATACATAAACTTAATTTTTTTCTTTAAATATTTTTTTTCAGAAGTGTGTAAATATATTTGGGTTGCCGAGGAAAGCTAACTATGATGATATATACAATTAGATGCTATTATTTACTACAGAATATCAGAAACTTCCTCTAATTTGGTAAGACTTGTCAGGTAAAATTTAATATATACAATCATGTTGCATTTTAAGTATAATTGCTCGAATAGCACCATTTTACAAAAATGTTAAACAGAATAATGTATGATTAAGATGATGCGGAGTTGCCCGAGGATAAAAAATACAAAATGAAAACAATATTCTCTGAAGATGATATTCTCAATCATAAGAATATTACGCGTTGCAGTTGAATCGGTTTACAACAGACGCGTGAGAAGGCTACTACAAAAATCTGATTGCATTATATGCTTGATGAGAAATAGTGGGAATTCAAATGTTCCAGCCTGTTTTTGTTCCTCTTTCCATCGGTTCTTCACAACTATAACAGAGCTAAAATTCAAGTTTCTTTTTTATCATATATTTTATATTTTACTATTTCCCGACGAAAACATAAAACACTGAAGCCGATCATATTCTTCGAGGTGTGATTTTGATGTACCAGAAAAATATATCTATGTGGCACAGTAAAATAGCAGAACATAAACTGTACATTCACCTACCACTACCAGGAAGTAGAATGAGAAGCTCGCCCCAGCGCTGAGTCCAGCTGCCCCTCGAAGTTGTTTTTCCAGTTTTGCTACCGGATACGCATGCTGCCTCATCGGTCTGGCTTTGAACGTGAACTTACCCTCCCTAACTTCAGCTTGATGCTGAAGCAAACTCAACCTCTTCCACATTTTTGTTCTCCCATGCACTATGTTCTAGCTTTTGGATTTCGTAGGTGTGAATGTTGCGCCTAGCCGTTACTCGTTACTTAAAAAATAGTACGTTGTGTTAAATTTGCGTGTTTTACAAGTAACAGCTCCCCATTTTACACCTTTATGTGCTTTTGTGAATAAAATACCTGATTACTTACATCGGATGGAGCAAATAGTTATGAGCAGTAGGGCGTCTTAGTTTCAAACTCTTAATTATTCTTCGCAGCAAAATCTATTTTATTGTCAGCGCTATGTTTACCATTATCATCACCATCGTCATCGTAATTCTCAAAATCATCATCATCATTATCATCATCATCATTTTTATCACTATCATAAGTGCCATCACTATTAATATCAACGTTATTTATTTAGCACCATTTTCACTCCGTCACCATTTTGTCTTTTATTCTCTTAGATTAACAAAAAAGATCATACCGATAGAAAAATTAAGACAAATATTAAAATAAGGTTTTCTGAGTTAAAAAAAAAAAACTTGCTTTATAATTTTGATTGTTTAAAACATTTCTGACGTATTTAACTGGACCAACAGAGCTTTGGGTGAGCATAGAAAATATTCCTAACCTCTCCAAGTTCTAATAAATGATCGATAAAGATGTTCTAAACTGATAATCACTTTCATTCGGAATTTGCAACGTACAGTGCCATTTTATTAACTTATCGGTTGTTTCTATGCAGCTCGATTAGAGCACTGAACTGAGTGCCGAATGCTAATGAATGATTCAAAGGATATACATCAATACATCAGAAAAATACGACTGCTTTGTTTGTGTGTGTGTGTGTGTTTGTTACTTTGCTTGAGAGGTAAGATTTCTAACGAAACCAAAATGTTGTACATTTGTATACATAAGCTTACTTTTTCTTCAAATATTTTTTTCCAGAAGTGTGTATATATTTCGGTTGTCGAGGAAAGCTAACTATGATGATATATACAACTAGATGCTATTATTTACTACAGAATATCAGAAACTTCCTCTAATTTGGCAAGATTTGTCAGGTAAAATTTAATATATACAATCATGTTGCATTTTAAGTATAATTGCTCGAATAGCACCATTTTACAAATATGATAAACAGAATAATGTATGATGAAGATGATGCGGAGTTGCCCGAGGATAAAAAATACAAAATGAAAACAATATTCTCTGAAGATGATATTCTCAATCATAAGAATATTACGCGTTGCAGTTGAATCGGTTTACAATAGACGCGTGAGAAGGCTACTACAAAAATCTGATTGCATTATATGCTTGATGAGAAATAGTGGGAATTCAAACGTTCCAGCCTGTTTTTCCCTCTTTCCATCAGTTCTTCACAACCATAACAGAGCTAAAATTCAAGTTTCTTGTTTATCATATATTTTATATTTTACTATCTCCCGGCGAAAACATAAAACACTGAAGTCGATCATATTCTTCGAGGTGTGATTTTGATGTACCAGAGAAGATATCTCTATGTGGCACATAATTCGTCTAATAATTAGAGTCTTATTCTGAACTCTTCAGTACTAATCAATACATGTTGTGGCCCTATCTTGCATGAGGAGCTCAAGAACAGAATGATTCTGCTCTAATTGTAGCATCCATTTTTAATTGTACTCGACGGAAAGAAAACCGTGAGAAAAGAAGGCTGGCAATTAAGATTTCATTTAAACCAAATGTTTCTTTTTATTGTGTTTTTTTCTGTTATTTAACTGAAAGGATGAAATTTCGTTTCCGGATCGCATAGTGATTTAACTGAGTTAGGACGATTATTATCATAAAGAAATCCATATGCTTAGATTGCAATAAATACATTAAGTTTGTTTCATACGCCATAATAAAATTCCTAGGAAAATAAAGGAAAATAAAAATTAAAGTTAATGATTTAAGAACAAATTTAAAAGTATTGCACACGCCAGTCCTCGTCTTTTTGAAAGTTCTTCAAGCGTAAACAAGTGCGAATCAAAGGTTAGCCAGAGTCATAGACATGTGAAAGAATTACCAACCATAACTTTTAGTCACTTCACTTCCACTGTGTTTCCCAATAATACTTCTTATAGTATGGATGAAATGCTTTTCTAACTGATAAGTTTAACTGTCCTGTTTGGTTTGCCGCGGCCTTTGACCTTTAAATATAAACAGTTGTGAGCTTACTCGCATTTTGCTATTTTATGTTATTCTTTTTCTTAATAAGCATTATGTTGGCTTACATATAAACATAAAAGTGAAACGTGACAAAGAAACGTTTTGGTTAGTCTACCAAAAAAGCAGGCAAGCATGATAGGTGAAAGGGAGATATCTCAAATGCGTTTATTGACGACATATTTGTTAGATTCACATTAATTTCAAAAGCACATAATTGCATATTTTTCTGCACTATTTCACACATATTTTATTAAGTACATAGCTAGCAAAGATGTCTTAACTCTTAAGGTTTGAGATTAAGTACTTTATCACACTGGGACAAGCTCTGTCCCTTTTCTAGGCCTCATCTCTTTTTCATAAATATCGTTCATTATTCCCGATGTTATAGCTTATTGATTTCTCATTACAAAAGCGTACACTTTTTTACCCCCCCCCCTCCCCCCCCCCTTTTTTTTTCTAACGTCTCAAAATAGAATAAAAGAACAAAAATAAATTCATAATGAAAATGAGATAAAGTCTCAAAAAAAAAAAAAAATATATATATATATATATATTATTTCACTTATTCAACAACAGCCATTTGGAAATTGAACCACTTATTTTGAGATCGTCTTTAGTAACTTTCTGTTTGAAAAAGTATTAAATCCCAAAGGGATATGGGAGTAAGTAGATTTATGATTTAGTAAGTCGTGGTAAAAGCATTTCAAGTCAAACAGGCTTGGGATGAAATACTCATTTGTATATATTTGGAACATACTGATTAAATTCAGGTGGTAACTTAGAAAAGTCGGAGCAAGAAAGAGAAAACGGGATATAAACATATACCACGATTATAGGGTTGAAAGATAAATTAACAGGCTATTGAAGATTTCTGAGAGCAGATAAAATAGGCAGAACAATGGAAATGTAATAAAAAAAAAAAAGATGAGTATATGTAACAGATTTGATGGGGGTGATCTGTTTGGCTCTGTTTGTCTAGAGGAATGAAAATACACACATCCAGTCACTCGACTCGTCCGTAGAGTATTAGTCCGGAGTCCGCTAGTAAAAGTTGCAAACTGTTTAATCCACACAAGAGGTTGACTCTATAATCACTGTGCACAAAAAGTTCACTCTTAAACTCACTGTAGGTAGCACAGATTAAGGAATAACGGATAGATACACAGACAGGCCCTTCGGGATGTCCCGGGTATTTTCGTAATTTTCCATAACTGTTTTGGTCAATGAGGGTGGAAACTTTACTTATCCTGTGTTATAAAAAAAATAGTGTTCTAGTGGAACATTGTGTTAAAAAGTGTCTTACAATATTATTTTCAGCACAATTACACATCTTTGAAAACTTGGCAAACATTTTTTAAAAGTATTACTCTTTAAGGTTAATCTACATTAGAAATAGGATCTAATCTAGAAGTACATATATATATTAGAGAGAGAGAGAGAGAGAGAGAGAGAGAGAGAGAGAGAGAGAGAGAGAGAGAGAGAAATATATATATATCTTTCATGGACGCACGATGTGATGCAAACTTTTTGTTTTTGTTTTTTCTTCTGTTTCGAAAATTTTCCTCTCCCATTTCTTACAGTAAATGTTGTATTATTTTTCTGCTTATTTTTCAAAAGTTAGAAAAGGTCTAGAGTAATATATATATATATATATATATATATATATATATATATATATATATATATATATATATATATATATATATAATCACGATTCAATTGGCAGAATATTCTGTGCTTGAAAAAACGTGAGGGTTTGTCTTCCCTTTAGTTAATCAAACTCTACTACCAATGACTTTAAATTTTCAATATATGTAGGTCTATATGAAAAAAAAAGTAGGTGATTCACCTGACAAAGGCTAGGGCCTATATGTAGATCTACGATATCGTGCCTCTAATGCATCGGATAGACTAGGCCTTGGTTACACTGGCTTCGCTAAATAATTACATGTATTGTATTAAGAATACACTTTGTAAGTCTCTAAATCTAGATCTAGCACTAGCAGTCTTAAGTAAACGGCACAATAGTCCCTGCTGCGGGCGTTTTCATAAGACGTACTCGAACTAGCTAGCTTGATCTAAGTCTAGATATGTATGGTGCGCCTTTATATTTTGGAGTTATGTATTTAAATACATTTACAGAGTAAGTTTATGGATGTCTCATATTATTTTTTACTGATTTTTTTTTAATTATGATAACGAAAGATGGCAGTTTGAGTGATCTCTCACGGCCTCAGTGCATAGCAGGGAGGCGCCGATTGCAGGCCGAAATTGACTTAGAACTGTCTTAATTTCTCCATTTTGATGTATTGAGAAACTTAAAAAATTTGTTGGCTTAAATCGCAGTAGAAAATAAACCACGTAAGTTATAAAAAGTTTTATATATAGGCCGGGAAAAATGCTGCTACAGTGCCCTTTTTTATGTTTGTTGTCATGGAAAGGAAGTTTGTTGTGACCAAAACTGATATGTCGGACGACCCTAGCAACCACTGAAGGAAGGACAAAAAGAATTGAAGTTTTTGCTCAGTCTAGACATCTGCGTGTCCTCATTAACTTGTGTATGTAGACTCTTAAACTCACTGTAGGTTGACACGATTTTGACTGACTGAACATAATTTCGACTCTTATTTATATAAAATCTCGTCGAATCATCCAGAAAAATAATTACATAAATCGTAAGAGAATATTCTTGATACAAGTGATGAGTAATGCGCTCTAAAATAGCAACCAATCAGAACAAAGGTAAACAAGGAGTGACGAGATCATTACTATGCTAGAACTAGGTCTAAGATTCCAGAAGAATGTAGGCCATATAAGTGTGGGCTGTGTTAAAAAAAAACAAGACTAAGCACTTAGGCTTGAAATTCAAACATTATGCAACTAAATAAAACAATGTACATAGATCTAGTCTATCCGCTACCCAAAATTACATATCTACGCAGGGTGAGGAAAGCAATAGCAATAGATCAAATTTCAGCACAATGCGTTACAGTATACTTCCCTCTCTTTTGAGGTCGCCTAGGGGAGGAACTACTTAGTTACTAAAAGTATGGTACTTTTCTCATTTATGCTTGTTTTTTTAAGTGCCGGTGTTATTCTCCGAAATTTCTGTAAAGTTTTTTCTAAATCAATTTATCTTCTGGTAAGAGCGTAGGCCTATATGAATAAGGATGATGTTTTTTCTTTATTTTTTTTTAACAAGAAAGAAAGGTTTGGGGTCGGAGGTCGGGAGAGAGGTAGTGTTTTCCACAAACTTAACTACGTGCAACAACTGTTCTACTCTTACCTTTAGTAAAGAAGTTATATTGTAGGTTGCAGGATAAAATTACATCTGATCTCTGCAAAAGCATTTTTTTTTAATTTTAAAAATCGTCAAGGCCTGTAATTACCTAAAATAAACAAACAGCAGTATTAAACTTCAAATCCTTAGATCAGTCAACCAATGAACTGTCTTATAAACAATCAAATCTACAGCAAAATCATTGCATCATCTCGAACTCTCGGCCCTTATCACTATATATACAAGCATGATCACCCGTTCAAATGAACAAATCAGAAAGACAAGTATACGCGAAAGGAGAGCAAAGTTCTTAGACATAAAAGACATATCCTCGGAAGTCATACAACTACACTGAAGAAAAGAAAACAGGTTCGGAAGACTACTATGTTGAAGAAAAGGGAACCACAATAATAATAATAGATATATCTCTTCCGGACCCACACCAGAAAGAAAACCTTACGATAACTCTCAAGAGCCATACAACTACATTACTGATAAAGAAAAAAAATGGAAAAGGCAAAACGAAAAACATTACAATAAATACAGACTAGATTCGAGCCACAGGACTACATACAGAAAATCATAAAAAAAGAAAAAAAAGTGTTTTCCTATAATACATGTAACAGAATGTTTCCTCCAGAGCCACTCATACTACTGTTTTGAAATTGAAGCATTGTAATGTAATTTTCTCACGTTCTCATGACGTCATTCTTTAAATGAACTTTTATGAAGCAAAGATCTCAAGCAAAAAAGTGAACTAAATCTGGGCGCAGTCGTTAAAGCAGGCCTAGTTTTAGTTTTATCGTTCCACAGAGAACATATGTGGTGCTAAATTGATACATAGCAGATACAGTGTAATGTGTTCCAAACTACCATATTGAAGAAAAGTGAACCACAACATGAACAGTTATATCTCCTCCAGAGCCATACCACTACATGAAAACAAAATGAAAAAAATAACTTTCAAGAATCCTGCAACTACATAAAGAACAAAAATGGGGAAAAAAAAAAAAGAAAAAAGAAAAAAAAATTTACAACAAATACAGACTTATCTGCAGAGCCGTAGAACTACATAAAGAAAATTAAAAAAAAGGGAAGAAAAAAAATTTTTTTCAAAATATGTAACCGAATTGTAAGGACCCTGAAACATTGGCACTCTTCTCATGTCGTAATAAAGACCATCTTTGAATGAAGTAAAGATCTCGAGCAAAAAAGTAAACTAAATCTGGAATCTCTTTACTTTTTTTTAGTTTTTGGCTCAGTTAGGCTTAGGTTTTATGCAATCATTGGCCATGTGGATTTCATTTTACTAATTCTTTCAAACAGATGTATTTATTATTTTGTGATGTTACAAAAAAAGAAATCATGCTTACAAGAAAAAGATCTTTGCATATAACCTTTTTAAACGTGATTTAAGAAGATTTTTTGCGATTATTCATTTACATTCAGTCTTCTTTTGGGTTGCTTTCCGCGTTGTTTCTCTTTTATCTGTGTCTTCGAACCTTGGGATAGGTCGATATTCTAAACACAGATTATAGAGTGAGTTTGATATATCATTATACCATGGCCCTAAGCGCTTTCCCAGTCATTTCCAAATTTTTAAGCCTTTGCTATTCTATTTAAAAAGTTTGTTTTGTTTCTTTTTAATCGAATTCATACTTAATAGAAAAAGATCTTTGCTTATTATCTTTTTAACAATTTATAGCTTTCATTAAAATTGTATGTATAAAGAAGATTATTTTGTATGTTCTTAATTTTATTGTGTGGCCTTTGCAACCTTTTCCTGTTTTTTTTTCCTTCTCGTCATCGCCTTTTTATTTTTTTATTTTTTTTTTATTTTTTTCCTCTCTTTATCATTATAATTCTTGAGCTAGAAAGAAGAACAAAAAAAAAACATATAATAATATTCACTTCTCAATTACAAAAGTTCTAACATCATATAACTATGACATGAACTATGAAAGTACTGTGTTATTTTAAAAAATACATATATATACCAAGGTGTTCATGTATGTTTGGCATATATGCTTGATTGATAATTACCGATGTATTTTATTAGTTCAAAAGGTTCAATTTTCTAAGGTGGCTTTCTGAGTAGAAGAGGCCTTTCAAAAATGTCTATTTTACGTACTTAAATTTGGAAATGCATAGTTAACCTATAAGAATTGCTAAATTTATAGTTTTGGATTCTTTTGAGGATAATTTTCCTTGTTCTACTCACAAAAGGATCATAGAAGTTGTAATTGTCAGTCTTCTTCCAAGCCATATTGCTATCAGATTCTCTACTTCTGTCCATAGTGGTCTAACTGCGGGGCATTCAGCAATGAAGAGCTTTGTGTAATCTTCCTGACCGCATCGAATGCAGTTTCTATTAGGCGCTATACCCATTTTATTTAACAGTATGTTAGTGGGGTAAATATTCCTCATTATTTTCCATTGCAATGTCTGCAGTCGAGTTTCTTTAGTACATTTGTATGGGATCGACCACATGTTTTTCGGAACTTGATAGTTAAATTTGTTGTTCCAAAATGTGGTAGCATGCGATGGCTCAAATTCTGCTATTAGTTGTAACATACCTTTTCTCTTTAATTTTCCAATTTCTTTACTTCTGATTAGATATTTGATTTCAATAAGGTTATAGCTTGAGGTTTATTCTGTGTAATAACGAGTTTAAGAAGGTTATAGTCTACATGTCGTGCTGGTTACTTCCAGTCTTTCTTGTGAATTCCTCCAGACTTATAAAGTCATTTCCGTTATATAAATCATTTACAAAAATTATATTATTTTTAATGCAAATTTCATTGTAAAGAGATTCATTGTGGTATGTTAGATATTTGTTATTGAAAATTGGTTGCTTCATAAAATCTTTCGGCTCTCTGTGTTATTAAAAGTTGCCCACGTTTCTAATACCCGTTTCCACAATTGGTTTTTAACTTTATTAATACCTTTGATGGTTCTGCTTGAGCTAAGAAAAAACCGCCTTACCCGCGACTGGTCTCAATGTCTGAAAGGCTTTTGTTTTCCAATCTTCTTCTGGTCCTGTGCATACAGCTTCTGCCCATTGTAAGAAAGCTGCAGATTGTATCCGAGAAATGTCAAACATGTTAAGTCCTCCGTTTTTTGTATCACTGCAAAGCACTTTTCTTTTAATTTTTTCAAACGCACTCGTATTCGAGAATTTCTTTTTCCAGAGAAAACGAAATAAAATACTGTTTGTTTGTATAAGGACTTTTTCTGGTAGGCCAATGCTACTGATGATGTAGTTTATTTTGTTTACGATTAGTGTTTTTAAAATAATGATTTTTTCCTTTAATAGATAAATCTCTTTTTGCCGATAAACACAGCGTTTTTTTTTTTTTAATTTTTTCCACTCTTCCTTTCCAGTTATCTTCAATTTCTCCTGCAAAGTATAGACTGCTAAACTGTATTCCTAGTATTTTGATCTTGTCCACACATCTTATGTTACCAATTTTTTCTGGTTGGGCTAAAGTATTTGATAGAATCATTGCATTGGACTTATTTTCATTTAATTGTAAGCCGGAAAATAAGCTTAACTTTTTTATTTGGGCCAATACCTCTCTGAAGTCAGTTTCATTACTTAAAAAAAGTGTAGTGTTATTAGCATATATCTTTATACTACGTGCTG
This sequence comes from Elysia crispata, assembly GCA_033675545.1. Taxonomy (NCBI): domain Eukaryota; kingdom Metazoa; phylum Mollusca; class Gastropoda; family Plakobranchidae; genus Elysia; species Elysia crispata. The sequence goes on from JAWDGP010004435.1 coordinate 51,711, forward strand.
AATTCGCTATTTTAACTCCGCTAATATTATTGTCCTAGCGAATGCTTATTGCGAGCATTTCCACGACGATGATGAAAAGTATTGGGGAAATAGGAAGTCCCTGGCAAACTCTTCTTTCTAGAAAAAAAATATTCAGAATATATTCCAGCATTTTTAACATTAGCTTGGCGATCAGTCACTAAATTTAAATCCAGGATTTCAAGTTTTTACCAAATCCAAACTTTTCAAGTGCTTCTAGTATGAGTGAGGTTGATAATGTGTCAAAAGCTTTTGAATAATCTAAGCTCAGGACAATACTTTGTGTTTCTTTATTGCTTTCATGAATTATTATATCATCAATTTGTCTGATAGTTGTTGATATATTTCTTCCTTTTACAAAACCCGTTTGATTATTATGTATGATGTGTGGTAGAATTTTCTTTATTCTAAGTGCAAGCGCTTTTGATATTATTTTATAATCCGCATTGGTGAGACTAATGGGGCGCAAGTTAGTTAAATTTTCTTTTGGAAGTTCCTTCCCTTTAGGGATAAGCCCTATTGTTCGTTGCCTTTGAGAGGGAAGTTTATCTCTTTACTGAGACCGTATGTGGTGCTGATTTGACCCACTACAGATAGAGTGTAATGTGTTCCAAACACTTATGGTGATAAACTGGTACAGCTTTCGAATTATAGAACTTTCAAGCCTTGGAGTTTTCTCACGTTGTCATGTTGGCAAATTCTTCAAATGAAGCAAGCTCTTAAGCAAAAAAGTAAACCAAATCTGGGTGTAATCGTTTAAGCAGCCCTTGTTTTAGTTTTTTTTCTCCACCAAGACCATACTATGTGTGCTGATGTGACACACAACAGATACAATGCAATTTATTTCAAACAAATCTGGAGGAAAACTGGTTTCCAATACAAAAAAAAAAAAAAAAACAAAGATGGATGCTTATTTTTCATCTAGATCTACAGTTTTGAAGGATGAAGAACCCTGAAACATTGAAATTCTTCTCATGTTGTAATGAACACTTTCTTTAAATGAAGTAAAGATCTCAAGCAAAAAAGTAAACTAAATCTGTGTACAATTGTTTAAGCTGCCATCGGTTTAGTTTATCTCTCCACTGAGACCGAATGCTCTTCCTCCATCATCACGAACACCGTTGAGATCTATAAAGTGTTGTTTCTTCCATCATCACCTCTTCTTCTGGGCTTGTGGTGCTAAGTGCCCAGTACAAATCCTTTTTTCTTCTCCGGCATTGTAAATGTAATAATATTTATTTTAGTAAAAAAATCTAGATGCAGATCAGGGGTACAGATGATATCATAAAATGAACTTCTCTGTAGATTAGATCAGCCGTACAGATGAAATCATCAAATGATCTTCTTTAGGAATATAGACCCAAAGGATCCAATTTTAAAAGTTGCAGTAACGTAAAAAATTTATCTAATGGCAAATCTTGCTTAGATTTTTTTTTAAATGTCGCAAAATTTATGAAAAAAAAATTATAGTTTTGAATATTTTGTCTAGATCTAGATCTTCACAAACTTTTAAATCGAAATCCAAAGGTTCACATCAATCTTTTGTTCAATGTAAAGTTGCTTTCAAGTCCAAAAAAAATTCTATAGAAGAAGTTTGTCACAAAAAATGTATTAAAAAACTAAAGGCCTTAGAAAATTTTGTCTCAATCTAGAATCTATATAAAGTTTGTCAAAATAAACAAAAAATATGTTTAGATTTCCAAACACTTTTTACCAAAAAGTATAAAATCAATTGTTATCGAAAATCTTGTCTTGATTGTTAAAAAATGTTTACGCATTGGAAAATTGCAACAGATTTTCATAAATTTGTCGAAGGGAGTAAAAAAAACTTATTGCATCCAAAAATATTTCCAAATGTTTCGAGAAAGAAAATAAAAACAAATAAAAACTTTCACAATTAAGTAGCTCTAGATCTAGCAATCGCAATCAAAATTTTGCTTTTCGAAACATTTTTTGCAATGGAGTGTGAAAAATGTTATAGAATCCAATGTGTAGATCTTCCTAGATAAAAATTGCGTTTAAACAGAAACAATTGATGAAATCTTGCAATCATTATTAAACCTCAGAGATTTGAAGATGTTCTGTTTCATTGGCAAGTCATTTAGGGAAGGATCACGTGGAATTAACTAATAATGAGTAACGTTAACAAGATCAATGACGCTTTCGTCTTACCTGCAAGAAGTCGAATTTCGTTTAAAATGAAGTTTCTTTTAGTTTTTCACTCTATTGAAAAAAAAACATGTTTTTTTTCTTCGCATTTATGTTTAAAAAATAATGACAAGTTGTTTTAAAAGATTTATCCAAATCAAAAATTCGAAAATACTGAAAACAGTGTTAGATATTTTACTTGGTTCCTCATAGCGAATTTGGCAATTAAAATTGAGAAATAAAATACAATAAAAATTTAGTGAACTTTCAAAGGCATTTTTAGCCTAAATCCAAAAATCTCTTTATTATTTTTTCCGCTTGGGACGCTGAACTTGGCCGATCAAAAATCAGTAAGCTTCATTACTGTATATTGAGTGGTTTTGGAGGAGATAGGGGAGAAAGAAATCAAAGTTTCCTTTTATAATACAAAACTGTATCCTGATGTCAATTTGCCGAGGCTTGGGTGCGTATGTGTACTTAAAGAGACTCAAAAATGATCTTGATACCTCTCCTTACATGATCCAGATAAAATTATATGCCTCCAAACATCCATCTTTACCTAGAATCTAGATATCTGGATAATTCTAATTCTAAACACGAAATCGATTAATTATTCTCTTCTTTCCTAATATGTTTTTCAATCCTTTTAAACGCTTATAAGAAAGTTTTGAATTTAGGTGTTAATTGCATAAATCTGCCTTGCGGGAATTCTTAGCCACGCAGTTATTTAACCTAGATCTACACCTCAAGTCGATTGATAAAGACTTTTGTTTTTAGAGAATGAAACAATGGCGCGCAAAATAGATTGGTGATCGTAAGTTAGCTTATGTTGGCGGAACAAAGCATTTTGGGAAATCGAGGAAAGCAGTTTGCTTTGATTTTTTTATAATTTAGAACCTAGCCACATGAATGCTGTAGACACCTGCAAAGTTTCAAAGGTGCGGTTCGGGTAATACGGAGCATTTAGCGTTCAAAGCCTCCCAAATTCCGCTTTTATATAATATATCCCTCTTAGATATCAGATAATTTGACTTGCTAACCGTATTTGGCACACATTGATTCACACAAACAATATTAAAGTTTGTCCCAGTTGTGCTCCTAACAAAAAATAACTGAAGTCCAGGTGAGTGAAAGTAAAACCATTCCTACAGACCGTCATGGTAAGAGGAGACAAAGAGGAGGGCATGGACATTCAGACAGAGAATAAGGGATACCAAGATACTTATAATAAATAGAAAAAAAAATGGAGAACCATGGGTACAAGACAGATATAGAGAGAGTTAGAGAGATAAGAAAAGTAAGATGAAATAAGGGAGATAAGAAGAACACAAGTGGGGAGAGAGAGAGAGAGACAAAGAGATAGAGAGAGAAAGAAGTCGGGGGGAGGGAGATTTTTGCTAATGTGAGAAGAAGACATTAAAAGTGAAAAGGATTACATCTTCTTACAGACACTGAGCTAATAGGTTTGTGATGGTACATTCTTCACCTATCCTTTACTATCTGGGGAACTTTAAGAGATAAAAGAGAGATAGTGCTTGAGGGTAACTGTGCTTGAAGTCTTGTCTGACCTCAGATAACTTTAGGGTTTCGGATAGGATCAGGTTATAGTTAGCGGAATGAGCACCACGAATGTGTGGGAGCATTCCAAAGCCGTCATCTGGATCGTACAACAACACGTCTTTGTTGTAAAGATATAAGTCTTGAGCTGCCAACAGGTACCTAGCCCAGATCAAGAGTAATACAATTTTGCTGACGAGTTACGGATGGAATGGATATAATTGTTAAAGAGGTTTTACCAGAGAACTGTGGATTTTTAGGACTGTGTATCAAAGTACAGAAGATAAAGACAAGGATATTTTTAAAGAGAGCATAGACAATATAAAGACAAGGATATTTTTAAAGAAAGCAATACATTCAAAAAAATTACGGTAAAGGAAAAAGGTTTCCGATGAAGTTTAGTGTGAGCGGTGAAAATATAGATGCGAAAATTTCAGAGAGAAATGGAAAAAATGAGAGACAATTAAAATGAACTTAAAAGAGACAAAGGAAGACTTTAGATTTCAAGGATTGTAAGACAGTTTAATAAACTCATCAGCTGCGTGGTATATGCTTGACGTTCCCTAGGTCCCTCTGAAAGTCTTATGGAATAAAACGGAGTTTCAAGAAGAGTAAGATAATAACCATAATTCTTTGTCCAATTGGAAGTAGTGTAAAAGTCATTTTTTAAGAGATGCTTATAGGAGTACATGGCTTGGGATGTCAATACAATTCATTTAAGCTGAATGTTCTTGTTTCTTAATTATTTTCAAGAAATATTGTTTTAATATCAACCTCATTAGTTTAAGAATTGTATTTTTTTTCATTTATTTGTATTGGCTTTTTAAATACATTTTGACATACAAATAATGTATGATATGAATATTCCAACAAAATACGGATACATTAATATGTTACACAATTGTAATGATAGATTCATTAGTTGAAGAATGAAAAAAGAAATAAGAAAAGGACAAGACGGAGCAGATTAATATTCAAGAAAAGCATAGGTTATGACAGAGGAAAAAGTGAGAAGGAGGCTCAGTATAAGGAAAACAAAATAAAAAAATAGATGATTGAATAAAAAACAAATAGATGATTTTTTTTATTAATTTTTCAAATGCGCGTAATGAAAATATTGTTATCGAGATCTTATTTTTTTTTTAATTTTAAGCCTTTTTTACACGTAGGACGTTCTTTCAGACATCATAAATTACTTATTTTATCTCAGAAGTCTCTGAAACAAATTAGACACTGTCTCTGTGTGTCTTTCTTTTTGAATCAGAGGTTCAAGCTCTTAAGGATTGTAAACTTTCATTGCCGAGTCATCAAAAATGCCTCGTCGAGCAAAATTCACAATATAACACGGTCTATCTAGCCAAGATACCGCCTTCATTTCTCCGGGAGATCTTTGACCCACATACGCGAAATCCATACCGTGAAACCTCTACCTTTTTTACATTGCCTAGTACATATAGTACTCTGAGATTCTCTATGTGCACAGAGAGTCAACGTAATGTTACACGTGTGACCTGAATCATCCTCTATAAAATGGTTCATCCTCACAACGAATTGGTCACATAGTACGTTATGAAATCAAAGATGGAAATATAGTTATTGTATTATGTATTTACGTTAAATAATGATAACACTTAATTTAAGTTTTTTTTTTCTTAATTTCAGACCACTCTGGTTACTTTTGTAACACTTATTACACATTCGCAAGATGTAATTGAAATAAAAAAATAAAACTATTCGATTGAATTAATTCTTTCAAAGTTTTGATATGTCCCTTAAAATTGGCAGAGGTGGTCAATCAAATGTGAAAGGAGTCTGGAGCTATTGGTTTGTTTCCTTGGCTCTTCAACTCTGGATGTTCTCAGCACTTTAAAAGTTTGAATTGATTGTCATTCTTTTATTGGAAACTTAAGCTGTCATCCTGATGTTTCGAATAAGAAATTTTTTATTATCATTTCTGCGGGCTGAATTAACGCGATGAGAATCTTAGCACAGAGGCTGCTGTGTAATACTATGGTTGTGTCAGCAGGAGACATTTGTGAAGTTAACAGTCTGTTTAATTCATCATAAGTGCTCCAGTTGTTTTTTGGTTGTGGTGGTGTTGTTATTGTTGTTGTTTTTGTATTTCTTGTCGTTGTCATTATTATTATGTTTTTGTTTCATAATTTCATTCTTCTGTATCTAAATTTCTTCAAAAACTCTGTTCCTTTTCCCGCCTTAACTATATATAATGGAGCTAAGCGAAAAATGAGGACTAACTTATTCACCGAGCATTTCTAGACCACCCGGGCACATCAAACGTGGCATTATGTTGTGACTGCTCTTGCGATTGGATTAGTTACATTATTTTTCACCAAAAAATATTTTTTGGAAAATTAAAAGCAAAAATGTGGTTATTATATTCTTAAAAGAAAAAGGTGAATTTGTGAAGTACTTCCTGTAACCAGAGCTGGGCAGAGATGGCAAGACTGAAACTGAAACTGAAAGTAGGTCTACAATGTAAGCGGCTTCAGTTCTAAAACCGTCTGGAATAGATTTACATGCTATAGAGTAAGAACTAAGATCTAAGTAAACAGCAATCTTTAAAAAAATACTCGGATATAGATTCTATATCTAGGCCCTTGATATTTACAGCAGCTAGACTCCAATTAAAAGATTAAGATCTTGATCTAGATAAATCTGGGGTTTTTTTAAGGCTTAGAATTTCAAAAGGATTTAAGATCTGGCTCTTGATTTTATGTTTAAAATAAGAATTATCGAGATGTATCTAGATTCTAGGTAAAGATAGATAGGTGGAGGCAAATAAGTGGATCATGTAGCTTAAGTAAAAGGAGAGATATCAAGACCAATTTAAGCTTATTTAATACACATGCACCTCAGCCCCAACAAATTGTCACCAGGACTCATTACTTAGAATGGATTTTTCGGCTTGTCATTTGTAATGATCAATATATTTTTCGCTTAGGAAGGCTTATTAATCTAACATGTTTCAGCATATTTCACAAAGTTATGCAGACGACTCATATGATGTGAAAAAAATTGTGCGACATTCAATTTCAACGTCTTTTTTGGAAAGAACGTCACAAACATCATGCAAGTGATCAAAAGACTAGGGTTAATTTATGACATAGCGGAATTAAAACGGGAATTCTTTCGTTTTAACTTAGATTTCCTCACTTAAATTATTAGGGCTATGGAGATAATGGAGATAATAAACGATAATTATTTAAACCATTACAAATCTACTGAGAAGCAGCTTCATCTTTTCATTATATTTATTATTAAAACATGAGAATGAAACATGCACGTAAGCTTAGCATCATAAAAGAATTGAAAATGGTATCGAAAATTGGAGAAAAAGCTTAAATGTTGATACAAATGAAAGTATAATATTCGCGAAGTTAAGAAAAGTCAATCAGGATACATTGCATAACACCAAGATAGATCCAATAATTACAGAATAAAAATAATAGTCTTAAACAGAGATAAAGTGATCGCTAAGTAAAACATTGAACACTTTTGGTTTAGATATTCCTTGTCTGGGAACAGTACTGCAAAATAGTAGTATGCCTATTTTAAAATAATCTTTATTTACTCATAATTTTTTGTAAAGATGTAAACACATACATAGGCTAGCCTGAAATTTGATGAAATTCTGGTTTTCATGGGAAATGGTTCTCATACTGAAGCAGGACACTGGTTGTAATCTAATAAAGTTATTGCAAAAGTATTATATTTGCGGTTGCGCATTAAAAAGTACAAGTCTACAAAGAATTGTTTTCAAAATATTTTGTATATGCGTTAAAATATTGAAAAGAAAATATCCAGGTCCATTGACTCATGCCCAAGTTTATGAATGAGTGAAAACCATGTTTTTCACTCTTTAATAAAAAAAAAATTACTAAAAGAAAAATCGATGTCATAACTTCTGCTATAACTCAGATAGTTTAAGCATGGCTTGATCTTAGTTTAACAGCTACGGCTACTTCAAGCACTTCTATTACTGTTCTTAAAACTATCCTTATTTTCGGTTATATAATTGTTGTTGTTGCCGTCTGGTCTCTCTTATATTATTATAATTGAAACTATTTAAATAACATCGGTATTATCATCGTCATCATCATCATCATCATCATCGTCATCATTATGATCATTATCACAGTTATGACGAGGTGTCATCATCCTCGTAAAAATAACCGTAAATTTGTCAGGTCTGTTGCTTATTGTTTTTATTATTACTACTCCCCGTATCATTATTGTTATTTTATTGTTTCACCTTTTTGCGTAATTACTGTTGTTGCTAATGCTACAATTATCGCTGTTATAATTATCATTATAAGAATAACTAAGTTTAATATTATTAGTACTTTCGTTATTATGGAGCTCTTCAATGCTGCTTCATATTCAGGAATATAAAATTTTAATTACAATATCACCTTTTTGAAAGGGCACGGTATGAGTTATATCAATTTTTTAAATATCTCATAGGATTGTGCTGAAATGTTGTGTAAGAATCAGGTTAGCTTTATGGGGACAGCTCTATTTTCTATCTTAATGGTGGGAAATCGGTATTGGGCTTAATCTAGATCTATGTTTGCAGAGAAATTGTTTCACGGTATGGGAAAAATAGAAACCCCAAGCTCATTTTGACTTCCTTAGTTTCGTGGAGAAATACTGAACACAGAAAGTATGACAGTGAAGAACCTTACTTCTCTTAGTCTCGTTCCTTACCACACGCTAACATCCCGTGGACTTATTAAAATGATTGTCGTCACCAAAAAGAGACAGTTCTAAAAACTTGGAGTACGGATCTTGGATTCTGAAAGTTTTCCCTTTTTTGTCGTGCTCCCAGTGAAGTACTAGAGAATTTTTTTTCCAGTTGCCATGTTTGCCTCGAAGAGAAAAGATAGCGCCATTCGGGTAAGTCTCCATTAATTATATAAGTCATAGAACTTTTCATATTTTTCATAATTTTTAACTAATTTCATTGTTGCGGTTTTAGATTTGTGTTTAAAATATGCCTTTGCATAATAATAATCATGATTCACACAGAACTTGGATATAAACGGACAAGACGGTAGAAAACTCAAAACGACCGTTTATTCCGATCTTTTAATGATGAATGATCATCGACTTCACTTTTAATAGCCTCACATACAGACTTGCCAGATTGGCTTTGGAAAACAATACATCATCTCCCCCCACAAAAGGTTTGTGCCATTAATTGAATCGCTTGACTTAGAGTAGAAATCAATTGATAATTTAGAGAGCATAGGTGTGTCAAGTTTTAATGAGGACATCAGTCTTTAAAAAGTCTATAAGATGGCTTTTTTAACGTTGAGACCGCCTGGTTGGGACAGCTGGGAGACCTCTGTTGCTTCCAGTTGCTGCGATGATGGTGGGTGCGACTACGACATCCTCAGCAGGTTGAGTGGTGAAATTCCCACAGCTGGATTCTTCGGGAGGTTCTCCAGGGTCTGCGTTATCATCACATCTGCAGAATCGCGGCTGCAGCTGCTCGATGTGTCGCCTCCACGTTGGCCCTGATGGACAGTCTTAAACGTTGCAGGATCGAGTATTAAATACCTTGGTGATAACTGCTGGTACCCATTTGTACCCATTTTGGAGATTTCTCAGATCTGGTACTAAACACTTTAGCATAGCACGGATCTCCAACTCTGAACTTGAAAGAATTCAGTGCTTGTTCCGATCTGTTCACCTTCTTTGATTCTTTATGAAGCATTATGTGTGGAACTGAAGGTTTGAGAACGTCGATCTTTGTTGAGATTTGACGACCATTTAGGAGTTCACTCGGAGATAGCCCACTCGACAAAAGAGTTCGCCGATACTGCATCAGAAATTTCTGGAGTGCAGCTTTGGGTGGCAATAAAGACTTCTTCAAGGATTTCTTGAAGTTTTGCACCATATTTCTGCTGCTCCATTTGTAGCTGGATGATATAGTGCTCCGGTGAGATGTATGATGCCTCTCTCTCTCTCTCTCTCTCTCTCTCTCTCTCTCTCTCTCTCTCTCTCTCTCTCTCTCTCTCTCTCTCTCTCTCTCTCTCTCTCTCTCTCTCTCTCTCTCTCTCTCTCTCTCTCTCTCTCTCTCTCTCTCTCTCTCTCTCACTCTCTCTCTCTCTCTCTCTCTCTCTCTCTCTCTCTCTCTCTCTCTCTCTCTCTCTCTCTCTATCTATCTATCTATCTATCTATCTATCTATCTCTCTCTCAAGAAAGATTGGAATTCATCGGAGGTAAGAGACGTAGCGTTATCGCTGACAATTGTGTGGGAATACCCGAAATGAGCAAAATTTTTTAAAGCAGCTCAATCGTTGACTTTGTTGAGGTTGACTGCGTAGGTTGTAATCAGGGATACTCAGAAAACGCATCTGCGATGATCAGCCAATTTGAACCCATAAAGTTTATTGCATGATCAATATGGATTCGACTCCATGGTTTCTCCGGGAACATTCATGGATGCACAGAAGTTTTTGATGGGTTGTTCTGATATTCACAACATGAATCACCTGATTTGCGAAGATCATGAATGTCTTTCTCAATCCCTGACCAGTAGACTGCTGCTCTGGCCAGCTGCTTCATTTTTTCGATGTAACAGTTTGAGTGTTTCTTCCCGAAGAGTTTAAGGTATGACGACACGGGAACCATACAGCAAACAATCATTTTCACTGCTGAAAAAGTCTTTGACTTTCTTTAAAGCTCTGATTTCACTTTGGATTGTAGATCTGATGTTGCTTGTGTTTTACGTGACGGTTTGGTTTTACATACTGGCCAACGTTCTTGGCAATAGCGTTGTGCAGTAGAGAGTGCAACATCTTTGCTGGTTTCTTTCCTCAGAACGTTGGGATTGTGTAGCTGGAGATGAGAACTGATGGATCTAATGGTGTCCGCTCCGTCTTCACCTATGTCGAACTTTTTGTCCGGTCCATTTGGAAGGCAGCTCAGTGCATCTCCATTTCCATGTTCTGAGGTTTTCCTGTATTCGATGACGTAGTCGTAATGACTGAGAGTTAAAGCCCACCTCGCAAGGCGATAGCTGCAAGAGCTGGAGTAGCTTTAGTAGGGCTAAACATACTTAGCAATGGTTTGTGTTTTATCACCAGAATGAAAGGTCTTCCATAAAAGAAGAGATGAAACTTTGATAGGGCGAAGATTATAGCAAAGCTTCTTTCTTTATTTGGCTGTAATTCCTCTGTGTTGGAGTGAGTGTCTTTGAGGCGTTGCCAATAGGGCGTTCGCTTCCATCTGGATATCAGGACTGCACCTATTCCAACGTTTGATGCATCACATGAGATTCCGACTGGAAGCGACTGGTCAAAATGAGTAAGGACAGTGTCTGTACAGAGTAAAGCTGGCATGTTGGTGACAGTGTCGACTTTGTGACCTTTAGATATTCCTTCCCTTCACAGGTTGAAACCAAGATATTCAACTGATGACTGAGCAAAAACACATGTTTCAAGACGACATCTTAGACCTTTCTCTTTCAGTCGCTGAAAAAGTTTCCGAACGTTTGACAAGTGGTCTTCTCATGAGAATATCATCAATGTAGACGGAAACACCTGGAAGGTCTTGGGTCAGTTTATCCATTATTTTCTGAAAGTATCCGGGCACTGAAATTATACCGAAAGGAAGTCGTTCCTGTAGAAGATTTGTGCTGAGAGCGAGTTGTTTTTGTTTTTTGTTTTTTTGAGAGTCCGGCGAGAGCAGAATTTGATTGTAAGCACCAGCTAGGTCTATCTTGATGAAGTACTGATACCGCTTCCTCATGAGATCAGATGGAAAAGGTATCGGACAGCGATGGGGCTCAAGATAGGGATTTACTGTGACTGAGTAGTCACCAGAAACTCTTAAAATTTTTAGTTCTTGGAATCGCCATTTTTTCTTATTAGCACTACTTGTGTACTGTAGAGGCTGAACAGTGTTTCTTTTCAGACTCGTTTCTTGACACTAGCATCATACGCTTCATTTAGTTCTTCTTGAACAGCAAATGGAACTGGGCGCGGTTTCATGAAAACAGGTTTGGCGTGGTCTTTGAATTTGACATCAAGCTCAAAGTCCTTGAGTAAGCCTAGACCTGGCTCAAAAATTTCTGCACAATCTCCACATAACTGTTTTAGAGATGACTGGAGTATAGCACCTGGCATTTCTGTTTTGATGGCACTGACGGGTTTGATGAGCTTGTCAACTGAGTTATTAAGTTGCTGAATTGCTGATTGTCTGGAATTTCGGTTACAACAAATTCGAGTTCCTGTTCATTATTAACAACAGTGTGTAAAGATCCTTTGATGGGCAATTTGTGTTGCATAGCAGACTTGAACACGTTTTTACATTGATTCAGTTCTGGACTTCCTAATTTTTCTCCAGTTTCCCATGCTTATTAAGTTTTCTCCTGCACCAGTGTCCACTTCAAATTCAATTGCTTGTCCTAAAATATTCAGATTTTGCTTTAATTTTGGAACATTTACTTTGTTTCTAATTGGATGTACTGAGTTAATGACGGCTACTGATTGTCTTCTCTTTGAGAAGCAAACCTTTTCTAAATGTCCTATTTTTTACAGAATGCGCATGTAGCATTTTTGTATCTGCATTCCTTGCCTCTAGGAGTTACCGCATCTTCCACAGACTCCGTTTGGAAAATCTATTTTGGTCTTCAATTTTGCTTTTCATCTTTTCTTGTTTACATTTTGAACCTCTGTAACATGCTTGTCTGAATGGCCCATAGTATCTTTTGCACATTTTGCTGCATCTTCGATTTGGGTTGCGATTTCGATAGCTTTTGCGAAGGTCAAATCATCGTTTTTTGCCTTGAAGAGTGCCTTAAGAACAGCTTCGTTGTTTATAAACATAAATCTGGTTCTTAGTGCTTCATCCAGAGGATTAGAGATAGAAGGAAAATCGCAATTGATTGCATCTTGTGTTATGCGCAGCAAGTTCTCGAATAGTCTCACCTTTTTGGCGGCTGTTTCCAGTCCAGAACTTATTTCTCTCTCTTACCAGGAATCGTTTTGGATGAAATTGATCCATCATGAAATTTTCAATTTCTGAAAGGGTTAATTGATTAACGTCTTTAGGTATTGACATCTGTGAGGCTAGAATACATATGAGTTTGTAGTTAACAGGAAACTGAGATGTAATAAAAACTGTTCTTGTTTCTCTTTTGATACAGAATGTGTAGATACGAAAGTTTGAAATCTAGCAAAATAGTCCGTGATTAGTTCTGTTGAAGGGTTAAATTTTGAAAACTTCGGTGCTTGAACGTGACCTTTTTCGTCTTTTTTTGACAGAGCCTCAATCAACATTTGCATTTGCTGATTGTGTGTTTGATCCTGACCCTGAAAGGCTTTGATTAGATTTTGGACGTCTCAAAACATTAGTTTACGATGGTTGTAACGAGACTCAAGGGGTGATATGCACAATGTTCTCGTAACTCAGATCATTTTACGCAATGCGTAATCCTAATCGTGAATTACCTAGACAGCCGTCTAAGATTAGCGAAAAGGCGTATGCATAAAGAATATTTGGGCCCCGTTCCAGCAACGACATACTTTATGTCCGTAAGCGTCACTAAACGACCGTAATGACCAATGCGCATGCCCCACTTTTATTTGTAGAACCCTTTCTATTTATTAAACATCGAGAAAGAGTAAATTAATAACTTTTGTTGTTTAACTGGATCAGTTTTTACTTTTATTACATTTAGATCTATCTTAGTCCCTTGAAATGACGACCACCGGCAGAAGAACCAGAAAACCCAATTTTTCAGAGAATGAGACCACTAAATAGTTACTGTTATAGCTAGTGGACTCGAACATCGACTGCATAAAGCAGATAAATACGCTCAAAGCTAACAAATTAATAAAGAGAAACAAAAAAAAACAAACAAACAAACAAACTTATCGCAACTTATTTCCAATGCTTAATGAAGTAAGTGCCGCTTCTTTGGTGAGGAGAGACGAGGGTGAGGGCCGGAAAAAATGGTGTGTAAATAGAATGAGTGCTTCTGCTCCTATCTTGGTAGTTTAATTTGTATTTATTTCTGCTCGAAAGCCAGCGACAGCAATAAAATGATGTACATTTTTTAAGTTATATGACTTTCACAGATTGTTTAACTGCTATTATGACTGGCTCTCATCATTCGCTACTATACTGTATACATTTTTTTTTTATTTTTGACACATGATACATGTATTAGTGTTAGTAAGGTGTCCAATCTCCATCGTCATTGCACTTTGCAGTTGACTGAGCTAAATCTGCATTGTATTAAACTATGTTTACTTTCTGCTGCGACATGAATTCATGACATTTATCGACGAAAAAACTAATTCTTCAAAATGTTAAGTACTGATTATATTGATATTATTTATTATTCCTAACAAGATCTCAAACAGGCAGTTTATGCCTACAGGACCCACTGTAGGGGCACTGGTGGTGGCCCTACCCAAACTGAACTAGTAGTAGCACATGTATTATTATGACTGAGTGATAATAAAAATTTTGTGGGATAGTGTGGCACTTGAGGGAATTCCTGGTGCAAACCCATATGGAAACCAAGACGACTGCTCTATCCGTTACAAACTGGTAAATTCTATATTTTAGAATCCATTATTTATATATATATATATATATATAAACTTTTTTTCCTACCTGTAGAGAACACATTTTGACATAGCAAGTACAACTGTTACAAGTACATGGGTTACTTTAATTTAGTTCTTGAATGCTTGTTCCTTTTAATTTCATTGAATCAGGGGCTCAAGAATACTGCATACAGGTTTATACGTAAATTTTTTTCCACAATTTAACTAATTTTGTAAAATCAATAAAGAAGGATGTGACTAAACTTACAGACTTCTGAAAAGGGGCAAAGTATTAAGAAAACAAAATTAAGATAGAGCCAGAAAAGATTGCTGAAATAGGATTTTGATAAAACCAAGCCAAGTTTGGTGTTTTTAGCTTTACTTTTTGTTTTTATTTAAGTTTCAGTTTGAATTTACCAGCCATTCAAACATGATCACAATAACAGCCTGCTCCAGGGAAGGTCTTTGCTGAGAGCGTTGCATTTATCTTTTACTGATCAGGATGCAATCGATCTGGTTTCCCCTCCCATCCCTGGGCTTTTCCATGTCTATTTCCTTCTCTTTGGTAGCTGAAACCATGTGTTTCCTATAATAAGGTTGTTCGTATGACATCATTCAACTAATTTCTTCTCATATATTTCTGATGCTCATTCCGTGCAAGTCCTGCAACATTTTCTTCTCCTACTTTTGCATTAAAATTGCCCATGATGATAAAAGAGTCCTGCTGTCTGCATTGCACTTTTGCTTTTTCAAGATCTTCATAAAGTTTTTCTATGTCCTAATCACTACTAGTTGGTGTTGGTTTGTATATTTCAATGATGTTACGGTCCAATGGCTTTCATGCAATCATTAAAAGTAAAACTCTATCTGTTAGTGTCGAATATCCTTTTTTGCCATGTCTTGGTCAACCATAATCTTTACTCCTCTCTCATGTTCTGTACCTCTTAGAAGAATATCTCGAACGTTCCTGATGTTATTCTTTCCTGCGCCTTGCCATCTGACTTTGCCGATGCCTAGTAATAATTTTCATCCTTTTCATGTCTTTTTGTAGCATTGTTCTAACATTCCATGTTGCTGTACATGTAGTTATTTTTAATTTCATAGAAGCGACTATCAGTATCACCCAATATAATCCTGTTTAACACTCTCGGATGGCCTTCCATTGCTCATAACAGTCCTGAATCAAGAAAAAGAAAAAAAATAAAGGTTTCGTAATAATTGATCACAGTTCTGTAAATTATATGTTTTCATTGGGGCTGATTTCATCTTGCTGGATTTATGAAATACGAAGATGACATCTTCACAGCAATCACCTATCATCTGCACTTCATTTTGCATCCATATTCAAGTGCTAAATTTTTTAAATCAGACAATTTAAGTTTAATTTGTCACCAATGTTATATTGTTCTCACATAAAGTTTGTTTATATTGTCATAAGATCATATACACGCCCTAAGGACTTTAGAAAAGCTAAGAAACAAACTTCGTCGCTCTTAACTAAATGGATTAAAAGTAAGATGTAAAATCTATTTAAAAATTTTTAAGTGCATAGATCTTTTATAACGTTGGTTAGGTAGTCTACAGCTGTAGTTAGTAGAAGCAGTACAAGTAGTAGTAGTAGTAGTAGTAGTAGTAGTAGTAGTAGTAGTAGTAGTAGTAGTAGTAGTAGTAGTAGTAGTAGTAAGTAGTAGTAAGTAGTAGCAGTAGTAGTAGTAGTAGTAGTAGTAGTAGTAGTAGTAGTAGTAGTAGTAGTAGTAGTAGTAGTAGTAGTAGTAGTAGTAGTAGTAGTAGTAGTAGTAGTAGTAGTAGTAGTAGTAGTAGTAGTAGTAGTAGTAGTAGTAGTAGTAGTAGTAAGTAGTAGTAAGTAGTAGTAAGTAGTAGTAGTAGGAGGAGGAGGAGGAGGAGGAGGAGGAGGAGGAGGAGAAGAAGAAGAAGAAGAAGAAGAAGAAGAAGAAGAAGAAGAAGAATCATGTAGATTGAAAAATCAAATTGAAAAAAAATTTTAGAATTTAATTCTGAGACATCAGATACTAAATTTATTCAAACATGAATGGTTTATCCAGCACCATGTTTTGTTTTTGTTCTCATTTTTAATAAATAAGATAAACATATGAATCTCTTGAATACAGGTTGTAAAATAATCTTACAATGCTTTTTCTGTTTGTTTGTTTCAATTTCAATTTTTATGTTTACTGGGATATTTGAATTAAATGGGCTTCAGAACATTTGTTAAAAATTGTAATGGCGACATCAAATGAAAAAAAAACTACTGAACACTGTACTTGTATGGGATTTCAAAAGTAGGGTCAACTTGCAAAATAAAAAATAGGAACTCTAAAAATATGTTTTGTATTAAGGGAAGAATAAAATCAATAACTCAGTCGATTTTCAAAACTGTCCCTTTCAAAGGTTTAGGCTTTGCATTACAAATCTCAACATTTCTTATGGATACAAGAATGCGATTGGCCTTACCAATGAATAATATTCAGATCTGATCATGAGCAGCCTGAAAATGAAAAGTTTTAATTGAAAACTAAATTTTAGTGACTAAGTTAAAATTAATGAAGTTCTGTGTAATACAATTAATTTATAACAAAAATCTGATTGACTCCTTTAAATACAAATTTGTTCACAGTGTGCTGTAAGTTACTGATGCTACAAACCAGGTTTTCTGTTGCCAGCACTGTCCACAGAATTTATGTGGCAATATGAACATCAAATTAAAAAAAAGGCTTTACTGCTATACCCAAATTGCTTCACATTACAATTTCGAAGATCAAATTCAATTAATTGAAACTGAAACAAAAGTTTGTATTTATGTCTTGTGTAATTTTTTGTCTCATCCAAATTATATACATATCTCACAGCATATTCCTCAGTTTTATTAATGTCACATTGAGAAGCTCTGGATCTATAACAAAATGGTACCAGATGTTCACAGTCTAAAAAAAAAGCAGTTATGTTTTATTTTCCACTAAAACTGCTATCCAATGGCTAAAAAAGAAATATCATTGATTTATCCTTGAGAATCAAAATTAAAACTTATCTTGTTTCAGTTTTAGATCAACTGTTATGACACTAAATACGATTGTCATTAAAATGAAGTTTTTTTGTTGTTTGTTGTTTTTGTTTTTGTTTTGTTTTTTGGAAATAACTTGTACCTGAGTATCATAGAAAAAGTAGAGAAAAAAACAAATAGGTGGGAAAAAATAATCACGATAATATACACTATACAACTCCCAGACATATTTTCTCAAGTGAAAACATATAAACGGAATCCAAGTAATTCTAGCTCTGTAAAACAAATACTGTAAGTAAAATAAATACATTTTACTGATTTACCAGGTGCAATGCACGAGATTTATGTTGTAATATGTATAGCATATCATCCTGGCCTACTGTTAAATAAAACATTAAAACAAAAAACAGTTTCAACATTCATCAGTCATTACTGAAGGATCTGAATTGAATTTAAAAAAAATAAATTCTTTCAATAGCATTATCATGCTAGAAACAGCTTATATAGGTGATACTAAGGTATAGGGTATTCGCTGTTGAAAAACAAATTAAACTATTAAGCTTTTGTTCATCAATAATATTATTTGTTTCCATTGAGCAAAAAAGCACAATGCATGTAAAAGCCATTTTGATTAGATTTAAAAAAAAAAAATAAATAACAAGTGATAAATTGGGGCCCTAAGTCCTCAAGGGCATTTAATACCCTGTGAAAGCTTCTGCTAACTGAAAAAGAGAAGGGAAGGGCCTAATGAAAAAAATATATTGATCAAAATTGATAGAAAATGCAAACCATGCTTTTTGAAATTTGTGCTAACGTTAAGTTAACATGAATGATTTAGATGAAAAGACATTACTGCACACATTCAAAAGATGCTAAAATGAGGCAACATGAAACTACTAAGGTAGATTGTTGTTCTGACATCATACTTTAATATAACACATATCTAACTGATTGTGGAACATAGATCTAAATTATATGTGAACAATAATTTGAACTTCAAATGTATTGCAGCCAAACTTTTACCAAAGTTCATACGTATAGCGGGATGTATTTCTCTCTTAAATACATGTTGCAGGTAAAAGATTTAGATCTAACAAATTTATGTCTATTCTATTCCACTCTCTGATCACTGAATATTAATTGCCAGACTTGAGTGATCGAAATAGCCTTAGTTTCAATCCGAAAAGTAAATTTTACCGAGTTCACGTACAAGTCGCCTGGTGGAGCCCGAGATATTTATCAGTGGCATCTTGGGAGGAGCCGCTGGCGATCTCAGTATGTATCAAGCACACTTGCAGCAGTGCAGGCACGGTACCCGATCTAGCACATGGGTGGGCGATAGTATTCTACAAGATTAGTGAGCTGCAGAATCGCTCATCTCGGGAAGCGGTATTTTTGCAGAAGTTATGTATCATCAAACTTCTCCAGTGGATTTAGAAGATCCCGAAAAACTCTTTCTCGTCTCTGAATCGGTCGCTTACAAGCTTGCTTCGGCCGCCATTGTTTCTCAGATTCAATTGATTTTAGTCTCGAAGTAAAGAATGCAGACGGTCCCTTCAGCCTGTCTAAGTTAGTCCGTGCTAACCTTCAGTTTAAGCAGTGTGTAGAGCAAGTTGGCGCTTGTCGGGCGTTTAAATTTACTACAACGTTGTGCATACCACCCTAGATCTAGATTTTGTTTCTTGCTAACAAGGCGCGATTTATCTAAGTTTCTGATAATCTAGAGTAAATGCGGCTGTGAGTTGGGTAACTCACTAAGCCTTTGGTAGAGGATATTTCCGGAGGTTTTCAAAGTCTAGTCTAGTCTAGATTGCTCATCGCCAATTTGATATGTTTTTAGATTTGTGTTCAAAATATGCCTCTGCAGAATAATAATTATGATTCACACAGAGCTTGGATATATATACACGGACAAGACGGTTGAAAACTCAAAACGACCGTTTATTCCAATCTTCCAATGATGAAAAATCGTCCACTTCACTTTTTATAGTGAAGAGTTCCTCACATACAAACTAACCAGATTGGCATTTGGAAACAATACAGCATTCATCATGCGAAAGCCACATTCAGGCCATGGCATGGCCATTGGGATGAATGGATTAGTTTCATAAGCTGTGCCATTGTGATTTTATTAGTCTTTTGCTATAGACAAAATAGGATTGTGCCATTTTTCCAACCTTTTCTACTTTACTTATTACATCATAAGCACAGTAAAATCCATGGGCAAGAAAAAAGCTTTGGTTGATAAATTAGATCTATTCTCAACACCGCAAAGCAAATTTAGCTCAAGGGTTCAATTAGTATAATAATAATGGAGAAAACCCACTAATCTTTTGTTCTTCATCAGATAGAAGAAGGAAGATGGACTGTAAAGTTTTGGTTTTGATAGTTATCATAGCAAGAGCAAAATTAACAATATGAGACCACGATGTAAGCTAGTCGCAGTGATTTGAAATCGATCATTATGGCATGCCACCAATACAAATCGAGGTAGTACTTTTTTTTAATTAAAGGGTGTTTCAAAATCGACTCAGAAGACTATTGTGCCGCTGAATGTGAACGTTGTTGTGATCTGCGCTAAACATATGACGTAGATTATTAAGAAACTGATGTCGCTCAGCGTATAATTGTCATAGCATTGCTACAATTCAGATTTTTTTCAGAAAGCTTTTCTGAAAATATGCTGTGTTATTTTTTTTTTCTGAATTCTGAACTTCAACATTTTACAACAGAATATCAGTAGTGAACTACAGATTATCGATAGAAATTCCAGTAAATGTGTATTTGAAACAAAGGAGGTTTAAGGACCGAACATGAAGAAGATTTTTTTTACATGCGTAAAGCGAGGGCTAGAACTTGCTTTTAAATACATGTAAAGAGCTATCCACAAGTTCTGTGAAATAGACCTGAAGCCATAGTGCCAAGCAGATCGGTCCCATCTATCTGATTTGCGTGCATGTGAACTGTACAACATGAAGAGACTTAAAACTAAGGAGCTGACCTAATATCATCACAACATTCTCTGATACAAAAAAAAATGATAAACGTTTGAGTTGCCGTGATCACGTGTTGTTGCGGTAGCAATACGAGCGTAACTCCAACTTGGTCCAATCTTTATTCAACAGGTGATCATTTCGTGAGCGGTTGTAAGAAAAATCATAAAAGTGATTGCGGAAAGTTAGTCATAAGGATACATTAAGTCGGAGTAACCTTATAATTTAACTTGAAAGACAAATAGAATTATGAAGAGCGAAAGAGTGGTGAGGGTTATGGGGAGAGAGAGGGGAGACGGGGAGGAAATGAGTGAGAGATAAAGTTAATATAAAAAATGCATACATAATATACATAAAGTTCGACAAAGGTGCTCGAGACAATTCATTTTTTAAATTGAATTATCATCACTATGATTTTAAAATAAAGCTGTATGAGGTGTATCAATGTTATTTGCGAGGCAGCTGCAGGATTGTAATATGTGGAAGTCTCGAGATATCAAAAACAATAAAAGAAAAGATTCTGGCGGATAAACCAGCTTGTTGCATCGTGAAAAAGCAGAAAACTGGCTGTAAGAGCTTCATGGACAAAAAAATAGTCGGAGAGCGAAATTCTTCTTTCATTGAAAGATAAAAGTTCAATGACATTATCATTATGATTCTCATTATCATCCCATCTGCTCTGAACTGTAAAGAGATCCTGTAGAGCTATCATATTCCCATGACTAATAGGACATTTCCCTAATCTGTAAGACACCTTGGAAATACCTAGTAAGTGTTAAACAAATCTCATGAGGAAACACTGTTCAAGCCCCATAGAATAGTTCTTAGAGTAAAATGATTTAAGTTATATAACTCTCTCTCTCTCTCTCTCTCTCTCTCTCTCTCTCTCTCTCTCTCTCTCTCTCTCTCTCTCTCTCTCTCTCTCTCTCTCTCTCTCTCTCTCTCTCTCTCTCTCTCTCTCTTTCTGAAAGGGATGTCCCGGGTATTTTCGTAATTTTCCGGAGCCCCCATAACTGTTTTGGCCAATGAGGGTGGAAACTTTACTTATCCTGCGTTATAAACAATAATGTTCTAGAGGAACATTGTGTTGAAAAGTGTCGTAAAATATTATTTTCAGTATCTTTAAAAACTTAGCAAACATTTTTTTTTGAAATTATTACTCTTTGAAAGGTTAATTTACATTAGTAATGGGATCTAATCTAGAAGTATATATATATATATATATATATATATATATATATATATATATATATATATATATATATATATATATATATATATATATATATATGGTGTGTCAGCAGATACCATTGGGTAGGACCAAATGTCCGTTTTATTTCAAGCAAAAACTAAGCTCCACACATCGACGATATACTGACTTCACTTTGAAAGAAAAATAGGAAAAGGCCACGTTGCGATTTTAGAGGCAATTTTACCGAAGGATCGTAGAATGGCAAACCGGAAAGAAAAGATTTACCCTTGTACATATAGAAGACTGATTGCTGATTGATTGCACAAGCCCAACCCACGGTTAGCAGTGTTTTCAAGGCTGCCGTTCCTGTGTTAACTGTTTTAACGAATTAAATATCAATAAAGCTTGTTTGTTAGCCTAGTGTGAAGTCTGGACATTGCAGGCTCATTGTGAATTCAGATTTAAGTCAGATAATGTTTCGTGTTATTTATTAAGTTGCGTGCTGGCGACCTAGTATCGATTTTTGGTTTCAGAGCGAATTGAGCAATAAGGATTTATTTGAACTTCGTATGAAAACTTTTGAGCAAACTGTAGAAACGTTTTAACTTTTTTCAATGTGTGAAGATTTTGTTTTGTTGAATTTGTAATGTGGAGAAACTGCTATGTAAATCGATTTTTGGGGGGTGAGGATGGAGGGGGGAGTGCGTGGAGTTTAAGAGTGTGTAATATGTCCCCTTATTCTGCATTAGAAACAGAGAAGCTGTCTCTCAGACTAGCTAGAGAGGATAGTTCGGATTTATCTGGCTTTCCAAGAACAAAAATCTTTTTAAAATCCACATTGATATTTTGGAATGAGTTTGTGGGATTTCACTATCTTTTTTAACGATTCTCTTCATCGTCCTGCAAAGTCAGCCATCGGTTTATTAAGTTTCACCTACTTTGGTGGAAACAAAAGCTGCTGTATCATGATTTTAAAGTGTCAAACATTTCTAACACCTGCATAGGCATCACATTTTTTTACTGATACTAAAGGTGAAAATGGATTCAAAACGTTCTCATAAAGGGCACCTTTTGCGTCACTATGTACCTAGATCATTTATGGAGAAGCCATGACGCAATTCTATGTTCTATGAATTTAATTAATTAGCTGGAACGGAATCTTACTTTCATGAAGCAAATGCACTTAAATTCTCCTTAGCCCATAATACCGTTTCACGAAATCTTATGATACCTACTTAACAGTCATGGACTCTGTACTAGAATGACATCTCAAAACAAGCAAATGGGTTATTTTCCTACTTTTCGCCGATCACTTTTATCCAAACAAACTCAAGTATTTTGTCCTGTTATTTTGCTTTAAAGAGTCCTAGAATTTTTAGATTATGCATAGCGCCAATATCTAGAACAACGAAAGTTTAAATTGGATAACCTTTTTAAAAATAATAGCGAAACAATCAAAGTTCAAGTAAATTAATTAAAAAAGAAAGCGAAAGAACCTGAACACACGGAAAACTAATCAGGATGCTTTGCAAAACTTCATAGCTCTAACATTTATAAGAGAAAAGGAGTTCGAACGGAATTTTGGTTAAACATTAACATGTTGGGTTAAGGGATAGTTATTATTTAAAGGTAGGTTTCTTAAGGTAATTTATTTGATATCGATCTAGATCAAAATACCATTTGAAATACATTATAACACTGATATCAAAATCAAAATTAAAGAATAATGGAGAGCATGAAGAAAATAAACTCAAAGGCCCTTTTTTATTATTCACCCCATTTTACTGCAATGCTCACTGTGTTCGAATCCACCATTGTCAACTCTAGATTAGAATTAAGGTTTATGTCGCCCTGTCTGTCGTTAGAGTAAAGTATGCCATAAAATCCAAGTCAAGATTTAGACTTACTCGTCTGCAGTCTTTCTTTTTAATTAGAACAAAATTGCCTATCTTTTGACGGTAGATAAACACTAAGAAAAATATCTAGACGTTTCAACAAAAAGATATTTTTTTATTAATGAGAGTATCCAAGTAAATGTGCTTGCTAATAAATGTTTGAATGTAAGCTTTGGCCTAGAAAGAAGCCTACGAATCGGTGGAGGGTGAGAGTTTAAAAAATTAAAATGAAAAGCTTACAATTAATACGGAAAAAAAATGTAATAACGAACGCAATTATCATTTTTATAATACAAGCTTTGCTTATTTTCACTCTTCGAATATTTCTGACATGTTTGCCAAGGACAGGCAATTTTTATTACTGCCAGTTTTTATTTTTAAGGACCTTCTGTATAAGCGCAATATCTTACAGGAACAATGATTAAACAATAATTCACATACACAATGAGAGATGGTTAAATTTTTTTAATTAATATCATGTCCTTTAAATTTTTATAAATAAGATCATATTAAACGATATCTTATATTTATTAACATAAAAAACTTTAAAAAGCTTTAAAACACGTAAGATGTCAGGACGACAGTCTCTAAATGAAGAAGTGTTCCTGCTTTCACATATGTTTAAAGATATATACCTTCATCTACATCAAGTATAGAAATACTATTCTACTAGACTAGTTAATACTGTGATCATCGCCGCTAGATTTTATAGTGAGCCTATTCATATAGATTAAGCCAAGATAAGAAGTAAATCCCTGCATTCATATTGAGGGTTTTCTCTATGGTGCTTTAGAGTTTTGTGGGTGCAAATCCTAGATAAATACATCTGTCTGTAATGTAGATTACAGATCAATGAGATTATTTATGATCCCATAATTATCTGAAAAATTAAGCGTATAATGCTTTATGCATTTCCAACGTTTAGACATAATCTTTATATTCCTGGCTAGTTTTTCTTAAATTTTTTTTCATTATGTCCATTTGTACCCGATTTGTGGGAAAAAGAAGCTGTGTTCAAGAGAATATTTTTTTTTTTACCTGTAATATTTTTCAAGCTGCAACATGAAACATTGTATACATAGTCTCGTGTAACTAAACAAATTAGCAAGCAAAAGTTACTGATTGCGTACCTATTTTAAATATTAAGAATGGTTTGTATTCCATTTTCATTTTCGTTTGGTTTTTTTAAATACTTTCTTGGCGCACGTTGACAGTTCAGTGTTCTGCAAGCTGTTCATCGAGTGGTTTCGGCGAAAAAAAAAAAACGCAATGTCGTAACGTGCGCCTTTTAAATAGATTTATAAGAGTGGATAAAGAAAGATTTGCGGAATATGGAAAAGTCTGGCAATGATGCAGCTCTTTTCATCAAAGGAAGACCGCCTGTCTCTTCCAGGCGTTGTTGTTGCTTCGGTAACGTTATGGCACTCATACTTGGCTCCGTTTTCCATGGATCTTACCATCTGTTTGAAATACTTACTGTTAAGCTGAGCACCTCCTGGTATTGGCTGTTGTTGTTATAGGAAGGATGAGCATGGTATAAGCCATGAGTGCATGGTTATTGACTGCTTCTGCTCGGAATTCTCTTGTGTAAAATTACACCACTTTTTTAATTGAAGTTGCATACGCAACCGGGAAGCGATACTTCAGGGAGTAAGCAGATGAAAAGCGAAATTTATTGCTAATCCTAAGTTAGATCACGAAAATGTAGAGGGTGGAAAAGAGTGAAAACGAGGAGGGGGATGGGGATTGATAACATTTTGGGTGTGAAATGTGAGGTAAAAAAGGGAGAGGAGGTCAGACGAATCGACCTTGGCAACTGGAAAAGCAATATAGTTGATATTTCATCCATAAAGCATAGAGAGGGTTACCAAAGCACATAATAACAAAATGGATTTACGGACAGTGGTAGTAGTAGCGTAGCAGTTGTAGTAGTAGTAGTAGTAGTAGTAGTAGTAGTAGTAGTAGTAGTAGTAGTAGTAGTAGTAGTAGTAGTAGTAGTAGTAGTAGTAGTAGTAGTAGTAGTAGTAGTGGTGGTGGTGGTGGTAGCAGTAGTGGCAGTAGTTGTTTTTGTTGTTGTTGCTGCAGCAGCAGCAGCAGTGGTAATTTTTATTTAGTAATAGTTGCAGTAGTCATAGAAGTTGAAGTAGTAGTTGTAGTAGAAACAGGAGCAGCAGTAGAAGTTTTCTAAGTAGTTGTTTTAGTGTTTGCAGTGGTAGTAATAATAGTAATAGTAGTGGTAACAATAGAAGAAGAAGAAGAAGAAGAAGAAGAAGAAGAAGTAGTAGTAGTAGTAGTAGTAGTAGTAGTAGTAGTAGTAGTAGTAGTAGTAGTAGTTGTTATTCTTGTAGTTATCGTTGTTGTTACAGCAGTAGTAGTAGTAGTAGTAGTAGTAGTAGTAGTAGTAGTAGTAGTAGTAGTAGTAGTAGTAGTAGTTGCTGTTATTGTTGTTGTTGTTGTTGTCGTTGTTGTTACAGTAGAAGTAGTAGTAATAGTAGTAGTAGTAGTAGTAGTAGTAGTAGTAGTAGTAGTAGTAGTAGTAGTAGTAGTAGTAGTAGTAGTAGTAGCAGAAGTAGAGCTTGTTGCCCCTGAATAGGAATCAGGGTTCAGATAAGTAATGAATGTCATTCCATTTGATGTTTCAGAAACATCCGGCTTTCGCTTATCAGCGAATATCGGGTACGGAAATTTTCTGCTTAAGAAAGACACGCATGCACATGTGAAAAAGAAAACTATAATTTGTTTTTTTTTAGCGCGAAATGAATAGAAGAAAACAAATTAAACGTACATGTGATCTGCGATGTTTGTGTGATGAAGCCACTTAATGATCAAGAATAAAATTTTGCTTGTGGTAAACAACCTGTCGCAAGTGCATATTTTCAGTCGTTCAGATCTTTAAGAAAGGATTGTTCAGGACAAAAACTTGGGGAATATTTAAACCTAAAGAAATCAGCTTTACAGAAGCAAGGATTACATAAAATCGCTGCGTAGGGCAAGGTGGGTGCGTCGCAGCATTGCTCACATAAATTATTGACAAACGTTTATTTTCTGTGCAATGCGTTTATTAAAAAAAGATTTCGGGTCGGAGACGAAAACTATTCTGCGCAAAAGTCTTGTTAAGAGACCCCGACAGGTGCAAAATAATTTAATAGGCTTAATATTTTTGTTTGTAGTTTGTAAAATCTCTTTTTAAAAAAATTCCTGAAGCACACTCAGTGAACACTCTACAAATTATGCGTATCCTTAGCAGTCATTATTACTCGAGGAATAACCTAAGAAAACAATAAGCTTTAGACAAGACGAAAGCTTAAAATGATAAAAGAGGAATGTGTTATACCGATACACTTCTCGATTAGGGAAAGAAGACTCAGGGGATTCTGGTTGCTATTTTTCTTCACACGCTCTTCTATTGCCGTGGCAACGCGCAACCTTTTTAGAACAAAAACTAGACAATTTCTAATTTTGCCGTCGCGGCACCTAGCGTGAGGGTAAGGAGCGAACATACGAAAATAGCTGCAGAGTGGGTAGGAAGGCCAAGCGCAGGGACAGCATTTTAAATTTTACTATGAAACGATATGTCGGGCACTAAAGGGAAAGCTCTTACTTCAAAGCTTAAAACTTGAAACCTAGCTTCCCGGTTGCTTCATTTTTAAAGAAATGAAGATTAATTCTTGTTGTGGCTCGGGCGCTTGTTCGAAGTCAATGACCTGTATGCACTAGGCCATTTGCTGCACCTACAGTCTAGACTTGTTTTTCTTTTGTTAAAAATAGGTATTAAGTGTGAGTACAAGACGACCAGTATGGGCTAATTAGAAGAGCGAGCTTGCCATGGGAGATGGGGTAAGGAGAAATATTGAGTATATGGGGATCAAAGATGGCTCAATGAGTTTTATTTATCTTTTCATTTTAGATTTGTTCCTCTCTCTCTCTCTCTCTCTCTCTCTCTCTCTCTCTCTCTCTCTCTCTCTCTCTCTCTCTCTCTCTCTCTCTCTCTCTCTCTCTCTTTCTTTCTTCTACCTAGTCGTTGAAAAAATAATGTATATCAATGTAAATAATTATTCTTAATTCACCAAACAGATAACCAATGAGGCAATGTGTCCTATTTATTATGGCATAGCGGTCGACAGATGTCATTATTTTCTTGTTGAAGAATGTATTTAATGACCTAGAACTATTCAAGTGTTGTTCTAAATTTCATTTGGGGCGACCGTAATTGTAAAGTGATGGACAAAGTATTTTGCCGAAGAAAGAAGGGGTTAAGAGTGGGTAAAGGTGGTGGATAGAGTAAAAGAGAAAATGGCACAGAGAGAGAGAGAAAGAGAGAGATAGAGACAGACAGACAGGCAGACAGACAGACAGACAAACAGAGCAAGAGGGTCGAGATGAGAGACAGTCAGACAGACAGAAAGAGAAAGAAAGACATACAAACAGAGAGACAGACAGACGGAAAAAGAGAGAAAGATAAAAAGAGAGGGAAACAGAGAGAAAGAGACAGAGAGAGAGGAAGACCGCGAGGGAGACCCCGAGGCAGAGAGATAGAGAGAGATAGAATGGAAGAGAGATTAAGAGCAAGTGAAAGAGATTGAAAATTACAGCTCCGTGCAACCCCCCTTCACTTTCGCCAGACCTATAACTATGCTAATATGCAGTAAATAAAAAAAATATTCTACATAATCCAGCATCGTCATCGCTTAAGTGTAGACATTGGGATATAATATCTATTGTATACACCAAGTTATATATATATGAGAGGGTATTGAAAAAAAAGTTATTGTTTCTGCATATGCTGCCATGGAGACGCCAAAAAGTAGGTTTTCTCGGTTCTCTCTCCCTTCATCAGTTTGCCAAACTGCAAAGCATTTCCACTTGCAAAGTTAAACTTCCAAGGCTTTATATTATTATTATTATTATTATTATTATTATTATTATTATTATTATTATTATTATTATTATTATTATTATTATTATTATTATCATTGCACCACCGATAACTAAGTTCATTATGTTTAACGTGTTGTTTCTGGTTCAGACTCTTCAGAGTGTGCTTGGCTATATTGAATTTTATCTCACAAACGGTTCTGAATATTTAATTGGTATCCACACAAGAACAAAGAAATTCATGAGAAACTCGCTGTGGTTTTGGTGTTTTTTTTTAATCTGTCTTGTGACTCCTTCATCCTAAAAAAACACCTGAGGCAATCGCATGTTTCAAACCTCTCGTTTCTCGAATTCGTGTGTGGAAGGTCAAAACCAAAGTTTATTGTTTAAGATAATGGCGGGCGCTTGGCACAGATTTTGTGCAATGCCTTGTGCTGCCTCCGCTGTGTGATTAGGGACCGAGATAGAGAGGGCGGGGCGGGAGATCATTCAGTTACTCTAATAGGAATTCATTAATTAGTTAAACTCGAAATCTCCACTACCCTTCAGTCATCTTTTTCCTGAGGATTTCATTCAAGCATTCATTCATGCATTCATTCATATATTCTTCTTCTTCTCCTCCTCCTCCTCTTCCTCCTCCTCCTGCTCCTCCTCCTCCTCCTCCCTCTTCTTCTTCTTCTTCTTCTTCTTCTTCTTCTTCTTCTTCTTCTTCTTCTTCTTCTTCTTCTTCTTCTTCTTCTTCTTCTTTTCCTTCTCCTTCTCCTTCTCCTTCTCCTTCTCCTCCTCCTCGTCCTCCTCCTTCTCCTTCTCCTTCTCCTGCACCTTCTCCTTCTTCTTCTTCTTTTTCTTGTACTTTTTTCTTTTTGTCCTCTTTTTTCCCTCTTCCTCCTCCTCACGAGCTTAGAAAGGTAAATTAAGTGAAGCATTTTGACCATACCGCACTACAAAACTCAACTCATTCCTATCAATGTTATAGTGAAAATGCTGAACGCTCTTTGCAGATTATTTTTTAAAAACTAAGAATGTTTACAACGAGAACCCCAAAAAGTTTTTGCACGAGTCGTTTTTAATGCCATAAGCTTAATATTTTTTTTTCAACTTCTGTCCTCTATACAGCGTCGGGTCCGAGCGCGTATGCAACTCAAAATTCACTTGGTGCATTTTTAGGTATGGAGCTCTAAATGTTACGTTCTATCCAAGTACGTAGATGCGTTCATATTTTCATAACATAATAGGGCTCATGTCAATACGTATAAAGCTCATTGCTAACTCCTACTACATATTGATTGCAGGCCTAACTTAACCATCTTAGCGTGACTAAAGGCCTTACCAATTCCACAGAGCTCTTTAGGGTCCTTAGAGTAGCAGTGGAGTACCAAGACCACTGTTCTCTAACTCTTAAAAGAGAACCAGGTTCCAGACAGATAAAAACAAATCAGTGAAGAGATATAAAGGTACCCACATCTATTTATTATGAAATCACTTTATAGAACTAATAATAAAAGCAAAATAATGGTGAAACATTTTTAGCATCAAGAAACTGAGGTCATATAAAAGAATAATTTACATAATGCTAAGAAAAAACGTCAATCATAAAGTGATTAAGGGGGCCAAAGAAAATATAAACGCTTAGACAGTCAAGGCAATAGAAAAGGGTCTAGAACTAAATGGTCACCAAAACAAAATGTAAAAATAATACCCAAAAATGCCTAAATGTTCAGATTAGAAAAGAAACAAAAAATATATTAGGCATAATTCTAGCATCTATATTATGAAAGGCAGTTTTGATTTCTTTCTACGCTATCTCGTCTAAAATCAATCCATGAAAAGAAAATGAAGTTTACTGAATTTTGATCTGCCATAACCAGTCTCCAATGTAATGGATAAAAAGTCAAGTAGAAATTAAGGATTTAGACTTAAAATGCTCTTGAAAAGTTCATTGCAGTTTGTTGCAATAGATATGTCAATAAATGAGCCATTGTTTGGAGAGGACCAATCTGGGGCTCTTCGCTACACCTGTGATTCAAGAATCAAGTAGATCTAGACCATTAGGAGCTTTATGAGGAACACACAGTAGCGCATCCGAGGTTAGCTCTCCAACTGCGGTTCCCAGGCTTTAGGGTGATTAAATCTAGATCTAACATCAAATCTTAAAAAAGTACTTCACATTGCATGAAAGAAAACATAAATAAATTGATCTGTTGATTACCCCCGCTCCTTAATTAAGTTGGTATAGACGGTCAGCTTTTCTCCGAACAATACTGGTTCTTTTTTCCTTTAAATGTGCAATCTTTCCGGATTATTTTCACCAAAACAACCAGTCCACGTACATTCACAACATTGTATAACTAGAAATTTTCAACGAACAAAATCATACTCAACGATTCTCAAGCCCCAGAGTTAATTATGCACATAATTAAGCTTTCACTCAAATTTTGAACAAAGGGAACACACAACAATGTAACCCCAAAGGCTGACAATAAAGTATTCCATCTAAAAACCACGTTTTGTTTTATATTATTTTATAAAAATGTGCCCAGTCTCTATTTAAAATCAAAATAAGGTTCACAAACAATATTGTATGACAAGAAACTTTGGAATAAAAAAAAATTTACAGTACCTTTCCATCACACCAGTTCACGCTTTTCATTGTTTCTACAGTGGATCAGATCAGCACCATATAATTATGGTCTCGGTGGAACGATAAATCGAATGAAAACTGCGTGAAGAAAAGCGCCCAGATTTTGCTTTACCTTTTTTTTTTTTTTTTTGCTTGAATCTCCACTGCATTTAGAAGTGAAAGAATGTTCTCATGCCAACATTTATTATAAGAGCACGTGTTGCATGAAGGCGGTTAGCGATGTTCGAATTCTACTGATTACTAGTCCGATGCCAGCGCTTTGTTAGTGTGTGGATCAACATTTACTGTATGCTCACACTTATATATACATCTCCAGAGACTGTTTTAGTGCGGTAGAGGTAGTTCACGTACTTTCCAGATTAAATGCGTTATTGCCATGTAACAGCGATGGACGATTTGCATACAGCACTAAGGGAAACCACGTGCTAGCTACTTTAAGACTCATTATCACCGATAGGTCGGACATTTCTGATATTTCGCAGAAGCATAGTCGGGCGACTTTCGAGCCATGAGTGCAAACTGAGATATTAGTGAGAAAGAAAAGGCCTTTGAGCCTTTCGATTTAACAGGGATATTAAAGATTTTATATGTTTTGTACAGGTTCTACTTATCAAGTTTTTATGCCTTATTATTATCAACTTTACATTATATGTGAGTTGTAAAACTTGTAAATCCAAATTTTTTCTTCCAAAGTGAGAGCTTCAACTACAGCATATTTTAGACCTTCTTGAGCTACTCAATAGAATATGAGCGCAAATATACATCAGTTTCGGTCGTAACATTTTAACTTAATTTTTTTAACTCAAGGGTAGGTAAAAACATACTAAAATATAAAATCTGAAATCATTCAGCCATGCCCATGTGTAATGTATTGTGCTGTAATTTGATCTATTACTCTAACTCACTTCTTCACTCTGTATGGATGCGCATTTTTTGGATAGCGGATCGATTTCGATCTGTATAGACACTGTTTTATTTAGTTGTTTACTGTTTGTATTTCAAGCCTAAGAATTTAGTCTTGTTTATTGAAAACAGCCTACACTGTGAGGAAAGTGTCCTTAAACTTTTGTGGCCTAGATTCCTCTGGAATATTCGAGTTAGTTCTAGCATAGTAATGATCTCGTCACTCCTTGTTTACCTTTGTTCTGATTGGTCTAGCTTTATTGCATTACTCATCCCGTGTACCGAGAATATTCTTGTATGAGCTTTGCTATTCCTTTTCTATATAATTCGATAAAATGTAGTATAAATAAGAGTCGAATTTGTGTCCAGTCAGTCAGCTCACAGTGACTTACAGAGTCAACTTTTTGTGAGCAGCGAGTCAATGTACAGTGATTATAGAGTCAAATTCTTGTATTGGTTTAGACAATTAGCAACTTATACTAGCGGACTTCACACTTATTTTCTACGGAGTCGAGTGACAGGCTGTGAATATTTTCATACCCTTAGACAAAGCCAAACAGATCAATCCATCAAAACTGTTACACCATATTTCTTTTTAAAAAAAAATGAGAAAATAAATGTTTTATTGTGGGCCTTGCTTGATCAGGATTGAAAACAGGATTGAATTGTTCCATACTTTTACACCGGTACCTTTAATTCTAGATAAATTTTTGTAAAGCTTTCAATTCACTTCTTACCTAAGAGTAAATAAAACTATTCAGTGAACATCATAACTGTTTACCCTATCAAGAAAGACCTTAATCCAGTAACAGAATAGCATCACCTTTAGTTTTGTTTCCATTAAAATTATTGTAAACATTACTTCTTATATTAACTAATTTTTGGAAAACTTTACTATCATTATTAAGTCGGCACTTTTCCTTATTCATCATCACCACCAACACAACACCACCACACCACCAACACCGCTACCAACATCATCATCATCAGCAAACACAGCATAATTATCAATTTTGCTGTTGCTGTTTCCATCAGTCTTCTTGCTATTATCGTTATTATCATTATTACGGTCATTTATTATTATTGTCATCATTGATATTTTTATCATAATTGATATAATTCACACTATAATTATTATTGTTATTATTATTATTATTATTATTATTATTATTATTATTATTATTATTATTATTATTATTATTATTATTATTATTATTATTAAAATTATTATTGTTATTTGTATTAACATCTTCATCACGATCTTTATCAATAGTAGCAACAGAGCAGCGGCGGTGGTTTGGGAGAGAGGGGGGTAGTAGTAGTAGTAGTAGTAGTAGTAGTAGTAGTAGCAGCAGCAGCAGCAGCAGCAGCAGTAGTAGTAGTAGTAGTAGTAGTAGTAGTAGTAGTAGTAGTAGTAGTAGTAGTAGTAGTAGTAGTAGTAGTAGTAGTAGTAGTAGAAGTAATAATAATAATAATAATAATAATAATAATAATAATAATAATAATAATAATAATAATAATAATAATAATAATAATAATAATAATAATAATAATAATAATAATAATAATAATAATAATAACAATAGAACAAAACAACAAATGCTTAACTGCGTAAGATCAGTTTGTGTGAATGGCTCTAGGGGAATAAAAGTGACAATTCAAAATCGTTATTTGCATTATAAACTTCGAGCGAGCGAGAGAGAGAGAGAGAGAGAGAGAGAGAGAGAGAGAGAGAGAGAGAGAGAGAGAGAGAGAGAGGAAGAAGCCGGGGTAGGGGGTGATTGAGTGAGTGAGTAAGTCCTGCGTCTTCTAGAGTGTACATTATTTTTGAATGTGAGGTAAAAAAGGAAATCATGAAATGTGTATTAGTTGTTATTGGGCCTTTTTTGTTAAACGTAACA
Source organism: Elysia crispata (assembly GCA_033675545.1). Classification (NCBI taxonomy): domain Eukaryota; kingdom Metazoa; phylum Mollusca; class Gastropoda; family Plakobranchidae; genus Elysia; species Elysia crispata. The sequence goes on from JAWDGP010004435.1 coordinate 85,442, forward strand.
CATGACCAAATTGCATTACCTATGTTTTTGTAAATTACTGAAAAGCTATAACAGCGAAACGTGTTCTATGCCAAACACAATTGTTTTTATTCAGTTCATTGTACTTCAGTTCAATTTTGTGACTGTTTTATTTTTTTTTTTATTTTTAATTTATATATATATATATATATATATATATATATATATATATATATATATATTATATATATATATTATATATATACCTAAAAAAAACTTGTTGCGCAACCATATTGTAAATATGATAATTTTTGTAATCTCTCTCTCTCTCTCTCTCTCTCTCTCTCTCTCTCTCTCTCTCTCTCTCTCTCTCTCTCTCTTTCTCTCTCTCTTTCTTTCTCTCCCTCTATCTATCTATCTCTCTCTATATATATATATCTATCTATTTATCTGTATCGATATCTGTCCATTCCAATCTGTCCATCGTCTTATTTGTCGGTCTCAAGTTTCGATATAGGTTTGTGGTTGATTTTTCTACCCTATTTATTTCTTCACGCAATTGTGAGAATAACCGTTATGGTTATTCGCACAATAAGTGAAATCTCGTAAATCTCGAGTCAAGTCCCGCTCAGTAGATCTACCACCCACAGACGCTCATACCAGCTGCTCTTAGTTTGCTCTATTCGTTCGTTACTCGTTAGAAGAATGGCGGCCTTTCAATGCGGCTCTAGTTTTTTTACATTTCAAGAATTTCTTGAAGCACTAAGCATTTTTCCAAAAGCTCCTCTACCCAGTTTGTGAAGAGAACATCAACCAAGATAAAGGATCCAGCTTTAGCCCACCTGGAACTGGAATCGACGACTTGCTGGTGCAAACAAGGCAAAGCATTACATGCATCATTTTACTTCAACTGTTGCACGGTCAAATCAGAAGTAAGTTTTTAAAGTAACGGCAAGGCCTTAGGCCAGATGTAGGCCATACTACTAGATCTAAATTCTATTGTCCAATCTACACACTAGAATTTAGATCTACAGCTAGCTTCTAGATCGTTCTAGATCTAGATTCCAAGAAAACATTGATCTAGAATTCAGATGACTGAGATGTAGTAGATGTACACTAGATTATTCTAGATTCTAGATCTAGAAATAAGACTGCCACTTAGTGTGGCAACCCTGTATGCTATGTCGAGGTTGGAAAATCGTGACAAAATCTTGACTGTTGCAACACCAGGGTTAATTCTTGCTGATCGAGGTTCTTAGGTAACATGTAGATCTAGGTTTATACCAAGATCTAAACTCTAGTGTACATCATCTAAACATGAGAATTTAGATGACCATATAGATCTAGATGGTCTATGTATATCAAGTAGATTCTAGATCAAATCTAGATCTAGATATTTTTTTTTACTTTCTTTCTTGGCCGTGCTGCCCCGATTTTATTTCACCAATGCCCCAGTAGTGAAATTTCAGTGTCCAATTGAAAAGCCTAACGGGCATGCTGGTTTGGGTTGTTGAGCAGTATTCCCTTCTTTGTCTTTTGTACATGTTTGCCAATGGCCCACAGTTAAAAGGCCTAAAGACTTTAGGCTAAATGAGTAATTTTTCTCGCATCAACAAACCAAAGTGTCTGTTGAAATTACCCACGCTCCGTTATCTCTGCTAAATACAACATTATCTATAAAGATTAGTTTTAATTTACTGTGCGGTGGGATACTGCTGTTACTTTCATAACTCGCTCCCACGGGTTCCAATGTGTGATTCCATCTAGTGAAAAAAAAAGAAAAAGATATCACTTCTCTATAAAAATCTAATTCAGCATGCTTTCTCTTTCTCTCTCTCTATCTATCTATTTATCTATCTATCTATCTCCACTATATTACAAGCCTTTGAGGCAATTGTTGCACATGGTTCCATCTCTAAAACAACGCATGCAAGAGACATTCTCCTATTCATTCCTCACTATCCGCCTATTCATCTTTTAACCTGCCTGTCTGTCCATTACGTCTGTTGGTCTGTCAGTTTCCGCAACCACCGTCTGCCCATCCTTATTTTTTTGTCTGTTTATCCGTGTGATTCGTCCCCTAGTCTCTGTCAATCTGTTA
>JAWDGP010004435.1:90000-142500 GCA_033675545.1 Elysia crispata
TCTTTCTCTCTCTCTATCTATCTATTTATCTATCTATCTATCTCCACTATATACAAAAGTATTTTTTTATCTAGAACTAGATCTAATGGACTCATCTTGATGAAGTGTGCATGTATCCTGAAAGAAAACAATCACAGTCAGATTTGTATGCACCTTTGTGAGAAATTTAGTGTTTCACTTTGAAAGTCCCCTTAACTGATGCGTTCCTTACATGCTATCTTTAGTGAGTCTGGTGCGTGTGCCAATATAACTTTCTTCATACTCGCCTTTTTTTTCCTGCAAGTGTCCTGTAAAAAGTATTCTGTTGATATAATGTCTCCTAAGCCTTAAAAATATTATTGACTGATATGTTGTAGTTTTAAATTTAGACCCCCACGTCTGGAGCTTTACTGGTCTACATTTAGGCCTCAAGAGCGAGTATTCCTTTTAACCGTCAAAACAATCTATTTAAACTCTATTAAATTTTCAGTTCATCAGTCAGAAAATGTTTTTTAACTGATAACTCAAACGGAAGGTTTCTTAATAAAACACTTTTCTTTTTGTAATGGGCTTTCTGGGTGAGCTATAAAGTATAGAAAAATCTTTCACCTGAAAAAAGATTTGCTGTGTCTTCCAGTTTCAGTATTTGTGCTTTCATTTTCATTGGCTTAAGACCTAATCTAGATACATGTCGATTTAGGGGGCCCAATATTTTGCATGTAATTTGTAAATTCAAATGCTTCATTACTAGTACTACGCCTCTTAAGAACAATAGACTAACAAAAAATATTTGTTAATTTTACTCAAATTTGTACATGGCGGGGGACTTGGTCTCTATTCAAAATTATCAGCCCATGACGTAGATGTACAAGGCTTAGGATGCATGTTTAACAGGATGCTTGAGCAAAAAAAATCTTACTGCAGGTGAGGGAGAGACAGAAAGGGGTAGACAAGAAATTTAGCTGCATATATACAAAGGTGACAGACCTCAGTTAAAATGGTAAGACATAAGAAATGTTTTTCAAGCAAAGCCCTAAAAATTTTTACAATGCAAAAGCAGATCTGAAAATTAAATTGACTAGAACTACCAGACTTTGGAACAATCCACAATTAGCCTAAAGAAGTTGGGACAAGGAAGTGATGCAGCCCTTTGACAGTTATCTCACCATTTGAAACTTAAGTATTTTTTGTTGCATCTCACTAACAGGTATCAATTAGATTTTTTGCATAGTTTGTGTGGTGGTCTGAGAAAACCAGTCATATATTGGAAATTTAAGATTTAGAGATATTATAGGCCTACACGTGAATGTACAAGAAAATTCTGAGCATGTGACACTTTGAATTTTGAAATTATCTCAATTAGGGGCTGAATTATGAGTGTCAAAAAGTCCAAAATGCTGCAGCTGAAAAGCGCGTTTAAAGTTCGCTGTTTAACTTTTGTTCATTTTGTGCAATTTTACGCCCCCCACCCCCACCCAAAAAAAAACTGCATTGTACCCTACATTAACAGTTGAAACACCAATGATGATGAATATTTTATATTTTTGGAGGGGGAAAACGTGTAGAAAGTATTCCAGAGCAATTTAAAATATGGGAACCAAAAATATCTTGCGGAAAAACCCAAGGTAATAAAGGAACCAAAAGAACCAAGACAAATTTGATAATTTATTAACAAACCAAATGCTGGATATGTTGCAATTCATTGGAAATTGTACATTCTTCAAGAAAGAAAAGTGGATGTGCAGATATTTTCAGGAATTATAATCTACAAATACAAGCAAAAGACTACTTTTGAATGAGAATGAGTGATTCCAAGGACAAAAATAGAGGCATGTTAATAACTGTCTATACTATACTAAGAAATATATTCTCAGGAATCATCAAATTGATACACTGTATTTATAATTTGTATTTAATTTAAGGTTGCTGTTATTCGTAATAGTATTGCGGATAACCCCTCATGTTATTCGTAGTAGTATTGCGGATAACCCCCTCACGTTAATCGTAATAGTATTCCGAGTAACATCTGGGAGCCTCAACGTTATCCGTAATGGTATTCCGAATAACACTTACGTGCATCAGCGTTATCCGTAATCCCGCAGATGTGAACGATAAACTGTATAAATTACCCGAGATATAGCCCTTATCCCCAAGAACAACTTAATAAATGAATGCAAAAAATAAAAAAAAAAGATTTATTAGGTATATGTGTAGGCTAATAATAACCTCTACTAAAGCACTAGGCCGCTTTTCATTTCGATTTAGATCTAACGGCACAACAGAATAGTATTTCTCGGATATCTAGACCGAGATAATTTATAGTCTACATTGTAGTGAGACTAATAGGCTGCGTTTAGGCCGGGATCTACATCGAGAGACTCTATTCATATTCTCGATCAGACAGACACTCCTGAAGTGACTGGTTAAAATATGCCACTATCGACCGTGGTGTGACTTTGAGTCTGATCCTATGACAGCGCTACTTACGTGAGTCCCTTGATAGGCCTAAAACAATGATGTTGTCGTAATAAACACCTCCTTGTTTGTTTGTTTTTTGTTTTGTTTTTTTTTTTGTTTCTTTTGATGGAAATATCTAACTTATTGAGGAAGACATGAGTCATTTGATTTAGAACAATCTTTTATCTTCTTTTTTTTACTTTCAATCTGTGCCACTGCGAGCAGTTTAAAACCATTGGCTTCTTTAGAACCTTGATTGAAGTAGCCACATATAATGAAAAACTGGAATGCGAGGAATATAAAAATAATCTAAACGCTTGTTACTCCTTGCTACCAATTGATGTATTTTTGTCATTTAAGGCGTCCTTGGAAAGTTTAAATTGTTTTCCCATCCGTACATTTTCCATAATCTTTTAGAAGACATGTATGATGTAATTAATAGATTCACGTTAATAAACAATGGTAACAAAACAAAAGAAAACTGTCTCTAGTTCTAGAGAGGAAAATCAAGTAACAACGCTTTTCTTATTTTGGAAGTTTTATTTACAAATAACGGTTTGGCATCTTGCTTCAATAAGCAAACATAAATGAATGAAATAAAGCATCTCAGCCCATTATGATTTAAGATTAAAAAAAAAGATGCACTTTATTGATCCACTGGGATATTTGTGATGGATATAATCAATACAATGCATATTATCAATTTACTATATTTTAATGCACAATGGAGACTTAAGGAGTTTTCAGTTTCCTCAAACTCTGCGTATAATGTAAACACAGCTCCCTTATCTAGCGCCATTTTTTGCTATAGGAGGAACTTGTTTAGCGCAAAAGACTTCTTCCGGTCACAGCTATTATGAATAATCACTTCGTTAATTTAAAATCTCCTAAACTCCTGGTTTGGTGTAATGTTAAAATGAAGTTTGATAGCAAATTGGTACTGTAGCTGATGGTTCTTGCGAAAAAAAAATAATATGTCTGATTTGACTATATCTCAAACTCTCCTAAAGCATTAAATTAAAAAGTATAAAACGACATTCAGAAAAAGAAATTTTATACACATTTGCAACCCTTATGTTATAAAATGATAGGACAAAATAATTATCCTATCACATGATCCTTTCTCACCCCCAGTGCCCGGCTTGCATTCTCACTAAGCATATCTTTTTTTTAAAAACAATCTTCCATCTACCCAAAGGTATCAACTACCGTTCAATTATGAGTTCAAAAACAAAGAAGTCTCTTTACACGCAAGCCTTAATAGGATGATGCATTCAAGAGAAGCGAATTTAACCAGCTGCTACCCTTCAGTGTTGAAAAAAATCCCACACGTATCCGCAAAAAGAAAAATAGATAAACGGAAGAGAAGAATAATTTGCTTTAACTAAGAATCCAACATGCACGTTAAAATGAACGTGGCGAGAATGTTTCTGAATCTGATCTACAAACAATACTCTAAGATGAACAATCAACAGAAAGACCGTGAAAGTCAGCCACAGTAAGTTGTTTACTAAAAGGAATCACAATAAATACTTGTTACAACACAAAAGAGAAACAATATACGGTGTAAAACCCTGTAACTGCCGGGGGAAAGCAAACTGTCCACTGCATGGTCACTGACTAACAAAATGTGTTGTATACCAAGCTACAGTGACAGAGACAACAAAAAAGAATCAAGAAGAGTTTAAAATCAGACCCAGCCAACACGAATCCTCGTTTAAACGTGTGCACAGAAAGAAAGATCCGAACTTTTGGAGCGTATAATGAGAACAAAGGCTGTATCGAAGGAGTATATGAGATATATATATATATATATATATATATATATAGATAGATAGATAGATAGATATACACACACACTCTTGTGTTTTAAGCGGAGGATGAGGATGTTGTTGGTCGTCCGCTCTCTTCACAGATGACCGACGGCTGCTCTTTTGTTGTCCCAATCTTAATCGCTGGTTATTTTTTGTTTCGGCACTTGAAGTTTTATGGTAAACATTGTCTGCTTTGTCATCAAAAAGCTTGTCTTTTCTCTACTGCAGCAAAAAGTGCTTTCACTGAGTTGTCTTGCATGAAAATGAAATGAATCGAAGTTGTATAATTATGTACCAATTTATGTAAAGCCAGTCATTGTCACTCCTATATTAACTGAAGAAAAGCGGACAGTTGTATATAGCAGCGGTAAAGCCTTTCGATTCCGCCAAATGTTGTATGGAGTTGCTCATCAGATCTAATATGATGCACGTATCATACATAGACAAGATATAGGCCTATCTAGAGCTATACTACGGTTAGAGCTTAATTAATAACTCAATTTTTCAATGTTTTATACGATCTTGTAAAACAAGTGTGTAAACGGGTGCTTGGTCAAATACAACCAATTTTTGCTCTCTCATTTCCTTAGCATGCAATCTCTTATCCGATTTGTCAAGGAATTAGGCTTACACCTAGATAGATATGCAATCTACCTGCAGCTAAATGTATATATCTGGATAAAAATTTGCTGGGATGAAGAGATATTTACTTCTTGATTGAGTCTAAGTAAATTTGAATTCATATGATTTAGATACGTCGAGAATTACTTATTTGTACGATTTCATCTGGGCAGTTACAGCCTAAATAAAGCTTTCGGTTAGCTCAGGATGAGGAGGATCCTCCATGAGTATGCTTAGCTAATGAAACCGCTTGCGCATTATTTTTTGTTGACATACTCAAATTGATTTTGTACCAATTTTATCTCCTACTCCAGCTATTGTTTTGATAAATGAAACGCTTCTTGCTGACGAATGTTGTCACTAGCTCTCCGTCGTCTGAGGAAAGCAGCAGAGTTCAAAAATCAAAACCCCCGGCCGGCCTTAGCAAGAAATTTATATTAGATAGATAGATAGATAGATTGATAGATAGATTGATTTTCTTCTACAAAGTGGCTTTACCGGGTTTCATGTCTTCAAAGAGCTTTGTGATGTAAATAATTTCATACATCTTCCTCATGGGAATATTTGATTTTCTTTTCATATCTGATGTATCAAATTCTTCGGCTTTCTTTTTATCTAGTTCTGATTTATTTGGTCCTATCTTTGGAGAGTAGGGATGAAGGAGTAGGCTAAAGTATAAAACCTTGAGCATTTACCGGAAGATGGTTGGAAGAGGGGGGCAGGAGGGTTGACCCGCGATCGCGATTCTAAAGTGGTTGTAAACAACTAAGGTCACTCAGACTTCTGGTTTACAACTCATTTCATCGTTACACTGCGACAGTCTCGTACTCAACGACTGGTTCGTTAACGAGCAGTGAGCAAGCGTTCACAACAGTGTCCTCGGGGACTATACCCTTGATTCGTTAGCTAGCCCGATTTAACTCATATTTAACAAGTTCCAGAGTAAACCCTTGGGTCCAACTCTGAAAAATTGTTTCTATCTGAGAGTAATAACAAGTTCTACTCTTTGTTGGAGTGGCACAAAGACTTCCCACCCATGCAGTCGGTTATGGGTCTTGACTCTCTACTGTTAGTAGCGCGGAGATGGTAACGCGATGTTAGGGCCGAGCGACTTATGGCCAACGTCATGTTCCTCTGGTGATCTGCGACCAGTGTACTTGCCCCGCTCGCAAGTTCACTTCTTACAGGGTAGTTAAGCAAAAACAAACCGTTACTACAAAGGGGTTAGCCCAAAATCCAAACTGGGATCGGCGAACAAACGGAACCGAGAAAGAGAGCATAAAGTAGGTCACTGATAAGACCGTTATTCTTCAGTTCAATGTACAATGTACTCCCTACATCTTGTTTTGAGCAACCATAATTATTGTAAAAATTGAGATGATTTTGTACTTCTCCCAAGTTACTCTGAAAATCTCTCTCTCTCTCTCTCTCTCTCTCTCTCTCTCTCTCTCTCTCTCTCTCTCTCTCTCTCTCTCTCTCTCTCTCTCTCTCTCTCTCTCTCTCTCTCTCTCTCTCTCTCTCTCTCTCTCTCTCTCTCCTCTTTGTCTCTCTCTATCTGTCTGTATCGATACCTGGCCATTCCACCTGTCCTTATATTTTCACGTCCTTTGTCTTATGCTTATTTGTCGGTCTTAAATTAGATTTAGTTTGTTGTTGATTTTTAACCTATTTATTTCTTAATTTTAATCGATTGCATCTTTAGATCCTTAGGTCTAGCTCCGTCTGTATCGTTGTTTGACTGCAGTCTTTATTTCTATACTCTCTCTCTCTCTCTCTCTCTCTCTCTCTCTCTCTCTCTCTCTCTCTCTCTCTCTCTCTCTCTCTCTCTCGCTCGCTCGCTCGCTCGCTCTCTCTGACGCTTCTCTCCAAATCATACCAAAGAACATTCTTGCACAATTATTTAGAATTAGGAGACTTATCTTGTGTATCCATTATGTAAGAAAACAATTATATTCAAATTTAACGCCGTCTAAGTTGATATTTGTTGCTCCTCAGCATTTTTCGCAAACATCTTGTAAATTTTAGGATGATTTTAATGTTTCGCTTGTAACTCTCTCTCTCACTCTCTCTCTCTCTCTCTCTCTCTCTCTCTCTCTCTCTCTCTCTCTCTCTCTCTCTCTCTCTCTCTCTCTCTCTCTCTCTCTCTCTTTCTCTAAGGTCTAAGGCCAATGAATATGAAAGCAAAAATACTGAAACTGGAAGAAACGGCAAGCATCTAGATAAATGTCGATTTAGAGGGCCAAATAAATTGCGTGTAGTTTGTAAATTAAAATCCTTCATTACTAGTACTATGCCTTTTAAGAACAATAGACTAACAATAAACATTTGTTTATTTTATTCAACTTTGTGCACGGTGGGGGACTTGACCTCTATTCAAAAATATCAGCCTATGACGCAGATGTACAAGTCTTAGGAGGCATTAAATCAATGCATGTTATATATGATTCTTTAGCAAAAAAATCTTACCGCAGGTGAGGGAGAGACAGAAGGGGGTAGACAAGAAATTTAGCTGCATATATACAAACATGACACAAGCACCAGACTTCACGTAAAAATGGTAATACATAAGAAATATTTTTCAAGCAAGGCCCTAAAAAATTAATTTTGCAATACAAAAGCAGTTCTGAAAATTGAACTGACTAGAACTATCAGACTTTGGAACAATCCACAATTAGCCTAAAGAAGTTTGGACATTGAAGCGATATAGCCCTCTGACAGTTATCTCACCAGTTGAAACTTAAGTATATTTTTTTTGCATCTCATTTACAAGTATCAAATAGAAATTTTGCATAATTTGTGTGGTGATCTGAGAAAACGAGTCACATGTTGGAAATTTTAGGTATTGTAGGCCCACACGTGAATGTATAAGATAATTCTGAACATGTCACACTTTGAATTTTGTAATTATCTCAATTGGGGGCTGAATTATGAGTGTCAAAAAGTCCAAAATGCTGCAACTGAAAAGTGCGTTTAAAGTTCACTGTTTAACTTTTGTTCATTTTGTGCAATTTTACGCCCGCCCCCCCCCCCCCCAAAAAAAAAAAAAAACAAAACAAAACAAAACAAAAAAAAAAGAAAAGAAATGAAAAAAAAAAGAAAGAAGAAAAAATGCATTGTACCCTACATTAACAGTTGAAACGCCAGGGATGATGAATATTTTATATTTGTGGAGGGAAAAAAACTTGTAAAAAGAATTCCAGAGCAATTTAAAATATGGGAACAAAAAATATCTTGCGGAAAAACCCAAGGTAATAAAGGAACCAAAAGAACCAAGACAAATTTGATAATTAATTAACAAACCAAATGCTGGAGATGTTGCGTTTTATTGGAAATTGTATATTCTTCAAAAGAAAAGTGGATGTGTAGATATTTTGAGGAATTATAATCTTCAACAAATGCAAGCAAAAGACTTCTTTTCAATGAGAATGAGTGATTCCAAAGACAAAAATAGAGGTATGTAAATAACTGTCTATACTATACTAGGTAATATATTCTCAGGAAGCATTAAACTGATACACTGTATTTATAATTTGTATTTAATTTAAAAGCTTCTGAACTTCTGGTTTGGTGTAATGTTAGAATGAAGTTTGATAGCAAATTGGTACTGTAGCTGATGGTCCTTGCAAAAAAAAAATAATAAAAGTCTGATAGTACTACATCTCAAACTCCCCCAAAGCATTAAATTAAAAAGTATAAAAGGTCATTCATTATAAGTATTTAACCACATTTGTAACTCTTATGTTATGAAAAGATAGGAAAAAATAATTATCCTATCACATGATCCTTCCTCATTTCCATTGCTCTACTTGTATTCTTACTAAACCTTTTAAACAACCTTCCAATTCCCTGTAATTAATTATGCAGCTGCTTCTATCTTGAGTCAGTTAGGAACTCACTCACAAGCTGTCACCTCCAAACTCTACACCACATCGAAAAGCTAATCTGAAATTTGTGCTGGAATTTGGGTATGAGAGAAGAGGTTGGGATAAATAAGATTATATAGTTCTTTTAAATCCATATAATGACAATTATTGTAGATAGAAGTTTTATTTAACCATGACAATGAATGTTTTTTTTTAATGAGAACAAATCAAAGAAATTTGATTGAATTTCATTATTTACACATACAAAGGATAATGCTAAAATAAGAAGCCCCTCTTGAGTAAAAACACTGACATAGTTGCTGCTGGTGATAAAAAGAGAGAGATGAGCTAACAAGTAGTTAGTAGTGCTCATTTCAGAGGTAAGATTAGCGTTGAAATACTGCAAGTCAAAAGACAATAAGAGCTTTCATCTTAAGATTTTAAATGCTTATCTGTGCTACTGATAAATCATCTGCCCTGAAAGGTGCTGTGGAGAGATGAAGGAAGCAATTATAATGATATAAATTACTTTTCTTTTTGTTTTAATAAGGAAGCAAATTTGAGTAATGCACATTTTACATTTCAGTAATAATCAATAGTTGGCATGAGTTTCCTCCAGGGATCTATCTTCTTTTAGAATCTAACAGGAAATTGAGATAAAGGTTCTAGATTAGACAATACCATTACAAGTACACTGTACAATATTATTATCGATCTACTCCAGTCGAGATTTAGATTGAATTATACTTCATTTCATTTAAAAATCATTTTTTTGCTCCAATTTATATCTAAATCTAAGTCTAGACAAGGCAAAACTAATCTTAAAGTTGTCTTTGCTCCTGTCTAGACTTAATCTAGATCTACTCTAGATTTGTGTCATAGCTTGTATGAAACATTCTGGGCAATTAAATACACTGAAATTGTAAAATTAAATATTTTTGAGTGGCATAAAAAGCAGTTATCCTTACCTGGAGCTTCATTATTGAAGCTATTGTGAGTGAGGCATTAGGGCTGTCCTTGAGTTAGATCATGTTACCATTTCACTTTCTTTTCTCCATTTCACTTTCTTTTCTCTTTCTCTAACCAAATTTAGCTTTTCCCAGTGACCGGGTGATTTAAACATTTATCTAACACTCATTTGATCGCCTCATGAGAATCTGATCTTTCATTTATGGTCGTTTGAAGTGAGTTTATTAGGAAAGTCTCCTCGGTTTCCTCATCACGATTTGGTCAGTCAGCCATATTGTTGCCCCCAGAAGTGATAAAATTAACAAAGTAGAAGGTTTCAACATTGTAGACTAATTAAATGATTCTTTGAAAGAGCTTTTGGGGTGTAAAAGTTCTGAAAATAAAAAAGAAATAACTTAAACTGTGGATGAGGTCAAAATTTAATATATAGTAGAATTTGATCAGTTTAATGCTCAGGAAATGTAGTGCCGATGTAAACAAAGGTATGCAACACTATAGCTACTACCTAAGGCGGTGAATATTTCACTACGTTGTTGCAAAAAGTACGTAAAATATCATTCATTTCAACAATTTTCCTGATTTTGACTTTTTTTTTCTCCACAAGCATCCTGTAAAACATTCGTTTATTTAATGCCACCTAGGCCTTAAACAAGACTCATTGGAGAGAGAGAGACAGAGAGAGAGAGAGAGAGAGAGAGAGAGAGAGAGAGAGAGAGAGAGAGAGAGATTTTCAGAGTAACTATATATATATATATATATATAAACTCTTTTGCCCCAGTAATCACATTAAAGTTTCAAACCGATTTCTTCTCGTTCACGTTTTGTTTTAACTAAGCAAGATAATCGGGACTTCCGGTAAACACAGCTGATGTCGGACGTGTCACGTAGCTGAGCAAGAGATTTTCTGTAGATTTCCCTTCTCAGTTGTAGTCCAGTACTACATTTTTTATTTGTTTGTGGGTTGGTTTTTTTTTTCTATTTCTCGAAAGATAAGGGTATTACTAGAGTACTACTCCCGCCCGGCAATCCATGCAAACATACACATCTTTTTAAAGGTTTTTGCATGCTGATCACAAATCTGCAAGAATAAATCGTCGCAAATGAAAACTTTTTGAGTTATAAGTAATTGAAATTGTAATTATTTTCTCTAGAAGATCAACAAATCTCAAAGTCGCAATCCAAAATGGCGGACATGGGAGGGCGAGTGGGAGTAGAACTCTAGTTTTACCAAGATAAGCCATTAATACTTTCGAACCGGTCTTGAAATCCCGCCGCGAGCTTGATATGCCCAGGTCCATAGATCTAGGCCACGTGTGTTCAACATGGAGAGCCGTGTAGCAGCTTGCTACATAGTACGCGCAACCATTACCCCAGACTCCAGACAGTCTGCTGACGGACTACAAATCTGCCAGGCGTGTGAGGCGTTGACCGGGATTGAAACCATCGATGGAGCCCAGACAATCTCGGGCCTTTGGAGGATTTATCCTCTGACTATGCAGGCTCGTGGATTTCTGGTGATCAACTGAAGCAGATTCTAAATATGTACAGTTCACTTGCTCCACAAATTTGTCGAGGAGCATGTGTTGCAGGACATTTTTAAGTTATATTCCCTCTTTCCTACTTGCACCAAAGCAAAAAGCAGGTTATTCAATGTTTCATTGAAGGGCAGATTCCAGCCTTAAGCGATTGGTCAAGCTCACAAGATCAAATCTATGGAAGTCAAGGCATTCAAAACAAAATCAGTATAAACAATGAAATGCTCTTTATTTGGATCTTGTCTGTGTGTGCGAGTGAGTGTGGCTTTTTTTCCCTCATGACCAGTAATTGATTCTTTTATGGGTTTTTTTTTCTGTATGCCTGTGGACATGCCCTGTCCGTCCTAGACAAAAACCCGTTCTTAACCAGGAGAGACGGACCTACAACGAAATTGATAATTGGGAATGTCCCAATCTCAGTTGCTTCATCAGAAATTGAAACTGCCTGAAAGAAACAGGGTGTGGGCATTAGATCTAGATCCCCCATAAAAGATGAAACTTACGAGAGACCGCTACGGCCAGCTAACCCGCTTCAAAATTGGAAGACGGTTTGCCTAAATTGACTTGCCTGTATCCCCATTAACCAAATACATAAGAATAGGGGTAAACGTCTTAGGATTCTTATATTACAAAGAGCAAAGAGTTAGCAAGACCAATGGTACCAATTAGCGTCAGCTAATGAAGAAGGAAGTTCTGGTCAATCTCAGGGTCCGTTAATGGCAGCTGACCAAGATGACCAAATTGACGAGAGGGATGTCTTACAGAGCTCAGCAAATAGTAACACTGAGTCACATACAATTAAGAAGGGATAGAGAGGGCAAGAGCCATTCTGAAGAAAAAACAGACAAACATCGACTTTTTTAAAGCTGGAAGTCAAAGGCCAATTAGACACAGATCTGCAGAGCCGCGCATCAGAAGGTCTAGGTGATCGTATGGCTGATAAAAGGAAGAAAGGGGGCTACACTGTTAACAGTGTTGAGTCGAGAGACATGAGCGAGAAGGGTGAAACAATGGGGATAAGATTGATTGAGATGGACTGGTTTGAACACAGTGAGACAGAGTCACCACTACGTTTTCCGTGTGCTCCCAAGTTGATGACATTTTAAAGGCAAAAGGACTTTGGCTCTGCTTATTGATTATATTTAACACCCTCTTTATTGTGAGTGGAACTCTACTCTTCGTTTTCTTTCATATATTCCCTCATACCCCTTCTCTTATCTCTCTCTCTCTCTCTCTCTCTCTCTCTCTCTCTCTCTCTCTCTCTCTCTCTCTCTCTCTCTCTCTCTCTCTCTCTCTCTCTCTCTTTTTCTATATATATATATATATATATATCCTTCTTTCTGATACCTCATTTCACCGTATTGTGAAGACCCTCACGTTAAACTGCCGAGGGCTGAATAATCGGTTAAAACAAAGACTACTCTTCAAGCAATTTAAATATTTTGACATACAAGAAACATATGTTACAGACAGCAGAGCCGTTGAATGGATGAAAGAATGGAGTGAGAGAATAGAAGCAATAGAAGCAAAGGTTAAATCATATTAGTAAATCGAAATTTTCACGGAAAAGATATAGAGTTTATAATATTAATGAGCGGTGTGTCTGTCTAACATTTTCATTGGAAGATCACCTTTACACAGTTTTGAACTGCTACGGATTTGCTAAAGCAGAAGAAAGAGATGCGTTTCTAGAAGAATTAAATGAAATAATTACAAATCTAGACCGCAATCTAATTGTGTGTGGTTGAGTTTAATATGATCTATATCAAACGACTTAGACAGTATTACAGGAGCCACTCATAGTAACAGAGACGGAGACAACTTCTTAATTTCCTGAAAGTCTTAGAATTAGAGGACAGTTGGAGATTTTTAAACTATAATGCAAAAGAATTCACGTGGTCCCACAATGCAAATGTAGCAAAACATCTGATGAATTCAGAGATAATAGAGTATCCATGCACAGACCATAAAGTTGTCATGACCGAGATACAAATGGACACATTTCCTAGAGGTCCTCCCAGATGGCATAAAATGCATTTAAAACTCATCTCATTGCATCTAAAAAGATAAAACATTTCTTCACCACATGGATGCATTCATTGATGAGTGTCTGGAACCAAATGAAAAAAGGGCGTAGCCGTAGACAGCCGAGATGACCTAAAAAACTGGAGACCTATAACGCTCACTAGATTACAAAATATTTGCAAAACTTTTAGCAGTCACTTTACAGGGAGTAATAAAGAGCATAATACATGAGAACCAAAGTGGATTCATAAAGGGCAGGAACATAGCATCTCACATAAGACTCCTAGAAGATATATGCAGATTGCTGATAATGAACAGTTAAGTGGTCTTGTTATTTCATTGGACTATCAAAAGGCTTTTGGCACAATAGATAAAGAAATTATTATAGCCGCATTAAAGAAATTAAATTTTGGCAGTAATTTCAGGCAGTATATTGAAACTATATTGACTAATACTCAAAGCTCTATTAAAAACGGAGGTTGGCTGTCGAATTGTTTCTCAATCTCAACCAGCAGAGTCGTAAAACAGGGCTGCTGCGTGAGTCCCTTACTCTTTGTAATGGTGGCTGAACTCTTAGCTATAAAAGTCAGAAGTAATGAAGATATAAAAGGTATATTGAAAGATTCGATATTGAATGACAATCTTAAACTCCTGCAATATGCGGACTATATGACGCTACTATTAAAGAAGAAAACAGATTTGCATAAAACGTTACGAGAAATTGGTGAATTTGCAAAAATATCAGGCCTAAATCTTAACAAACAAAAATCTGTATGTTTATGGATTGGAAAATCCAAAGATAAAACAGAGGGCGGGGAAGGTATTGCATGGGCAAAAACAGAAGAAAATATAAAAGTTTTAGGAGTTTATTTTAACTTCAAGATAGAGGCATCCAAAATCCAACAAAACTGGACAGAACAGATAAATGCTATCAAACTTAGTGCTCAAAGATGGTCAGAAGAAATTTATCTCTGTATGGCAAAGTTATTATTGCAAAAACTTTCCTATTATCAAAAATTATTTATGTTATACAAGCGCTTACTCTGCTTAGAAGTTTTAGCACAAATAGACAGTATAATATTCTCATTTTATGGAAGAAAAAGCACACTAACAAAAAAGCGTTTGAAAAAATTAAAAGAAATAACTTATGTAAGGCGCCCGTAGATGGGGTACTGGAAGCAATTAGCATAAAAGACCAACGAAGTGCTTTTTGCATAAGATGGTTTCAAAAAGCCTGCTTGGAAATTATAAACGGCAGTACCCCAGGAAAGTTAATAAAACATCTCTGCCAGACCCTTGGTAGTTTTACATACCTGACAGAGGCAACTGTTAAGGCAAAAGAAGTTTTGGGGATAGAGTTTGTACAGTTAGAAGTTTGGAAAATTGTTATTACTACATGGTTAGATTTTGACAAAAGCATGTATGTAAGAGAATTCGAATCAGAAGAAGAAGGAATAAGAAAACAACCATTATTTTACAACACCGAAGTGAGATATAAAAACAAACCCTTTTTAATAAAGAAATAGAAAAATGGGAGGGATCAAATATATATCACAAATGTTGATTGGGAACTCATGGAAAAGCATTGATGAGATAAAAAATGCAATAGGAAATTACGCTGGGATTTATTTTGACTATCAGGCAGTGACGAACGCAGTAAAAAGAGAATGACAGAACCTCGTCACTTTGAATGATAACAATGAAGTGATTGACACGGCTCCAAATAAAGTAGATAAAGTTAGTGACGTCGCTGAAAACATCTTTAAACTTAGCAACAAGAGAATTAGAGAAACTCTCATAAACAGAAGGAACACAACTGTCTGCAGTGTAGGATTTTGGAAACGAAAGTATGACACAAGTATTCTAAATTAGTTTGGTATGGCGATAACAGCGAGTAAAGAATCAAGATTACGACTACTTCATTTCAAAATATTACAAAGCATTTATCCGACTACCATACTTTTATATAAAATGAAAATAAAGACAACTAATAAATGCGAATACTGCAAAACGTTTGACTTTATTGAACACTTCTTTTTCCTTGCCAAAAACTTCAAGGATTTTGGAAACATGTAGAGATTGAAAACTTTAATGAAAAGATCGTCATTGATAAAAGGTTGCTGTTTTTGGTGTACTGAGCAGCGATCTGTTTCAGGTGAAGGATAAAAGTATTGATAATATCAACATGTCTTTATTGGTTGTGCGAAGATGTGTATCAGCAAGGCAAAGTATGGGAAATTGAACAGTCCAACTATAATATTCGACACAGAAATGGCTTTAAGAGAAAAATAAATTTAAAAAAAAAATTAAAAGAATGAGCTAAAGTTAAGACATAAACTTATATTAATTCAGTAAGTTAAAAATTATCATTTTTCTTAATTTCATGATCCTTTGTACATGTAAGTAACATAAGCATATTACACAGTTTTAAGGACATAGCAAACAGATTTTAGATCACAGAGGGCAACAAAGTTTGTTTGTTTTTGTGTTTTGTCTTTTTGTTTGATTGTTTATTTGTTGTTGTTTTTTTTGGATTACGAAAATTGACTTTTTGAAATTTTTATTTCTTCTTGACATTATTTGGAGTGAAAATTTTAGTAAAAACTTAAGTTTATTCAAGAGATTCCAAATTTTTACACATTTTCTTTCATTTTTATATCGAGCAATTTTTAAAAGTAATATACTTTTTAGGGTCAAATATTATCTAGTAAATTTTCATAAAGTCGCATTTTTTAAAATTAAGGCCAATAAATATGTTCCGTATACGAAGAAAAACCATATCGCGAAGTTGCGTGATAACATCAAGTAGGTTTTTGTTCATATATGGCATATGTGTTTCGATAAATGGAAAGATATATTTATTTTCTTTACATTAGTTTTTCATCGTTCCTGTTGATTTTTTTACTTTTGTCACGTTTTGATTTTTGTTGGTTTTTTGAAGTGGTTGCTTTTGCTTTTATTTTATTTTTGGTTGGGCAGCAGGGAACGGGGGTGATGGGGAGTACCTATGCGTATATTACAAGATTTTGGTATCTTTTACGTGATTTTCAAGCTAAACATGGGATATCCAAAGTACACAAAGTTTAATCTGTTTAATATGCATGAAATCATATAGTTAAAAGTAAAGGAAAGATCAACAAGAGTTAGAATGATAAACGCCATTAATACTTTTAGATCATTACAAAGGTATCAAACGATTCATTTTCTTTAAACTAAAGTTTTTTTCACTCCGGCTTGTTGTTTTTTATTATTTTTTGTTCTTTTGTTTCTTTGCTTGTTTTTTCTATTCCGTTTCTTTTTTTTTTTTTTTGTTAAAAAGAATGAATTTCTTTGATATTCCATTATGACCTGTGTTGTTCTGATCATATGATGTGAATAATTTCCCATTCTTTATAGCATTGTTATACTAAACAGTGTCTCCGAGTGTGTCAAGTTAAAAGTTATGGAATTTTGCGGAAATCAAGGGTCATCTACTTTAAGTGCAATTTCCAAAATTTGAATTTTCATAAAAATCATGATCTATCTTATGCACATGCAAGGTAATCAGTTATCCTGAAATGAAATCAGGAATAATCACAAATGGCATGTGAATTTTTTTGATATTCCAAAACTAGTTAATTTTGTTCCTACCGATATCCCTTTTTTTTCTTTTTTTTTATGTAAATGTGTTCATACTTTTATTATTTATGAAATCTTTTTCTCCCTCATGACTTATGAATCAATTCTGAAGATGCTTTTCTTGATTTAGATGGAGAAGAATTTTGTTTTTAACTTGTTTTTCCTTCATGTGTACAGATTTTCTCAAAATTTCATTTGATGGTGCATCTCCGAAACTTTAAAGATTCGTGTATTTATAATGACCTGCGTGGGTGAATAAATTTTATTTCGTTCGACATACAACAATATTTGTGGTGCTGGATTTCGCAGCTTCCATCTTTGATCACTGGTACTATAGCTAATTTTATGGTAGTGATGTTACTTCTTATCAAAGTTGCCCGTAGTTGTTATGTTTCGATACTATTTCATATCCTCAACTGATTTTATGTGAATGAAGTGAGAGCGTGCAAAGCGAAGGGATTTTTGTACAGTAAGTTTACGCTCTTAACAAACGAACCATTGATATCGTGTGCCAGAGATATGAAAAAGTCGGATTCCTCTCCAACCAAAAACATGTCTCAATAAAAGCCTTATGCTGATCGAATGAGACATTCAACTATCATCGTTTCAGCATCGTTTAAGCATGACCATTTTCAACATTGTTTCGCTGAAAGCAGCAAGCAGTTGAAAAAGTTGATGAAATCTGTGGTTATTTTTGTGTAAAGAATGATTTTTCTCTCCTGTGCAGGTTTTGTTTGAGACGAATAAAATATCAACTAAAGACTTGAGCAAGCTTTTGGTTCCTCGCAGTACGATGAATCATAGACAAAAATGATAGTGAATTTTTTTATCGTGATAGAATCTAACTATCTTATTATATCCGAAATATCCCTATAAAATAATTTAATATGACCCCTTGATTCTATTTTAGCGGAAAACCTCCTCAATAATCGATTTTTTTTTTATTTTTGGTCAAGCTTTCATAGACTGTTAAATATTATTTTTACCTCTTTCTCGATCATCTGACCCCCTCGCCATCCTGCTTGAACTTTACCCTATCATAACACATTTCTCTTTTATGTAATTGCTACCCGCCACAAACACCTATATTATAAAAGGCAACATCGATTTCTTTCTCCGCTTTCTCCTCCTACCCATTCAATGCACAGTAGTGATTTTTACTGAAATTTTATGTGACACTATTTAGTCTCATAGGTGGTCGATAAAAACTGAAGAAATATTATGAAATTAGTCTTTAGAATACTTTGTATTTTGCTGCAATAGATATGTCGCTGAATGAGCCATTATTTGCAGATCACCAATCATGGGGCTCCTCTCTGACTTAAGGAATGTGTATATTTAGGCTATTCATAACTTGATTGGCAACACACATATACGACATATCCGGAGTTACCGTTTCAACTGTGTAGCCCAGACTTTAGAGCGGGGAGATTTAGATCTAACACCAATTGTGTACATAAAGATTCTTCCATGTTGTGTACTAATGAAGAACAACTTGACCCCGTAATGAAAAATCTCTCCTGAAGTAGACAAACATGGTAACGTTTCTCCGAACATTAATGGTTCTTTTATCCTTGAAAAAGCAATCTGTACTATTAAATTTTACCGATACAGCCAGCCCACTTACATTTTTAACATTGTACAACCAGTAAGTTGCTTTTCATTAAACACATTTAACTCACTATTTCTCAATCTTAAATGTTTTGTACATGTTTAAGCGTATAAGTAATGTTATCCCAAAGGTTGCAATAAATCACAAATTTTCCCTTTAATGTATTTATAGCTCCCATCAATAAAATCAAGGATTGGATTAAGTTTTAAAAATTTTTGTATCAGGATGCAAAACTGAATTTTGTTGCCGTTGGGAAAGGTGTTCAAAGAGTTGTAAATACAAAAAAAAATGCAGCAAACTGAAATACGTTTTTTTTTTCCACGAATCATATTTCGTTTTTACATTTTAGCACATACATATATTGGAATTTCGAGTTTATTTAAACATTCATAACTGTGAAATACATTTGTAACTCTCTCAAGTTAAATTAGTCCAAATAGAATTATTTTAAATGTAATATACAAGTTGTAATACACACTTTTAGCTCAGTGTGACATCAAATGTGTCTCCCACAT
Organism: Elysia crispata; assembly: GCA_033675545.1. Classification (NCBI taxonomy): domain Eukaryota; kingdom Metazoa; phylum Mollusca; class Gastropoda; family Plakobranchidae; genus Elysia; species Elysia crispata. The sequence goes on from JAWDGP010004435.1 coordinate 109,009, forward strand.
GCAATAAATTATTTAGCCATACGTCGAAATAATTATACGAGTCTTCGTAAAATGTAAGCGAATATCAAGAAACTTGCAACGAAAAAAAAATAAACCTTTTGATAACTGTCACATAGAACGTTTTTCTTATTGCTAGAGCTATCAGCTCTATTTGCAGTTCGTTGCTTTTCATCGGTATGGCTTACGGCCCCACGCTGAAGTCCAGAAGTTCATTTTTCAGAGGAGGAAAAGGCAATGTATAGTCTCTTGCATTTTGTCATGGAAATAAAACCATATTTCGAACTTGACAAGTTTCAAACGAATAATTACAGTAATTACAGAGTCTAAAAAAACATTTTTTCTATCGTTTTCTGGTGAATGGTCGACAGTACAAAATTACTTTTTTTCTTACTCGAGATAGCTATTTTATCGATCGTGCAGAGATTTAAAGAAAGATGAATGATATGGGCATTTCAGTGCATTGACTTCGAGATAAAAAGTTTAATGTACCGGCTACAAATTGTCTTAAAATTTTTAGGCGAAAATACTACAAAATTTTATGCAGAGGACTCCCACTTTTTTTCAACCATACTACCATTCTTATTCTTCTTCTTCTTCTTCTTCTTCTTCTTCTTATTATTATTATTATTATTATTATTATTATTATTATTATTATTATTATTATTATTATTATTATTATTATTATTATTATTATTATTATTATTATTATTATTATTATTATTATTATTATTATTATTATTATTATTAATTATACTTGGCTTTTAAGTGATGAATATATTGTTAGGAGAAAAATTTTCAAGTACCAACATAGAATCATGGTGGCTTTCATAGAACGTAGGACAACGATTAAAAATGGCTGTGCTATCGGATATACTCTGAGCATCACATGCCGATGAGCCTTGTGATGCATGGAAGTATACATTTTATATTCATAATTCTCACGACACACACACACACTCTCTTTCTCTCTTTCTCTCTCTCTCTCTCTCTCTCTCTCTCTCTCTCTCTCTCTCTCTCTCTCTCTCTCTCTCTCTCTCTCTCTCTCTCTCTCTTTCTCTCTCTGTGCCAGTTTTTAACAGTACAAGAACAGAAAGACAAAACTGACCTTGCATGCAAACTACGCATATCTACAATTCGATAGCTGGTATGAGAAAAGCATTAGCGTAGCGATTTCTTTCTTAGTCAAACGAGTTAACTTTCTACTTTTTCGTTTGTAGAAGAAGAAAAAAGTGTTCAGATTTCTTGATCCTCATTACTGGAAATAGTGGTATTGAATTGCGCTAGTTTCTCTTAAAACACTTCTCGGCAGTGATGTTTGAAAATTTTTCTTTAAAACTAACCGCTCTCGGTTTCATGCAATCAAATGTTGTATTGTACCAAAATACATTTTCTTTCTCAAGTTACCTAACGAAATTGTCACCCTATCTGCCTTGTATTTATATTCACCTGAATTGTATGAGGAAACTATACAGATAAAAAACGATCATTCAGCTTTGACGTGATTTTTTCTTGAAGTGACAAGTATCTCATGTCTTACATGAGATATTAGTGCAGTATCTTTATGAAAGGCTTTGCTTTTTAACGTGACCAACTAAATCACTACCTCATCTCACCTTACATGAGATAATTGAGAATCCAATTTCCAAGGTCATGGGCGCGTTTGTAAAATACAAGCATAACATATGAGATATTATGACGTAGTAACCTATTTACTTTGCCTCTATAGCATACCGGTGTTCTAATTATTGGGGTATGTTGAGAATGCCCAGCGAGCCCGCCTTTTGTTTGTCGCAACATATAGCACGAGCCTTTTCCTGTGAGACGCCGCTTTTATTTTTTAACGGAAAAACCAGCATGGAAAACACAGAAAAGGTAGACTTTTGTTTTTATAATCAATCATCATGTTTAAAAATTTGAAAACACAGAAAAGGTAGACTTTTGTTTTTATAATCACTCATCATGTTTAAAAATTTGAATAGTGTTTAAATTATTTTAAACAGCAGGGTTTACAAAACCTCCAGAGTAAAAGATACTATTTAAAATGTATTCTGGTCGTTCCTTTCAACGATTTAATGCCTAAAGTTATGGGCTAGTTCTGTACTTTAATGATAATTCATCTTCTACATTTTGTAGTTAGTTAAGCTATAGTTCTCCATGAGTGAAATGAACAGCAGCAAGCAGAACAGTAATACCATGTAGTATATGTTTTTCTACAGCTTCAGATGAAAAGATGCCTTGAGCAGTTAAGAAAGCAGGTCGAACACAAACGGCAAGAGGCAGCAATAAATAAAACAGTTTCTTTCAAGCTTCAAGCGTCTTAGTCGGTGGGATAAGTTCAGAAGTAGGTCTTTAAATGAAGTCATATGTAAATAATACAATTTATGCAAATGTCATGGCATCATTTTCCTTTCTTTTTTACATTATATTCTACAAAGAAATACTAATATAGTATATCGTTGAAAGATATAATTGGGAAAATCTGTTCTCTACTGTTTCTGTAGGAAAAGACATTACTATCTCATAATCGGATAAATCTCGTCTCGTCTATAGAAAGTCTCTGTTGTTCGTTTTTATCTAAATGCTCACAAAAATGTTACGTTCTTTAGCAAAATTTTATTTGAATACTTTATGTTTCACAAATCATTGAAACTCATTTTATATTTGCTCTCTCATTTACTCCCTCTCTCTGTCTCTCTTTCTATCTCTCTCTCTCTCTTTCTCTCTCTCTCTCTCTCTCTCTCTCTCTCTCTCTCTCTCTCTCTCTCTCTCTCTCTCTTCTCTCTGTGTCTCTGAGCATTGTGACAAGAGGAAAACCTCATCAAACGAGTATGCATTTTTCCACAGCCTGTTGTTTCTGATAGAAGATCTATGGTCGCCTGGGGTGTTGTCACCAGCAAGACGTCAACTTCTGCCCAACATACAGACACAGATGACTCAGATACTTCTTCCCTTTATTCTGAATCTGAACCTCAGTTTCATTTAACTGACAAGGAAATTGACAGCAGTGACAGAAGGACTGCCCAAGAAGCTGAACTGATCTCTCAAAAATAAGAAGGAAATAAAGATGACAAACTATAGTGACGCATTTAAAGACGTATAGATGAACCACCTTCAGTATTCAGAAATCACTGTCCTTGATTGTGAAATTAGCAATTTCGCTACTAATCACCCAAACCAAGATAGAATTGAAAACCAACCAAAAAAGAAATAATGCACACGCTCAGAATTTATTGAACTGGGTACACAGCCTGGTCCGTTGGTACACCTATGCATAACCTACACAAGGAACAAACACAATTTATGAAGGGCAAATAATCTCTCCTCACGTGCGATAGCCAGTGAACTCAAGTGATGAGATCGATGAAAAAGTAACTCTCAAAACCCAGAGAAAGAATCGAGATAATCTCGAAAAAAAAAGAGCGACAAGAGTAATTGGAAAAGAAACATCCCTCAAAGACAACGAAATAAGGGGGACTGTTATACAACAAGACATGGGAAAGATATTCCGGCAAGGAAGATAAGAGCAGCTTGCGGCGTTGAGTGTCGTTATAGATGTCATGAAAATTTGAACCCAAGGATAGGTACACAATATTTTCAGGATTTTAGAAATTGGGAGACCTTACGCGTCAAGGAAACCACATCTATAAAGATCCCATAAACAAGCAAGCATAGTTACCCGCCATACCAATGTGAAACAAAAGAATTATTAAGTACCATACTTTTTCGTGGGAGAGGCGCAATCGATGTTCCGATTTTTCTTCAAACCTTGGATGTTTCTGAGCATCATAGAAGAAATAAGGTTTCCTCCATCTCGAACCAAAACAGTTAATCCGAAAAATTACGAAAACACCTACGACAAACCGAAATGTTTCTCGCTGCTTCTGTGTGATCCCTAGTTAGTGGTGTGTTCACTGCACATTTAAGCCCACATCTTGTTGGACTCTTATTCAGATGAAAAAGTTTAAGCCAACCTAGCGCTTCTTTTGCCAGTCTACTCGATTTTCATGCGTGCACGGTTTTTGTCAGACACACCTGACGAAGCCTATGCTGTTCGTTGCTTTCCTGACCAGTGCTCTAGTTTTGACCTCCGTTTCCAAGAAACGCTTGAGATTAGATCTGGGACACATTTTGTTCTCAATCTCCATAGCATTACTAAAGTTTGTGTCCTCTTTTGTAGTGCCATCCTTTTTGTGTGGACAGCAACTTATCGAACGTTTCTTACATATTCAATGATAATTCTAAATTTTTTGTGCATCTGCTTTCAACTTTCTCTTCGCAAATAAATGAAAAGGCACGTTGTTCATTGATCGACCTCCATAAATTTTGCTGTATAGTTTACATAGTTGATCTGCTTGATTAACATCGAAAACTTCCGATACATTATATCTGGATCAAGATCAGACTTCAAATCGTTTTTTTATTATCGTGTGAGGTTTAGAAAAAAAAAAGGTTGTCAGTCATGTTCAGATCTGATCGACCGGACCAATGTGATAGAATAATACTGTATAACTAAAAGAGTAAGGGTGACTCATAAACAACGTATGTCAGCTTGCCTAACACAGTGGACGCGGATACTATTAGCCATAAGTTTCATAAGAAAGTTTCTTGGCGGATTTAATGATTGTCCTTGGTGCGAAACGGATTATCCCAATTTAGGGAAAAACAGTGAATATCTTCGCTATAAAGTAGTAGTAGTAGTAGTAGTAGTAGTAGTAGTAGTAGTAGTAGTAGTAGTAGTAGTAGTAGTAGTAGCAGCAGCAGCAGTAGTAGTAGTAGTAGTAGTAGTAGCAGCAGCAGCAGCAGCAGCAATGTTAAATTGCGTGCGTTACACAATAGCAAGAGTGGTATAAATTAGATAAAAATAGAATCTAGACCTAGATTTCAATAGACATATAAATGTATAATTTTTTAATTCACATAACGTCGGGATTGTTTGTTTTGTTTTGTTTTGTTTTGTATTATTTTTTTTTTTTTTTTTTTTTTTTTTGGGGGGGGGGGGTGTTAATAATTACCTGGTTCAGTTTCTTCCTTTTTCCTTAAACGTGTATGTAATTGTCTTTTTAAATGTATGAGGATATAATTATGTCAATAGTTCCAAGCGCTTTGAAACAATATCAAATCGTATTTAATGTAAGAGTTTTTTTAAAGTGTCTCATTAATTTTTATCGCAAGAATCTCTCCAACTCTTCTTTAAGGTTATACTAATACTTTTGTTAATCAATTTTTTTATACCATGTCGAAATTACCAGCAAAGAAACTGACATGCGTGTCAGATCAAGCTTTATTTATTCTTATGTCAAAACCGACTTAAGATTTATAACTTTTCATTGAAGAAAGGGCTGATCAATCACAGCTCAGGAGGAACGTCCACTTGAAACTTGAAACCTGCGTAATCTTCAGCTGAGAGCCTTAAGGATCGACACTCTGTGGCAGTAGGGAAATCAACGACATACATTTTGTTGTTGCCTCGTTGAAAATAAGCAATTAATTTCTTCTATGTTGCACTGCCAGATCAATTGCTTAGACAGACAGAAACAAACAAGTCAACATAAGTCTGCATGTGCTAATCTAGGCATTTTTCTTTATTTACAAAAAAATAGAATAGAGGTGAATTAATAATAATTTCAATCTAGTGAAGAGAAAAAATTAAAAAAGGAAGAAATATGACAATTTTGGGAAATATAAAACACAACAGTCACTGACACGAATAATCAGGTAAACTACGGAAGGTAATAAGAGAGCTATCAATTTGAAGGAGAAAGAGAAAGACAATATGCGCAAACCTGGATCTAAAACAGGCTTCTTTCGGATACAAAGCTGTCGAAACAACTGTCAACAGAGACTGCTCTGCAAATATGACATACTGGTGGTCTGGTCTGCATAATTATGTTGAACATGCCCCACTTTAACGAAGCGAGATATAAATATTAGTCTATATTATGAAAGGCAGCGTCAATTTCTTTCTACGCTATCTCCTCAGAAACCATTCAATATATGTCATGAACTAACTGAATTTTGGTCTGCCAAGAAATAAAGAAAAGTTATGAATTAAGATAAAAAAATACCCTTGGTGGTTTATTATATTTATTGTTATATTAAATTCATCAATTTGTATCGTCAAATTTGTTTTGACGAAGCATGCAAGAAACAATTAAACTTTGTTCACACAAGTTTCGTGAAATCAGATCTCTGTTTCGCTACATATAATCATTATTTCTGAAATAAAAATATATTTACAAAAAAAACACTTTTACATTTATGGATTAAAATAATGAAAATAGTATTGAAAATAAAATGCAATTTGGCATCTATCAGTTATAGACAAACGCAACACTGAAATAATTGATGATAGTGCTCTCTCATTCCATTCTTGTTTCATCAAAGTTATGGGACTCTCTCAAAGCTCTGAAACAAATATTATTTGCAAGATTTTTTATATATCTTCTTTAATAAAGATCTAGATTGACACCTGCACATCGATATTTTTTTGAGAATTTGATTACGTTTCTGATGTTTCTTTCTTTGAAATATCATTCTGAAATATTACTGTAGGATCTGGATTTAAACCTAAAACTGGACGGACAATAATCCTGAGGACTTTGCAATCAGTGAAAAAAACTAGGCGTAGTCCCAATCTAGATCCGGATCTCACCTACACCTAGTTTAGAATCAAATTTAGGCTTTATGTAGATCTAGGTCTGGATCTGTATCAGATCTAGGATTATAGTGCTATTATTTTTTACACCCTGCAGTAACAGATTTTACAATTCCATTGGGGTATTAAGATGGTCATAGGTTTCTGGCAATACTTTGTCTGAAAAGCAATTTGAATGCGATTATCTTTTTATACTTTAATCACGGACGTTTTTTTTTTTTTCATTTTGATCACAGTATTTGCTTTGTTTCGTTTGTTTTGTAACATAATGCGACACGTGTTTTTTTTTTTTTTGTTGTTTTGTTGTTGTTGTTTATTTTTTGGAAATCTAGAAAAGATTTTCCAGTGCAACAATATACCAAACTTTTAATTATACTTTTGAGACAATTGTTTTTAAAATCTATTCTGATTTTTCACTGCGAGAATTTTTTTTTTTAACTTACGCAGATTTTTATTGCGATACATTTTAAGTTTTGCGATTTTGGAAATCTATACAAGTTTTGATTGCGACAAACTTTTTGCAAATCGGGACTTGATGTGTAAAATAATATTTTTTTGTTCGCTCTTTATGCAGGATTTGTTATTAAATTAACTTTTAAACGACAAATTTTAATTCGAAAATATTTATAGATTTCTATTGCGATAATTCTTTTTTTCAATCTAGGCAAGGTTTGAAAATGCTATATGTTTATCTATATATAATGGAACTAGGCGAAAAATGAGGACCAAGCATTTCTAACCGAGCATTTCTTGACCACCTAGGCACGTCAAATTTGGCATAAAGTTGTAAATTGCCCCAAAGGTTGGAATGGTAATGTTATTTTTCTACAAAATAGTGTTTTTTGAAAATTAAAGGCAAAAAAGGGATTACTATTTTCTTAAAAGAAAAAGGTAAATGTGCGAACCACTTCCTGTGAGCATAGCTGGGCATAGAGTGGCAGGAATGAAACTGAAAGTACGCATATAATGTAGGCGGCGGCAGGTGTATAACCTTCTGAAATAGACCTAAATCTACATGCTTTAGTGTGATAGAGAATCTAAAATAAAGTTGCTTGGACATAGGTTCTTAATCTAGGGTCTAGATATTTACAACAGCTAGACTCATATCAATAATTATGTTCAGATCTACATCTAGATAGATCTATATTTTACTTATACGCTTAGCATAATAATTTTGTTTGGTCCAAACTAATTATAGATTTTTTAAACATTCAATATCCTATAGGTTCAAATGAATACGTAGCTAAGAATTTTCGCAAAACAGTCCACTTTAATGCAGTCAATGCGAAAATTCATAGCTTTCCAATAAACGTTTTAAAAGATCAAGAAATAAACTGGGAAAGTATAGAATCGCTATAATTTTGGACTCTATTGCAACTTTGATCCGAACCTTTCATTTTCTGCAAAAAACGATCAGTTAATTATTTTGTTTGTACCAATGATCTAGATCTAGATTTCTAGACTAGATTTTTTACTGCCAAAAATATTACAGTTTAAGAGGGCTGGGTGCTTCGACACCACAAGCCCAGAAGAATAGATGTAGTTATGCAGCGAAATCATCAAACTTGATGATGGAGGAAGCGGCACTCTAAGAGATCTTAATGATCATTCAACATACCTGCGGTCCAAAGAATAGCCCTTCTCTAGATTTGCATCTATGGATGAGATGTCAAAAATTGCGCACACTGTAAAACTATAACGTTTCCTTTCAAAAGTATTGGATGATGTTGCCATGATGGAAAATCTGCACCTGAAAAGTACCTAACGTTTCATGCAATTCTCCTTAATCCTTTTATCGGCATTTCTCTTGAATTGAATATGAGCATTTCCCTGCCAATGTGAAACAGTACAATTGTGAAATATAGTAAACCTATGTTTGAAGAGATACATATTGTGGTTAAGCGTTAACGCATAAAGCTAAAAAATGATTATGAGGGTAAGTATGTATGGTAATTTTGAAGCTGGCCAATTTGCATGCTGATCGTTTACTGATCGCATACAAGAGGAAAGTATTCAGTATGCGGAGAACCAGAAAGCATTTTTGCTCGAAATTTTGGATCATTTGTTACAACTGTACCACGATGTTTTCTAATTTTGACAACAACTGTTCTGACCCAACGTGGTTGGCAGTATTAGTAACTTTGGCCCCTTTAAATGGGAGCCAACTTAATCAACAAGAAAATACCAAGATGGTGTCTTACGACTCGACAACATTTATATCTATCTACAGCACTGACACTGAGGAAGAGGCAGTACACTATCCAACAGAATTTCTATTTTTTTTATAGAAGTTTTCATCCAAACTAGAATGCCAGTTGTGATAAAGATATCTTTAACCTCACGCGTGATGAACGAACGAGATACGTTGTGAGTTTTTCCAAAAATACTGATTGTTCAGATTGTTTCGGGATCATACAAAGAAATAATTCATTCACTTCAATCATAGATTATCTCCACAGCTTTCTGATATAGCTTTGCATTTCTCCTTTTCTCAACAACAGTTCCCCAATCAACCATACCTAGCCCTTACTATATACAAATTATGAAATACATTGGATTACATTGTCTAATAATAATAATAATAATAATAATAATAACAACAACAACAGCAACAACAACAACAACGACAACAACAACAACAACAACAACAACAACAACAAGAACATCAGCAACAACAATCAAAACAACAATAATTACTACGGGAGGTGCGTCCCCTTTAAGTATTGAAACAAACCGTTTGAAAAAAAATCAATGTAAAGTTAGTTTTTAAATGTTTACATTGAAGTGTTCTTTTTGTGTAAGAAATAAAATGAAAATGAAAAATGTCGACGTTTAAACATAAAATTGTTTCTTTTTCAACAGCCCATTATGTCTCACTCCGGTTGTTTTGAATACAAATCAATAAGATTTTGCCGTTTTGGCACTATCATTACAGACACTAGGGTTCTAATTATTCTGCAATAATTGGGCGTCTTTTTCGGTAAGGCAAAAGAAAAAAGACACAGAGAAACAAAGGCAGAAGTCTCAATCGGATAGTCGGCAGAAACAAGCAACCAGAAAGAGAAAACGAGGGACAAAAATGAGTGAATAGAGAGTTACAGACAGACAAACAGATAGGCAGGCAAGCATACGGACAGAAAGTTTACCACTTTTCTGCCAGTTTCGAGTCATGTTCGCCTGGTATATGGAACAATCTATGGAATATCCTAGAGTTTGTTAGAGACGATTGTAGGGCCGGGGTTCGCGTCAGGGAATCATTGCTTTTCGAGACGGGTCAATAATTTTTGGCCGACCGTCCATCAGCCACTAACTGGGGAGACTATTGATTTGCTTCAGAGATAGAAAAGCTATCTTTTTGGGTGAGTAATGAATAGAGGGGGAGGGGTGTAGTGAGAGGTAGGAGTGAGAATTATCAACCTTGAACCATTCCCAATAATAGCCTAGCCCTATGCTTACTAGCAGGCTTGTCGTGCACTGGTATTATAAGCCAAAAATATTTACTTTTCTTTGATAGATCTAGACCAAATCTTGATATTACCTGCACCTGAACAGGTCTAAAAAATCCCTGTGCGATTTTTTGTTAGATGACATGCGATGTTCGTAAGCACTTCTTAATATATGAATGTCTAGAACAAGACTGGGTCTAGATATTAAGACTTTAGAGGCTAAGATAAGTATACTCAAACATGCAAAATTTTGTTCACTTCTGTGACTTGGCCTGTACTTGAGGAAGCCTCGCTCTCTATATACAGTGTAAATTTTGTCAAGTAATGACGATACTTCCCCATATAATTCTGTCCCTTGGTGTTTATATATTTTATGTGATTCGTTTTTGTCTCCATAATAATAACCAATAATAATTATGTCATGTTTAATGTTAACATTTGTTAAGAGTGCAGTTATTAGCTGGTGATGTTTCTGTAGGCGATTTTAATTTCGAGTAAAACTAAATGCAACAAAACACTTTTTTGTGAGTCTGTGTGTGACAAACATTTTTTACATTATTCTTTTTTAAAGATTATGTAACAAGCACAAATGGAAACATAATAGTACATTAAATGCAGCAATAAATCTGCTATAAAAGGTGAAATCAACAACAAATGTAAATAGAAGAAAAGTTCAAAATTGAAACAAATATATGCCTCAAATTTTGGCCAAAAAAGCACTTAGCGATGGGCAAAAAGGCATTTGTTACAATAATGGTACCATCAATCATAATTGCAATAACATTTACTTACAAAAAACATTGTTTTGTAGATATGTACCATTAATAATATTATAATAGCTGTAGTCATAGTAGTAGCAGTAGTAGTAGTAGTAGTAGTAGTAGTAGTAGTAGCAGCAGCAGCAGCAGCAGCAGTAGCAGTAGTAGTAGTAGTAGTAGTAGTAGTAGTAGTAGTAGTAGTAGTAGTAGTAGTAGTAGTAGTAGTAGTAGTAGTAGTAGTAGTAGTAGTAGTAGTAGTAGTAGTAGTAGTAGTAGTAGTAGTAGTAGTAGTAGTAGTAGTAGTAGTAGTAGTAGTAGTAGTAGTAGTAGTAGTAGTGGTAGGAGGAGGAGGAGGAGGAGGAGGAGTAGAAGTAATAGTAGTAGTAGGAGAAGGAGGAGGAGCAGCAGCAGCAGAAGGAGTAAAATGAGTAGTAGTAGGAGTAGAAGTGGTAAGTAGAATGCAATAAATATTTAATAAGATCAACGATATCCTAAACTTGGAAACAAGGATAAATTGAATGAAAGATCGCTGAATTTTATTTTTACCTTTTTTCAAAAACGAAGGTTTAGACATATTTTATACGGAACAAGACTTGAAATTCAAAGAGATTGAACATTTAGAGTCAAGACAATACTCAGATCACTTTGCAGTGACAATAGGAATTTATAACTAAGTAGAAATAGAAATTAAGAGAGGACCAAGCTACTTAAAGGAATAAAATTTGAAGTAAACATTTAAATGCTCCTGCCGGCAACAGAAACAGAGATCCGTAAATGCCCGGACAAAGCAAAATTCATTTGAAGAACACAATGAAAATAATATCATTGTATAAAAATATTCGAGGAAAACAAAACAATAAAATAAAAGAGAAAAAAGAAAATCTTGAAAAAAAGTCTACAAAAAGCCTTAAAATATCAAATACCAATAAAGAGAACAATTAGAATCGTTAGAACAAGACAAATATAAAGGAGCAGCGGTCAAAGCGCGAAGATATTCCGATAAAATATTTTAGCAAGAGAACCAACCTTACAGAATGGAAGAGCTATAAAAGAGATGAGCAGGAAATGGAGAGCTGACGTACAAACATTATGAAAGAATGGAAGAATTTCAAAACTAAAATTTCCTAGACCTGTTGAAAACATTGTACCAGATATAACCAAAAAAAAATAATTACTATTTGAATTCAAAAGAAGAAAAATAAAAAAAAAATATATATATATATATATATAGATAGATAGATAGATATAGATATAGAAGATCTTACGTTTCATATCTATGAAATGCTCCCACAGTTGAGCAGTCTTATCAATTATTTCAACTTATCTTCAAACTATATATATATATATATATATATATATATATATATATATATACGTATAATATACTGGAAGCCATAACAAATTTCAACAAAAGCAAAGACCGTAGGACCTGATAAGATTAACAACGAATTCTGCAAACATTTCAAACATGAGTTGTGCCCAATTTTATAAGCAGTCACTAGAAATATATACAACTCGAAAGAAAAGCCAAAGGAAGTGTCAAAAACATACATATGTTTGCTGCCAAAATACCTCAGCGGCAAAAAGAATATAAAAAAGTTTATATCTATATCTCTTTTAAACTTTAACCACAAAATAATTAGCAAAGTATTCACAAAAAGATTGCAGTTATATTTAAGCAAACTGATAAACAAAGATCAGCTGTGTGCAGGAAAATTCAAAACCATTTACACGTTTCAAAATAATCACAGAACTATTGTAAAGACAAAGTTATTGACGGAAAACTATGAAGTATGGATCAAGAAAAAGTTTTTGACAAGGTCAACCATGACTTCCTACATAAAGTATTAGCAGCAAATAACCTAATCCAATTTTCCAAAAATCTGATACAGATTTTATACAACAAAGCATATAGCTAAGTAATTGTTAAACAGCTCTTATATCAAAGGTATCAAAAGAATTAAAATGCCAGGAGGTAAACAAGAAAAAAAATTAAAGCACATAATAGACGACACTGCGTTCACATTTTCAGAGAATGAAAGAATATTGAAAGTGAACAACAATTTTAAAAAGTATGGAGAAACGAATCGAAGCAAAATAAATTTAGAAGAAAAAAAAACTATGATGGCGATAGGAAAAAGCACAAATGTAACAAAACCACCGTTAAGAATCTAGAAAAAAAAGACCTTATGAGATCATTTTGAATATTACCATTATATTTAATTTCCTGTACTCTGTTCATTTTGTTTCGTTCTTTACTTCTCTATGTTGATCTGTGTAAGAGAATGGACCAAAAATGATGAAAAAAATTTTAAAAGGAAAAAACGCTAGGATGAAAAAGTGAACAAACAGGAAAGTGGAAAAAACGATGGCCAAATTCTAGTTATGATGCAGATAAACCTGTTTTTATTCAGTCCTTAGTTGTTTTCTTTCCTCCTTTCCTGGTTTTTTTTCCTACTTTGTTTGTTTGTTTGTTGTTGTTTTGTTTTTTTTGTTTTTGTTTTTGTTTTGTTTTGTTTTTTGTTTTTTATTTTGTTTTTTTCCTGTCTTGGATTAAAGATTTTGGAAAAGGATGGACAAAAAACAAGAAGCAATGCCTGAAAGTTAGTCAACAAACCCTCTTTAAACAGTGCGAATTAATGACATACTGGGTTCTAACGGCAAAGTTAAAAGAAACATGGCATTTAAAAGAAAAAAAAGAAAGCAAAGATGAGACCTAAAGAAGACAAAATGAAAAAATCTAAAGTCCTTCGCATAAATTTGGTGGAAATGACTCTATACGCAGTGTGTCGTAAAGACCTATCACGTCCGAGTCACACTGCCAAAAGAGAAAGAAGACATTCTGGGTATTAAAAGATTAGTATCTTTTGAAAGTTTTTTATTGAAAGATTGTAATTTCTGTAAGTAATTTCAAGCCAAAAATGCCCGTCGATTTAGACTTCTTTCACCAATCACCTTGTGCCATTTTTTTAAATCATCATTAATCATCATTAATATCATCCATATCTTGTTAAAGGACCATCGTCATCCTCATCATCCTAATCATCATGAGCATCTTCGCCACTGCGCCAACATCATCATCATCATTTACATCAACACAACCACATCATCATCATTGTCAGTAAAATCATAATCATCATCATCATCATCATCATCATCATCATCATCATCATCATCATCATCATTATCATCATCACCATCACTATCACCATCATTATCATTATCATTAACTTCATTTTTTTTTTCAACACAAAGTACAACAGTTTTACAATTTTGAAAGTTAATTATTTGCGTGTAGCAAAACTGTGTCGAAAAGGGAAATAACAAAAAATCAAACTTTACATCCTAGTGACTGGGATGTCTCTTGTCCGGCAGTAACATTCTAACCCCTACGAGCGAGTTTGCGAGCATCCTGCCTCCTTCCTGGTGTCAGCTGTGTTATCAGAAAGAACAGAGAGATAAAAAAGATCATGTTGAAAATAGATCAGACCTAGAAAAAAATATAAAACCATAACCTAAGAGTGTACACTAAATTTAGACCTAGAGGCTACTTCTAAAATCTAGAACTAGAACTAGATGAACCTAGAACTTTTGAAACTATTTTAATTCTAACTGCTCTGATATCAAACGCTGGTTTCAGACGAAAAAGTTTGGTTAGCTTTTTACAGCATTGTTGAATTAACAAACTTAGCAAAACCAACTTGTCGAATTGTTTTTGTTTGCGTTTGGGCCTTGAATGAGTTTTTTCTTGGTTTTGTTGGGGGTCTTTTTGTTTTTTTTTGTTTTTTTTTTGTTTGTTGCTTTTTTCGCAATTTCAGTGAAGCTGCGGATTTCTTCAATCATTTTGGTAGAACAAAAGCTAGATTACGAAGCTAATTAATCATTGATCAAAAACTTCTGTCATGTCTTGATATTTTGAAATCTTGTTTGCCCTGAACGATAAAGTTTCTGAAATGGACTATGCTCTCTTTGCAGAAGCATTTTTCACTTTTACCTAAACATCGAGACTTAACCTCTTTTGTTTGTCATTTCATTCGATTAGGATGTTCAAAAGGGCCCTACAGTACATGTTGTAAATGAGCAATTCTGTTTTTAAGTTTTTTTAAACAGGTCCATTTGTTGTGTGAGCAAGCTAGAACATGAACTTTAAGAACAATGAGGACTGCCTTGAAAGATGCAAGACAATTTTTAAAATAAGTTTGATCTCTAGGTAGAAGACGTGCTTAACAGCACTTGTTGTATTATTTCTCGTAATGCTTTGTTATCTTTTAGCTCTCTCATTACTATCCATACAAGGTTTGTAAAAAAAAAAAAAAAAAAAGCTGACGTTAAAAACGACGACTTCAAAATAATCGTGTTTCTGTTGTGTAGAGCTTTGATAAGCTGACATATTTATTTAAAGATTATTTGGTTAATCAAAACAAATTTGGCAATGACAAATTCACGAACTTTGTTACAATCAAATAAAATTAACTTTCAAGAGCTGTTTTTAGATTAAATTCAAATTATTTTTTTTATTCAATGGTTGTTTACCACATTGGACACTGACAATGGTAGATAAAATGTCAGTTAACTTCAATAGGGTACATTGAGTGATTTTGGAGGAGATACCGTAGAAAAAAGAAGTTGCCTTGAATGATTTCATAATGATTTATATAAAAAAGTCTGTGTATTTAAAACGAAATCGATCGTTCGGGGTTTTTTTTACCAAAATACTATCCACATCGTTAAGTACTTGCTATGAGTTTAGTATAATTAAATGCAAAGTGTGGAAAAATATCCGCCTGAATAAGACGTGTCATATAAAAAACAAGGACAGTAGCATTCAAAACACATTTACACGTTACGATATTCTACTTTGCGTTTCCTAAATATTGATATTACTTTTATTTGGATTGCGCGCTCGTCTTCAATATTTTTGTTTCCGATATGGCAATTTCCCTTTATTAAGAACACATTTAATTTATTTAGGTGTACTCATCTCGTTTGCTCTTTATTTCGTCAAACACCGATGTGAAAAAAATGATAGAAAAAGCAGAGGGATATTGAAAAAAGATATAGAGGGAGAGAGATTAAAAAATAGAGGCAGGTGCATTTCGATAGACAAACAGCAGGGAGAGGTAGAGATACACTTAATGACAGGTTATCGTCGCTGTAAGAACAAACGAACAAAGCTAGAGAGAGAGTTATCGTTTGAAGACTTGTCGGTGTTTCGAGATAACTTTGCCAAAAAATAAAAGTAAAAGAATCAATTGCCTTTTTCGGTCATTGATCAAAAATCCATCGGTTTTATGTAGTCATCTATGCTGCCTTTGACACACATAAATAAATTATGTGATTTAGCTTTTAATCTCTACAGATTTCATTGATTTCCAACACAAAAACCAAGTAAATTTTTTTCAGTTGGATAACAACTCTGGTTATAATTGCAATAATTGTGGTCATATTTTCCGCCTTCATTTGTAAAATTTTAGGGTTTTTGTGTTTTCCCTATACTTTTAAAGAGACGTCTGTCTAGATTGAACATTTCACACAAAGCGATTTCACCTGGCAAATCATGTGGCAGCAGACATAATTATGTTTTCATAAGGTAATTTAAGATCCTACTGCACGTCAAGTCTCAAGGAAGTGACGGGGAAGTTTCCACCAAAAGCCCAGATACCCTTCTACAAAGATAAGGGAAACCTGACATTAAAAATGTTTTGGGAATAGCAACGTGCTATTAGCCTTGAAATATATATTTTTTTTTTTTTTTTTTAATTTAATATAAATTAAAATTGGATATATACGTCTTAACTCTCAGCAATCCAATATGAATTCAACGTGTTAATTTAGACTAAACTGTTCGAGCTCTATAAATTTTCTCCTTTGTTTCAAAAGAATCAGTTCAATGAATCAATCCGATGGAATATCAAGTCATTGAAATTTATCTGTCCAAGAAATTGGAATTTTGTGTTGGGTTTAAAAAAATTGAAAAGACATTTGACAATGATTTTTCTGCTCAAGTGACGCTTTTAAAATAATTAGTGTCATTTTGTAAGTATTATTATTACATTTAAAAAAACCATGTTTAATTTAATCCAATAGAGAGGAAAACGGAAAATAATGTATAAAAAATTAAATAGAATTTGACCTGCTTCAGGTAAATACTAAAGCGTCATGGGAAACATGCCGTGTTGTTCAGGAAAATAGTAAGCATTTGTTTCGTCAATCAGCATAGCTGTCATCGCCGCCTTTTCTTCCGAAGCTGCGGTTGCGAATGTAAATACAACTTCTGCTTCTTTGCGCGCGTTTCGTACTTCTATATAGATATCGACAAGAGATATTAATAGTCAACAAGGAACCGTAGAAACATTCAAGATGAGTAATTTTATTAACTTGCCACTCTTAATATGTGTTATACAGCTTGTAAGCAGATTTTGAATAATTATAAGACTAAGCAATCAGGGTAACCCTTTTTCTTTTAAATTAGGGGCCTTAAATTTTTTTTTCTCTGTGATATCGTTTGAGCCGTTGCACCTTCTTACTTTGTATTGGAGAGCATTTCTTATATATATATATATATATATATATATATATATATGTTATTGTAAAATTTGCGCAAGAACTATCAGTAGACAGCATTTTTACAAAGAATGAAAGAAGGCACGCTATCGCCTTTATTGCTCTGACCCACATACGCGAAATTTTTTTCCGTGAAACCGCTCCAAATGTTACACTGTCAGGTCACACTATAAATATCTGTGTATGCACTATACTTTTCTTTGTGCATGCATATGCTTGCTTATTAGTGCTCGCTTTTATGGTAGCAAACAGGAGGAAAATGACATGTGGCTCATATCAATCTAAGTGTAAGAAGATAGGCAGGTCGATCTCCGAAATTGATGGTCTCTGCAATGGCAAAAGTTGCAGACCTGTGACCAGCCTGGGAGCAAAGATGTCTAATATTTAAGGATTTAGCACTGACAACAGGCCCATATCTCTCGCGTGCTGTAACTACCATAATGCAGTATTCTTAGGTATTAGTTATACAGTCTTTGCAGCAGCTCTGTAGTCAAGCAGTTTGATCATTACTTACAAGCCTTGAAATCCTAAAAACAAAATTAGACGAAAGTTTGTGTGGCATTCCTCACGACATCAAGTTGGGTGAAGCAGAGTCGCGAATGACAGGCATCCAAAAGTCGCTTACTAGTGCTCTCATTTAGATTTTCACAGAATTAGAACCTGTTTTCACACGTCAATGTTGATATAGTGTCCTTTAGGCAAAGATAATGCGACACTCCTAATACACAAGTTGGAGTGCTTATCATTTTAATCCATTTGCGTGTTGGAAACACAAATTATCTATCAAAATTAAGAAAACGGGAAAGCCGAGAATAACAAATAAACGTAAAAAGCACCTGAGAAGATGCAGGCAAACTTTATCTTTGCAGCAGACAATCATGAAATGATCATGAGTCAGATAGTCTTAAAATAGACCATTGCTTGATTATTGAAGACAATGTCAAACGATTAGAAGCAAAGAAGACAAAGGATAAATAAAGAAAAATCGGGATAAAAAAAGTTGTAGCTAAAAACGGTGTCAATCTACAAGAGACCGTTATAGTATTTACTAGCATGTTAGAGAGGCACAATAAGGATAGACTGCTTGTTTTGTAAAGTCCAAATCTATTTCTTTAAATTTCCGTAATGATGTGAACTTTGAGACCCTTTTTGCGAGAAATTCAGATCATTACAGTAACAGATTTTGAGGTAATTTTTTGGCTTTGTCTAGGGGTATGAGAATATACAAAGCCAGTCATTCGACTCGTCCGTAGAAAATGTCTTAAGTCAGCTAGTAACAATTGCAAACTGTTTAATCCAACACAAGAGGATGACTCTTTAATCACTGTACATTGACTCAATGCTCACAAAAAGTTCTCTTAAAATCACTGTAGGTTGACTCTTATTTATACTAAATCTCATTGAATCATCCAGGCAAGAAATTATATAAATCATACGAGAACATTCTTGGTACGCGTAATGATTACTTGACTTACTTGACTTAGGGCCTTCCGCGTCTCAGTCGTCCGACGGGGGCGCTTCGGCAGCTTTTCGGATTCTCGTCGACAGTTCTCTCCATTGCTGTCTGTTCTGGGCGATGCATCTTAGGTGTTCGAGGTCTTCCCTAGTTGTGAGTTGTAGTGTGTTTTCTTGTAGTCTTGATAGGTCTTTGTTGAGGACGACTGGTAGTGTTGTTAAAGGGCGGCCCCGAAACTTTTTTCCGTGTGTGGCGAAATAGCTGTTCATTGATTTATTAGCAGGTATTTCAATATTTCTTCTAAGTATGTGCCCGAAAAGGCGCCACCTGTTCTCAAGTATATAAATAGAAAGGGGTGTTCCTCGCACTTGTTGTAAAGAGATGAATTTGTGATTTTAACGGGGTATTTGATGTTGAGAACTTTCCTTAGCTGTTTACGATGAAATGCATTTAATTTTTCTTCTTCAGATTTTGTCAGTGCCCAGGTGCCGCAGTTGTAGACAAGTATTGATTTTACGAGCGACCTGTATAATTTCAGCTTGGTCTTTCTTTTAATCTTATCTCCTTTGATCCAGACATTTAGAAGCTTTGTCAGTGCTGCATTGGATAGTCGTTTCCTCCTCTCAACGTCTTCTTCGTCGCCTATGAGAGTTCCAACTTTTTTGTATTTTTTATACTCTGTTCCAGCTCTTGACAACGTTGTAAACTCTGTCTTATCTATATTGACCAGTAGATTGTATTTATGTAAGGTGTTTTGTACTTCTTCCGTATCGACGAAATTCGACGCGTAATGATTAAGGCTCTATAAATAGCAACCAACCAGAACAAAGGTAAACAAAGAGTGACGAAATCATCATCATGCTAGGACTAAGTTGAAGATTCTACAAGAATTTAAACCACACACGATCAAGAATGCTATGTTCAATAAACAATTCTAAGCTTTTAGGCTTGTATACAAAACTTATGCAACTATATAACGCATTGTACGAATAGATCTAGTCGATCCGCTACCCGAAAAGTATGCACCTACAAGGGGTGAGAAGTGAAAAGATCAAATTACACAATGCATTACACCCCCCGCCCCCTCCCCCCACTTAAAAAAATGTTTCCTAAAAGTTCCTTCTCACGTTCCTTCAAAGCATTGTAGACTTCTCTCTATCAATAAAATGGATACATCATAAAACTTTTTCTAGATTTGGGCATTCTGGCAGTCATGCTTTAAATTTATGTTAAGTATAAACGTGGATATCCTGGCCATTCAAATAATAGAAGTTTTACTTGGAAAAAGGTAATACAATATTACCATAAGCACAGATATATCGTTAGCTGCCTACCTCAAAACAATGATAACAATGCAGTCGAAATGTTATATAGGAACTCTAGTGAGAAAGTCAGCTCCTACATTGTCTTTTCCTTTAATGTGTTCTACTTTTAAAAAAAAACCTGCAGAACCAATAACCAACATAAGATACGAGAGTTATCAAATTTAGAAACTTTTAGGAATTCAAGAGATCGGTGGTCTGTCTGAGGCGTGAACTGCATGTCATAAAGATACAAAGCAATTTCTTTATACTCCAAATAATCTAGAGACATTCTCTCTCCATCACAGAATATCTCTTCTTTCTATCTAGAAGCTTCATGCTTCCATAAGGGACAGGAAGAATTTGTCCATCCCTATTCTGTATCAGGGTGGCACCTTACCCTGTATAAATACTTATGTTCTCAAAACAAACTCTTTATTACTGTCAGGGAGCATCAGTATGGGTTTGCTAATTACAGCTTGCTTTAATGGAACATAAGCTCTTTCCTGGGGCTCTCCCCTTACAACTTTGTTAGGCTGACGTGTTAGATCTGACAGAGGGGCAGCAATAGCAGTAAAGTTTGGTATGAATGGTTGATAATAATCAGCTAAACATAAAAAGGATGTAATATCTTTCTTGGTTGTCGGTCTCGGGGCGCCTTTCACTTTCTTAATATTGCACTCCTGAAATCCAACAGTACCCCTTCCAAGGCTGTGTCCTAGGAAGTCGATTTGTAATGCTTCTAATTCACACTTTGTTGGTCTCGCAACTATGTTGGCCGCTTTCAATCGCTTGAAGATTTCCTCCAAGACTTGCAAGTGCTCCTCCCACGTCTTGTTATGCACCAGCAGTCCATTCCCTCCAAAAGTAGTCGCACTACACTTGTCATGGTTATGCCGGAGTTAACCATCTCGAATGGCATCCGCAGGAACTCATAGAGTTGCCCCAACGTCACAAAAGCAGTCTTGTGGACATCTGAAGGATGCACGCGTATCTGATGATAACCCTTTGCCAAATCGAGCTTGGAGAAGTACTTGTCTTCTCTCTTACCAAGGAAAGATTCAGCTAGCGAAGGAACGGGTTCAGGTCGGTGACCGTAATTTGTTAAGACGTCGGAAATTGATGCAGATATGACTACTCCCGTCCGACCACAGGCTATGCGTATGGTGAATCACTCTTGCATATGATTCCAAGGTCCTCCATCTGCTGTAGCTCTTTCTTGAGTGAAGGCTGCAGGATGGATGGTACAGGATACCGTGTCTGACGTACAAGATCGTCGGAAATCAGGTCGATCCGGTGTTCAGCCAGATCAGTGTCGCCTGGACGATCTGAGAATATCTCGCTGAACCTCTCGACCATCAATTGCAGCTTCAGTGAGAGTTTCACCGAACTTGACATCCGCAGCATCTACCTTATGTCCCCAAGTACCAATCTCGGGTAGATCTTCGGAGGCTGGTTCATCACCGGTCAAAATGTCTTGATTATATCCATTATCTGCTTCGTAGTTGCAGTCCTCAAACACGGACTCACACGACGGAACGTTGAGATCATCTCGCGTCTGGCTGGAAACCTCGGGTACTCGCGAACTAGTTTTTTCCTCTCTTGAGAGAAATTTCGTTAGAAGCTTTGCATGTATAGTCTCCTTTCCATTGATCTATACTTTGTAATCATTAGGATCCACTGTGTTTATAATATCATAAGGCACTTTCCACTATACCAACAGCCTGTTTGTGTCAGTCGGGAGGAGCACTAACACCTTGTAGTCAGGACTGAAACGCCTAGCCTTTGTTTTCTTATCAAAGTATTTATTCTGCCTTGCCTGAGACGATTCAAGCTGCTCCTTGGCTAATTTTAAAGTGTCGTTAACACGCTCCCGCATGTCCAGCACGTACTGATAATTTGACTTCACTTCCTGCTCATCAATGTCTTGGGTCCATAATTCTTGTAGTGTGTATATGGCTCCTCTCACAGTTCTGCCTTACATAAGCTCCAACGGGGCAAAATGAGTTGAATCCTAAGGCATTTCCCATTAGGAAAAGAGTAGAGCGTTGATGTATCGTTGCCACTGCTTTGGTTTCTCATTGCACAGCCTCTTCTACATCTTTTTCAATTTTTTGCCTTTGAACTTCTCGACCAGGCCATTACACATCGGGTGATATGATGTAGTCATAGACTGTGTGACACCAAAAAGCCTTCATACTTTTCTTCATGCATTATGCGATGAATTGCATCCTCTGATCACTAAGGATTACTTCTAAAACACCGAGGTGACTGTATATATCCAAGAGCGCCTCAGCTACAGTCTCATTGTCGATTCTCTTCAACGGGACAGCTTCTGGATACCTTGTAGCATAGTCTACAAGCGTCAAATTGTATCGGTGTCCTGCTTCACTTGCTGTTTTTATCGGTGCAATATGATCCATAGCCACACGTTTGAAAGGAACATTCACCACTGGTATGTTCTCCATTGGACCCTTTTGCACTGTTCCCTTGCTTACCGTCTTCTGAATATATCACACGAGCGGCAGTATCGGGCCACGTCCTCGTACATGCCAGGGCAGTAGAAGTTACTCCCTGATATTTTTTTATTCAAAGGTGACCTCCGGTGATTGTATTATGGGTAATAGTGACAACACGTACCTCCTCAGGCTTTCTGGGAGAACGAGTTGTCTTACATTAGTCCCTTTACGAGTCACGTCATTATATATTCTGTACACGATCTCGTCTCTTTTTTCGAAGAATGAAGTTCTTCCCGCGTGATTTTCAGACATAGCTGTCTCGCCCATCCTTTTGATGGCTTCATCATCAGCTCTCCCCGATCCATTCCTTTGTGCTTTGGTGTATCCGGTATTGTAAGCGGCTTATGCCTGATCTCCTGTCTTGCTTGGGCCTTGTCGTTAGAGCACCAACCATGGCTGTCATATCAGGGTTATCTGGGTTCCGAGCACACTGGACGTTTCCCACAACAAGATCACATATAGTCTCCGATATGCATAACGCCTCCACTTTACCGATGAGGTGTCTTGACTTGGATCCTGGCCTTTTCCGTCAGAGTACTGTATTGTCCATCCTGACAATCAAACAGCATTTTCCTGTTAGTTGATTATTATTAACCAACCCACAACGCACCACGACGCCCTCACAACTTGTGTCCCTTAACACGTCGACTGTCTTGTCTCCTACAAGTGCAGCTCCCCGGCTGACTCCTTATCACCACAGGCTCCATAGTTATATCATGGCTGGAACTCTCTTTCCACTTGCCAACTGCAACAACCCGTCTTAAACTTCAGTTCTGACGTCTTATCTGGTCTCCCCTTTTCCCGCATCCTCTCCTGGTGCTGTTCCCTGGGTTTCCATAACCCGCATGGCTGCCGATCCTGCTCTCTTGGATGATGTAGCCTTACTCCTATTCAACCTCAGCTTCGGACAGTCCTTCCTCGTGTGATTCTACTCGCTACAATAATAACACCATCTACCTTGAGTCGCTTAATTTCTACAATACTGCATAGTGTGATAAGCTTTTCTAAATCTGGCAAATGAAAGTGTTTCTTCTTGAAAATGTGAGGTTTGTTTTGCCCATTATTAGCACATTGACTTACTCAGTCACCCAGTTATCTCTTGCGGGCCGTGAGGAACAGCTCAGCTGATCTCGCCACTTCTTCAAGGTCACCTAGTTTTCTTTGCCGTAGTTATGTAGACAAATCGGCTAGGCTTAAGTCTAGGAATTGGTCTTTCACAAACAAATCACTGAGAGCCTCATGTGTCTGTTGTGTTTCCGTCAGGTTCATCCTTGGTTCCAAGTATGTCTTGAGGTGGACGATAAACATGTAGAGATTCTCTCCCTCCTCTGGTGAACAAGTGATCTGCTCTAGATCTAATCTAGATCTCTAGATCTAACGATTCTCCGATGCGCTGAACTTTTAGATTCTATCCCGGACGAGCCCCGAATGGAACAGATTTGGGGGTGATCTGTTTGGCTTTGTTTTTCTAAGGGTATGAAAATATACAAAGCAGTCTTTCGAATCGTCCGTAGAAAATGTCTAAAGTCAACCAGTAAAAATTGCAAACTGTTTACTCCAATACAAGAGGTTGACTCTATAATCCCTGTGCATTGACTCAATGTTGACGAAAAGTTGACACCTAGACTCACTGTAGGTTGACTACTATTTATACTTTATCACATCGAATCAGAAAAGAAATTATATAAATCATACGAGAACATTCTTGGTACACGTAATGATTAATGCGCTATAATAAGCAACCAATCAGAACAAAGGTAAACAAAGAGTGACGAAATCATCATCATGCTAGGACTAAGTTGAAGATTCCAAAAGAATCTAAACCACAAACAAATCTAAGTTCCGAGGCTTGAATACAAATATTTTACAACTAAATAAAATATGGTACATCTAGATTTAGTAGATCCGCTATTCAAAATATACGCACCTACAAGGGGTGAGGTAGTCAAAAGATCAAATTTCGGCACAATGCATGACAATAATCATCTAATAAGCGTTAAAATGGATGGATCTTGAAATAGATAAGGAAAGTACAAAATATGAGGATGCCATAAAGACTGTAAGCAAAACATTGAAAATGTGGTCGGGGTCGACTGCGTATGTACGATAGAAAGGAATTATGTTACTTTCAAGCAGAACCGTGAAAAGTCGGATTTGAAGAAAATAAATTGTTCACTAGATTTCTAAGGATCCAAAAACATTAATGCTGTTTGTCAGATTTAACTGGCGTTCAAAGTTCCTTCAATTTTACAATATGATTTTATTTTTAAACAGCGTAAGCTTTGCAGTTGAAACATCACCGAGAAAAACAGGTTATGTGATGAATAAGGCGGTATTTTTTTTATACATCATATTTGAAATATTTGGCAAGAAAAGAAGATATATGGAATCTCTTAAAATAAACAAAATATTTTACTAAGGTTTTTATCCCGAAAAAAGGAATGAATAAAAATAGGTTTCTTTCTTATAAACTTAACTTATTTACTTGAAACATGGTTTGGCTGTCAATGACTCCATGCAAATCCTGACATAGCCCTAATATTGATTAGAGTACCGGAAAGCCTATGAATGTTGTTCTACTTTCCCCGCACGACATAGACCTATGCATAGGTCTACTAATTTGTTCAGGATTTGTTTACACTTGATCTAAACATCTTTGACTACACAGTTCCACGATTTTAGAGGCATACATTTTGATAGAGTTGTAATGACCAACTGCAAATAAATTGACAACAATTTTGACACCGAAATTTGTAAGAGCAAATGCTCTAGATGCTGCACGTTAACGGGTTTGGCCGAGGTTAGTAATAAGCAGTCATAAAAACATTTGTGAATTATTAACTTTGCAGAGACATCTGCAATACTATTATATTACGAATAACAGTGCAGGATTATCCGCTATACTATTACGCTATGTTATTCGCAATACAATTGTTATGGATAAGCTGCAGAGTTTTTCGCAATACCCTTTCAAATAAGCTGCAGAGTTATTCTCAATACTATTGTTATGGATAAGTTGCAGTTATTCGCAATACTATTACTAATAAACGTTGTCTTAATTATTTGTGCTTTGTGTTTATGCTGGTGTGTATAACAGGTGCTTTGCAGTTGAAGCATTCGGTTGAATATATAATTTTCACGTTTTTTTATCTCTTTATTTATCCACTGGTTTCTCTTTTTATATATAATCATTGATCCCTATATTTATTCGCATATCTATTTATCAATCTATACTTTTATCTATGTATCCATCTATAAATCATAGCTTACTTACTATATCGTTGTTTCTAATAACCATTCCCGTGTATATTGACTTATTTATTTATTAAAGTTTTATTTATCTTTTCATAGATCTATCTCCATTCTCTCGGTTTCCTTAGCATTATTTTTCTCCCTAAATCTAAATCTCTGTCGGTCTTTGCTGTGCTTTCTCTCTCTCTCTCTCTCTCTCTCTCTCTCTCTCTCTCTCTCTCTCTCTCTCTCTCTCTCTCTCTCTCTCTCTCTCTCTCTCTCTCTCTCTCTCTCTCTCTCTCTTTCTCTTTCTCTCTCCCTTTTTTTTTCTTCAAATTCTTCGTATCGTTTCATTGATTGGCTACCTCGGCATTTTTCTTTGAATATATCTTGTAATCTTGGAAAATTAACAATCTGCCTATTTATTTATCAAATTATCTCTTCATGCATTCTGCTCATCTGCTTATCTTTGTGTATAATCATACGTGATCTTTACACGTATTCTCTTTCAAAAATATATCTCTCCCACTCTCTCTCTCTTTCTCTCTCTCCCTGGCTCGCTTGCTCTCTCTCTCTCTCTCTCTCTCTCTCTCTCTCTCTCTCTCTCTCTCTCTCTCTCTCTCTCTCTCTCTCTCTCTCTCTCTCTCTCTCTTTCTCTCTTAAAAACGCTCTATCTTTCCCTTTATCTTTCTCTCATCATGTTTCTTTTTTGGGTTTCTAAATCAATCTCTCCTTCCGTCTTGGAATTTATGTTCCATAATTTTAACATTATGAATAATATCTTTCCTCGTCCCCGACAGCCTCCTATCACTGAATCTTTGAGTGTTTCCTTGTTTATTTTTCGGTGTTTCTATTTTCCGTTTGTTTCTTTGTTTGTTTGTTTGCTTTTGAAAACACGCTAGTTTTTTATGTTTTTTTCGAGAAACTGTTCTTACACGCAAAGATCTATGACTGGCATATAATATAATAAATATAATAATAATTTCAAGTCTCCATCATCATAAAACGCTGCAGCTATCATGCTCTTGTGCATTTCATTTTGATTTATCTATATTCAGATCTAGTAATATCTTATGATAGTGGTTTTACAAGAACATAACTTCCATCATAGATAAAAGATTATTATCATTCAACCAAATTTTGTATCTGCACTTTGCGTGGGTTAAGATGAAAAAATAAGCCTGCCTGCGTATTTTACTTTCTAATTAAAGCAATTCTATAACATCTACACTTAAAATATCATGCACTTCGCAAAGTAATCTCAAAGAGCGTGTACTTAAATAATCATCTGTTGGACCTTGCTGTTAGAGAAAATATGCCCTTTTCCAGTTTCCATATAAGTTAAGAATAATTATCAATATATCTTATCTTAAATTCTGGGTTGTTGGTTTTTTTTTTTCATCTCTTTGTCCAGACTCTCGTAGCAGAAACCCTAGTCCTTGCAAAGACCCACGGTTATGTGGAGAAGATTGAGCATGAGCTAGAGGAGGAATTACAGAGAGACGAGAGAGAACCTGACAGTCGCTATCTAACAAAGTTAGTACTTCCTCAGCATTGTTCCTCGCGTTGTCATTTCGCTCATTTTAATCAATTTGCTTTTAAATTTCGAGTGACGATAAACCGGCACAGTTGCTTATGTCAGAATTGCAATTATCATAAATTTCGATGCTTTAGTAAAATAAAACAGAGTGCGGAGAAAAAATAAATCATTTGCATTAAAATTATATGTCGCATAGAAAACTAAAAACAATTGAGGAAAACTTCAAATGCAGCTTATGAGAAAATGGTAACATAATTATGTTTTCTTAAATAAGTCATATCTTTAGCCATCCCCAAACGAATGCGTCTGTGTGCTACGGGTGGAATTATTTCTCGCGTGTTAAAAATTGGAACTGAATTCGTACTTGATTCTCTGAGTTTAAGTCTACATTAGAGAATCCGCGACATACGACTTAATTGATAACGGGCTTCTTCGGGAGCGGCAAGGTGACTTCCAATTCTTAGCTATATATCGTCTTACTACTAAATGTACTAGACACTACGATTGGACAAGTTCGGTTCACTTATAAACTGAATTAATGTTGGATTTAAGCACCTTGGATAGCTTGAACTTCCTTTATGTGCCCTGACAATCTGATGTTTTCTAGCTTCGACGACCATAAAAATTGTAGGTTGCCAATACTATGGTTTCATTGTTTGATCGAATTGCTCAAAATCAAAAATTAATGTGAAACAAGCTCGCCTTATACAGTACCTTGCCTCACAGGTTGGATCATTATAAGACTAGGCAAACCCATGGATTGTTGAGTGGTTGGAATCCCACATAAAACTTCTCAATAGATTTCAACGTGGTAGTGTTCATGTAACTTCTGTTTGGTCAATGTAACCTTTGGATCGTCTCATAACCTGGGGTACAATATATTATTTTGTGCCTCTTGCAGTCGCAACCTTCAGCACAACTTTCAGATACTAGTCTTTGTATAGCACATGCGATGTAAGTCTGCAAATAAATTTGTGAAAATTGGAAAGAAAAATAATTTCCGGTTTTATAACAGGCATAATTAGAAAAAAAAAAGCCCAGAAAAGTGTGAGAGGACAAGTTGATTTGCCGATTTTGTCACCGACTAAAACACTTTTAAGAGATCATCCATACCCTAGATTAGTCGTCATGAGCATATAATAATAATTATCATTAATGGCAACTGTTACGGCAGTAGAATTTTACGCTTCAAAACCACTAGATAGACGGGCATGATGTTATGTGAACTTTTATCAGCTAGAATTCGTAAAAAATTTGGTCGATATGAATTAAAGACAGATTAGGGCTAAAAATTCATTTTATATTCAAGAAAAGATTTCAAACATTGTTTGATGTAAAATTTATTTGGATGAAACTAAAGAATTTTGAATTCAACTTCTTCATTGAACAATATTTTCCTCTTATGCAGGGGTGGGGTATGGAGAGGTGGTGGCGTTGTTAACTTTTATGTGGATAATTGAAGGGCTGAGAAGATGTCCCGAGTTCTAGATATCAACTAATCTACTAAAAATAGTAGAGTATTGAATAGTACTGAAGACAACGCAACAACGCAGTTAGACCAGGACCCCACTCTATTATATACATTTACCCCTATCCAAAAAGAAGGCTGCCATACAATAACATGTCCCAACTTTGTTATAGCAAACAGCGGTTTTTTGTTTACATAAATTTTGTTTTACATATTTAAGTTTCCTTACTTCGATTTTGTAATTACATGCATTAAGACTAAACTGGCTGGTGGCATCACTTAATACATGCCTTGGATATCACCGTAACAGCTTGTCATAGACGTTGACGTCTTAATGCAAGATAATTTTATGCTATTCGTTGTGACCAACACAAAGTCGGGTTCATGGAAACTACACACTAAGATAGCGAATGGCATTCAAGAAATATTCTCGAATTTCAATCAACATCTAATGAAAACGATAAAAGACTAAGAAAGATAAAAATAAGACTAAGAAAGATAAAAATGCGATCAATTCAAATCGTTTTAAATAGGTTAGAGGTTAGCATACATTGTGTATGAGAATCATGCATACTTTTAGGCCTAAATGTTCTGTTACTCATCAGTTTCCAGGATTAATATTTGAAATGAACGGTAATCATTGCATTGTATGTCATTAGTAGCAGTTTTGATAGCTTGCTCGAACAACACGGAAAATCAAAACCACCGAATTTGTGCAATCACAATTGACTTTGAAACTGTCATGGCAAAGACGGCAATGTTAGCTTTGATATAGGTTATGAGGTTGTAGATGACACGACTGAAGACTTAGATTTCTACATATCAGAAATCGCTCAAGGAAGTTAAAAAAAAAATGAAATAAATCGCAAAAAATAGACCCTCATCAATTACAGGCCGAGCTCACAAATTTTGCTGAGGAACCGCCTGCCATCGATACTTCCCTGAGTCCGAAGCTTTAATCATTTATTCTGAAGAAATCAGTTCAAGAACTCAAAGAAACGAAAGGTGTAAGAGGACATTAAAAACCTCATCAGGGCACACCAAAAGCCCTTTCCCTTAAGAAAATCTCATTATTTAAAAAGTAAAAATCAAAATAAGGTATATCTTAATGAAATTAAAGCATCCAAAGAACGTGCAGCCTTTATCTAAAAATCCACGAGCCTGACGACTATCAAAACTTAAATTGGGAAACAAGACGAGCATTAAACCAAACATGGAATACTGCTACTTCTTTTTTACACCGAGTTCAACCTCGGTTTTGAGAACTGAGGTACGTATCTACAAGAAAAAGACACATTATAGGTTGTAGGCATTTGAGTAGAGCTAGAAGCAAAAGAGGATAAAAAAGCAGCATCGAATAGGAGCTGACAGTAGCTCTTAATTTCTTTAAAAAAAGACAGAGCAAAATATAAGGATCATTTGAATGTTTACACCTTCTATTTCCTGCAAAGTTCATCGCTCCGATAGCCAACAACATGTTCTTGGCTCGTCCGCTTTGGAAACATGCAAGTTTGGAGGACGCGACTGTAACACAGATAAATGTATAATCTATTTTTAGCCTGAGGCTATTGCACAATCGCGGCTCCTTTAAAGTATGTTCTTGGCTCAAAAAAGGTCTCAAGGAAAATAATTGGGACACGACCCGTCCCTACATTTGTAAAGACGAGTGTGTCGGTCAGAATAAAAATAAATGGTTACTTTTCTGCGAATGTCGATTTCCTTTTGCCTTCGTTGGTAATTGTTTGGCCTAGATATTTAACTTGTTGAACTTGTTCAAGTTGTTTTATGTCAACTTCGGTTTTTGCTTGCCTGTCTTCATTTTAACTAATAACCATCGTTTTCGTTTTCTTTAAAATCATGTCAAGCCTTTTTTGTTCATTTGTACTCTTCACTATATCAAACATTTTCTGAAGGTCCTCATTGCTGTTGGCCATCAGGAAATTGACATTAGCATTGCACGAGCCAAATCAATGTTCATCTAAATAAAATCATATTTTTATGTCAAGAGACATTTCGCTAGATCTCAGACTTAGAGCCATCAACCTCTTTGCATATTCAATACTCCTCTGCGGCGACGAAACATGGACTCTCTATGTAGCATCACCCAAGAAACGTTACGGCCTAGAGATGTGGAGATTCGAACGCTTGACGAGAGTTAGCTACAAAGATAGAGTCACAAATGAGGACATTTTGAGAAGGCTTGGTGTGAGAGAGGACTGCTATCTCAAATAAGAACACACAAGTTGTCATATTTTGGCCACATTGCAAGACATGACAGCCTGCAGAAAGGTCATCACAGGTAGAGTAAGCGGTAGAAGAGGAAGGGGCAGACCCAGAAGTCGGTGGTACGACGACATCAAAATAAGCAAACCAGTCCCGATAGGCCATTATCTTTTTAAGTTTCTTGACAAGAATAAGACGATCTATCTTGTCAGAAGCGGCGGACAAAAGAAGAAGTGTCAATATACATACTTTATTTTCGTCCCAAAAATCTGAGATGTCAGATTTTATTTTAAACAGAGCAGATTCTGTACTATGGTATGCTTTGCACCCTGACTGAAATATCATTTCCAGAATTTAATTCTTCACTAACACAGGACAGCTCTTTTCAACAGTTTAGATGAAAACAAATTTAGATTTGAGACAACACTGAAAATGTTAAGATCCTCATTTAAACCTGGTTT
This sequence comes from Elysia crispata, assembly GCA_033675545.1. Taxonomy (NCBI): domain Eukaryota; kingdom Metazoa; phylum Mollusca; class Gastropoda; family Plakobranchidae; genus Elysia; species Elysia crispata. Next base: position 140,631 of record JAWDGP010004435.1, read on the forward strand.
TTTCAACAATTGTTTGACAATTGCTAGTTTATAGCTATCGGGCACAAACCCTGTGGTGAGTGATTGGTTTTTAGCTTCCTTCACATAAGGAACAAAAAAAAAATAAAGAGGTAGAAATTGCATCGAGATGCATTTCATTCATTAATTGTAACCTAAAAAATATTGTGTTTGTGAAATTCGAAACAAAAACATTTTAAAATTAAAGAGTAGGCAGAAAGATGCATGCAAAGGCAACTGTGAAGGAAACTAATGGTCGCAAGCGTTATTTCTGTGGCATTCACTGATTTAGATGTGGAAATAGTGCAGTAAAAAGGTGAATTAAACATGCACAGGGAATTCAGTGATTTGGCATGATGCCGAGGTTTGGTCTCGTTATTCGCATAATATATTGGAACGTGTGAATGTTTTTTTTATCAATTTCAGTTAAGTTCGAGTTCCGAAAAAGAAGTACGGCGGTCCTCTCAAAGTACAATGACTTAATAAACGTCTGCAACAAGAAACTTTTGTCACAAGTAGCAATTTACTTCTATAGAAACCTAAAGACATTGCACCTCGAGGAATTCCACGTTTCAATAGGGTTGATGATTATGAATTTCTTGAGTCATAAATAAATATAAATGAATGAAGATGAAGACAAATTTGGTAAGTTAGTTTCAGAACACGTTTTAAAAATCATGATGGATGATTCATTCACTTCTACTGTTTTCAATGTATACCAATCGGTTGGACTTTGATATCATATTAACTTTGATGCAAGAGTGACCTTAATTTTTTTAACAAAAAAATACCTAATAGAGAATCTAGAGAAATTCATCTGATTCATTTTATATTTACATTGATTCTTTTCTGTTTCTATTTTTTCCCTTTGGTTTAAAATTCCAGACGACTGTTATGAAACATAGAATTTTTTTACATGAGGCAACAACAAGGTTATGTCCAGAAAAAGGACTTAGCATAGGTGTTGCAAAATTATTTTTTTATGTGTCATTTTTTATGTGCACGTCATAATATTATAATACTATAATACTATCAATAAAAACCACTTGTTTGAATTATAGTCAGCTAGGGCGTTAAATAAAAATTCGGTTTGTGCGTGTTTACACGGAATCTCCATATTTGACATACTCGTGATTTTGTTTTCATATCTTCAATAGTTTTCATTTTATGAGTATAAATCTTATCGGAAGATATTTTTCCAGCATGGATGGAGGAAAAAAAACTGAATCAATAAAAATGAAGTGATATTTGACCTCGTCTTAAAAAAGAATGCAAATAAAAGTAGCAAAACCGGTTTCTTTTATTTTATCATAATTCACCAATTATGTTCATAGCGGTCTGAAATTAAGGCAGGTTAATTTAAGATTAAGCATTTGATTTTTAAAATACAGATCTAGATTCAGATCTATCCGATTTTAAAGCTGCATTGCGATTAAAACAAGATTTTCAAAAACGATTTTTTTTTACTTTCATCCGAATCTTTGTATATGTTACAGTAAGAACCCATACCTAGGGATAAGAGTAATCCCTGAGCATTAAAGTAAATCTACATACTTCCCGTTTCACTCAGGGACTTCCCGTAATTACTGATATTTTTAGTGATAACACGAAATCCCTTAAATTAGACCTGTCATTTTGCATAATGTTCTCAGTGAATTCGCGTAAAAGCCCCGCCAATGCACAGTGACCTTGTTTCCTCTTTAAAGTAGTTATTGGAGTCCTTGCTGTGTACCGCCAATGGGTTATAACACCGAAACTGGCATTGTGTTTGTTTTAATCAAAGTTTATTAGATAAGGTCGTTTCGATTCATTATTCGCTTTCCTCAAATATCGACAAGATGTCCATCGAGGCAAATGCTAACGAATCATTTTA
>JAWDGP010004435.1:147500-185000 GCA_033675545.1 Elysia crispata
CAAGTTAAACAATAAACTACAACAAAATTACCGAACATTATTTGATTGCTAACTGGGGAAAGCTAACGTGTCATCGTCTGAGGCAAGTTCGCCCGTCGTCCTTACCTACTCCAGCTAGCGAGACCTACATTGTCTAAGCAGGGTAAATGGAGGCCAAATGACGATGTTAAGGACACGGGTGGTGGGCAGTTTTTGACTACATATGATACCCCAAAAAATGGGACGAAGACAGAGTAAGTGGGACCTGCTTAATTTACGCTCTTCTGGGCATAATGTCTCATAAGGTCTTCTGCCTTAGAAGGCGCATGAGTCTATTCGCAGCAACTCTTTTACTGCAGAAGGTTAGAAAAATAAATCGGACTATAATACTATAGCATAAATCAAAACGTTTTTTTTTTTAATGCATCTGCTAGACTTAAAACCAAATGTTCCAGACTCATCATGTATTTTCAGCAAGATTTTATTACATTTATTGTCTTGCTTTATCTTGAAAGATAGATTTTCAATTTGTAGACTATCAGCCATTTTGGAAACATAATAAACTGTGGCGTGTTGTGCAAAACATGCTGACTTCTCGCAATTTCGTTTATAATTGCCTGCAATTGTGGACCATCTTTATTAAATGTATAAATTAATAATGACTCGAAATATGTATAAATGTATTCAGTAAGCCTCAGTGGCCTAAACTCCAATTAGAGGATATATCTGATTTAGTGTTTATAGTACACCCCAACCATTATTTACATCTTAAAAAGTATATAAATAATATTAAAAGTTCTTCTAGTTATTATAAATACAACTATTATAAAAGAACAATATTACTTAAAACAACGACAACAACAACAATAACAATTATAAAAATCATAATTTTTGCAGTGGTATCATACTGATCTTATTTCTTATCATGGTCTGTTTCTATTTTACTATATTTGTACAAGGTTTCTTTCTGTATCCAGCAATTTTATCGGATTCCCTTTAAGAGAAATGTCTATTTGTTTAGTCTTTTCTTTCTCTCTTCAGTTTAATAGTTATAATCGTCTTATCCTTGTGGTAAAATCACATTTTTCCCCGCTTTACTCCGTTATTTTTTTCATAAGGGACTTATAAAATTAGATTACTACACACACACACACACACACACAACACACCGCCTATTGTGTCGGTTTGTTTACCAAGCCTCTTTATCCATACACTATAGCAATCTTTCCTTCTCTATGCTAGTCCGGGACAATAGGAACAGCTTCTCTTTATTCTCATTATAAAATGCGTTGCTTATTCTGGTTTTATTCAGTTATCCTTTAGACATTTATGACTTTCTCTAAGACCAGTTTTGGTATGGTAATTATATCACACAGTGTTTTCATTGAACCGTGTCGCAGAAAAATTTTATATTTTTTACATTAGCTCCACTGTGCTGATTTCTTTTGAAGACAGAAGATAGGTACACACTGCTGTGGTTAGTGAGTTCAAATTCAAGGCTGCGACATTTGCTCTCTTCCATTTTATATTACAGAGTCTTTGAACAGTGAGGGAAATACTTCACTGCAGTTCAAACATTATTTTCACGGTGTTTTATTGCAGAGAGCTTTGCTTTTTACTACAGTATTTCATCCTCTGTTAAAGAATACCCCATTGTGAACTGGGGTATTTCCGAGTTTTCTTGTTCAAAAAGCTAGATCATGTGGAGTTAATTTTCTTGTGTTAACGAATGAAAAACTTTCATTCCATTTTCTCATGTTAATTTTTAACGAAACTATCGGAATCTCCTCGTCTGACATGTGAGGCCTGTGATTTGGGATTATTTTTCAAAACAGCATAACGAAGCAGAACATAATCCATGAAACTTTCAAGGTAGGCTCAATGTTTTTTTTTTACAAAGTTTGTTTTGATAATAAATATACATTTATCAGATATGTCTGAAACTATTTCTGTTTTCCACAAACATCCTTCTATCTTTCTCTTTTTGGTCATTCTTTCTTATTTGTATCCAGCAACATATAACTATATGTCTACCTTTCTATCCCTCTGTCTCTTTACCTGACAATCTATTTGTCAATCTATCGGTGTACCTATCTCATCAGTTCTTGATGTGCTTGTACTTTGTGTTTTTTCATGGGTCTAGCCTACACACGATTTGTCAAGCACAAACTATACAAATCATAACTCATATGTGTGTGTACCCTCCTGTTTGAAGAGATTGTGTTCTTAAAACCATCTCTGAGAGTTTACTTTCTAAACTTGTTACACCTAAAAGATTTTAAAATGAAGCACTTGTCCTACAATAAAAAATGGCAAATGAGACTACACTTTATTTAAATTTTTGCATTTGCAAACATTAATACGTATACTTCTTAAAATTTACTCTTATAACCTAATCTACATTTAGATTTTTTTTTAATTAAATTCTCCACAAAGCTGTCCTTAAATGCAGCGATCTGTATCTTTCCAGAGATATATTGATGTAACAGAGGCTCTTACACTAATCTTCATTTAACAAAAGTTTCAACCCTATCGGTAAAACTTCAATTTCCAACATATTTTACGACCTAGAAATGCATGTTATTGGGTATGCCTATCAATAGCTCTCAAGATAAGGGTAACAATGTGTTTGGGATTAGGATTTTGGAAAGTGATTGTCCTGTTCACACATAAGAGATCTTCACTAAGTCTCGGTTATCACCAATAAATTTAAAGCAATTCCAAAATGCAATCAAGTTATCTTAGGTCATAAAATCTTTCTAATATTTACTACAATAATAATTAGTTTTCAAATTTTATTCAAAATATTCTTCTGTGAAACACGCATGACTTGATTAGTTGCAAAGAAAGATCAAAAGTTTAAATGAAAAAATACAAGCTGTTTGTCTTTGGCTGCTAAAAAGAAGTTTGTAGGTCTTGCACTAGACGTAAGCAGTAAACAGAGGTCAGACGTTGAAAAGTGTGATCTTAAAAATTAATGCAAGTATGAATTTACGATGATGGATAGCTACATAATAATATTATGTAGCTATCCATCATCGTAATAATATTAAGACTTTACACTTATTACATATATTATTTTTTCTGCACCTGTATAATAATGATGATATCGGACTCGTATGTTTCATGTAAATATTTCCTAGTCTTCAGTTTATGGAATGCATCAAGATTCAAAAATAGATCTTGTCTAACATACATGATGATATATTTGTATGGTCCACGTTCATCGATGTTCCTCTTTTGAAAGTAAATGATTAAGACATTGTAAATTTACCCCAGCCGCGCACAAAGGAAGCTTTCTTTGAGAAGCAAAACTGTACACATTACAATATTAAGGGATTTTGTATCGTTTGGAGCGTGGTTTCAGTTGAGATACGGTAATGCAAGCAAGGCTTATGTCACAGTGCAGAAGGAAGCCCGACTTTTATTATAATTTGTGAAGAATTTTTTTGTGTTTTGTGTGTGTGTGGGGGGGTGGGGGGCGGGATTTGTAATAGCTCAAGGCGTTGATGTATGCTTGATCCTTGCGAGTTCTTTGACACTTTATCTGCCAAAAATTAATACAACATTACATTTATTTTGATATTGAAGAGCTACTTTTTTTAAATTTTTTTACTATCTACTGATAATAATGTAGGCTTGATTTTTGCAAGTTATCATTGTAACATCTGTCTAATAGACAATGTCAAGCTTGCATAGGACAGAAGGTTATAAATATCCAGATGGAGTCAGTGCTCTCACAGTTATGTAGCATTGTTGTATTGTATTGTATTGTACTATTAAATATTAAATATCCTTTCATTTTTAACAGCTTCTATTTTTTAAAAATTTTGGCATGTGGAAAAAGACTGTTCTTCGACATCTTCATTTTAAAACAAGATGTTCAACAATTGGTTTTGCTGTGTTTTCTTTTTTAGTCAATATTGCTTATGGCCAGCTTCTTTTGTCGATTATGCTTTGTCAACGTTCTAACGTCAATCTGTGTTACCAAATTTTATAAGGGTTAATAATACTGGACCAGGAGAATTAAAACATACAGCTTTATTTAAATGCAGCTGTATTCAAGACCCCCTATAACATTAGTTCTGTGATTTATATTCAAACTTGATTTTGTAATTCTTTGCTGTAATGCTACATCTGGATCAACATAGTGCAGCGAAACTAACCATAAGACAAATATACGTGTACGTTACAACTACAGCTGATTCTTTTCTGCGAAGCTTACACTGCATGCCTGCTTAAAAGTCCATATTGTATAAAGTGTGCACAATTTCCGATACATGTCTTCATCATCTGGGGCTTTCGTATCTCTATAATTATTTCAAAGTTGGTGTACCTGCTGGCAGCTCAGGTCTCTACCTTGGTCTCCTTTTATTCGGAATATACCTTTTCCCACATTTGCGAAAATAAATATGAAAAGCATTGATATAAATGGCCATAAAAAGTGTGCTTTAAATGATGAATCATGATTATAATTACTTCTATTAGTAATATTATTATGTTCATATTTCTATTCATATTCATATATTATTATTATTATTATTATTATTATTATTATTATTATTATTATTATTATTATTATTATTATTATTATTATTATTATTATTATTATTATTATTATTATTATTATTATTATTATTATTATTATTATTATTATTATTATTATTATTATTATTATTATTATTGTTGTTGTTGTTATTATTATTATTATTATTATTATTATTATTATTATTATTATTATTATTGTTATTATTATTATAGTATTATTATTATATAACGATTCATTAATATAATTATTATCGTAATGTCATTACTACTACTACTACTACTACTACTACTACTACTACTACTACTACTACTACTACTACTACTACTACTACTACTACTACTACTACTACTACTACTACCACTACCACTACTACTACCACTACCACTACCACTACCACTACCACTACCACTATTATTATCATTGTTATCATGATCATCATGTTAATAACAGTGTGCTTTGTTCTCTTTGTCTCTGCCAGATGTTCTGGAGGTACAAGAGAAAGCGTCTTCCAGCTTTGTAAACCGACTGAACTTACTTTATCCAACGTATGTGAGGAGTCCAGACATGGAAATTGATGACGTTTACACTTTGATCCTCCGCTCTAATATAACATGGGACATGAACTCCTCAGATGAATTCTATCTTACTTCTTTCAAAGATAGCAACTCTAACGACAATTTCAAGATCTCAAATAATGTCCTAAGCGGCGGTAACAGGAGCAACCTTGAATCTTTTAGAGACACTATCAGCATTCCGCCGTATCACCATAGTCATCATCGACGTTCCTCCGGAGAGTTTATTCAAACCGGAATTATCCTAGCAAATAACAAAACGGAAAGTCCTGTGTCCAACAGAAATCTCCAAAGTGTCAAACATAAAAATATAATGGCAGCCATGAAAAAAAGAATCGAGATCAGTCACAGGGGTCATGCAGACAACAGTCTAGAGAAAAATATCGCCAGTGCTCTCCATACAGCCAGCATTACCATCTGCTCTATACTGGTTTTTGAGGTAAGAAAAATATTCCGCTTATAACTGGGAGATCGTCGATAAATTTTCAGTATAAAATAAGTAAACCCTGACAAAAATAACGTATGTTGAAGAATGTTGCTATGCTATTTAATATTTGTTTATAACGAGGCACAATTTTGCAGTGCATTAGTGAAACATATGAACCTACATCAACCCAAATGATTTTTACTGTCATTTCAAAGTGACATTTTATGCGAAAGATATTCAGTTCTAAGTAACGCAACAATGTTCGAGAAAATGTTACTGAGAGTGTGTGTGTGTGTGTGTGTGAGAAAGAGAGAGAGAGAGAGAGAGAGAGAGAGAGAGAGAGAGAGAGAGAGAGAGAGAGGAGGAGTTCGTAGATAAATTTTAACAAAGCCACGTGATATTGCATCTTCATAGGAAAAAATTAAGCGCATCCGTAAGCACTGTTGATCGACATATTTGAAAATGTGATAATACAAAATAGTACCATATGCCGCAATAGATACCGATCATTATTGCCCAAAGTATATCTGACTCTTTGAAAGATTTATGGTAGCTTTAGCTCGAGTTCAGCGTCTAATTCAAAAGGTTAGTATTCCAGTATTTCTCTATCTTCAGAGTAAATGAATATACGACATATAATATTGTTAAGTTTTGTTGTTGTTTTTTTTTTTAATTTTAAAAGTTAAATATTTTGTGTCGCAGAACTATTTTTTTTTTACTTTCACCCGGTACCTTATAATTTGATAGGCATAATTTTGGGTTTTTGGTTAGGGGTACTAGGCGATACAGGCGGGGAACGGAAGAGTGCAGGCTCATTACCTACGACGGTATGTTTAGCCCTTCTAGCCGGTCCTACTTTGGTGTTGCAGCAGTTCGGAAATGTTCGCAACATGCGCTTAGCGCACTTCAAATGGCTCCACATGTAGCCACGCAGACGGCCTTCCCGGGAGGCTCTTCCATAAAGTCCTTGTGTTGATGATCGGTAAAATTATATATGAAACCACATTAAAAGAAAAGCAGAAATAGGTATATATGTATTAATTTAGTTGTTTTCATTCATGCGTTTGGAGATTGAAGGTGAACCATTGAAAAATTAAACAGTGAGAAGAAACTGTTTCATTCGTAGCAAACATATGGCTTTGTTTGATATACATAGACAGCATTACTCTCTATGGTTCACAAAACAAGTTATTTTTTTAATCACATAATATGCATAATCTATATCCATAGCTGTTCTTTTTTTTTTTCATCCCCTTCTTGATTCCTGTTCTTTATTTTATTTCTTTTTCATGAATCTCATATTATTTTCCAATTGTCTCATCAATATTACGTGCCGCATGCAATTTAACAGGTTATAACATTTTGGATCCTCAAAACTAGCCTGTATCAGAAAAAAAAAATTCACTATACCCTGAAGCTTGTAGCGTTATACCATCGAAGTGGTGTTCCAGTAAATTATGACGAGAGGTATTTTTTGTTGAATTATGGAACGGTTGATTGGTTGATTGGTTGATTGGGTGATTGGTTGATTGGTTGATTGGTTGATTGGTTCATTGGTTCATTGGTTCATTGGTTGATTGGGTGATTGGTTGATTGGTTGATTGGGTGATTCAAAACATGGTGAGTTAACGTTTCCGCTTTTGCTAACGCAGACAATGGTCGCAAAAGGCCAGCTCTACAGTAAACAGTATTTTTTTTCTTAAGTTGAATCTAGGTCTATACTAAACAAAATCTGCGAGTTAAAAAGTTTGGGTTGCAATAGTTTTACTTTCAATGAGATGAGATTCAAATAAATTTTGATTACACGGGGCTTTTGTTTTTTCAATCCTTATAAGTCAAACGAGCATCTCTCGAGATTAAATTAAGTTTTGTAGGACTGATTCGACAGAATAAATGCGATATGAAGTATCCACAATTTGAATTAAAATACCAATCAAAACGACGAAAATAATGTTCTGATTGGCTCATTGGTTCTCATTTTTAACCATAAGTTTTTCGCTATTTGAAGTAAGTCATACCTTTTAAGAATGTTTAAAGAGATAGTTAAGTTTATTTAAATATGAATATCTAGAAATTGTAGTTTCTTCTCTCTTTAAAGACACTTCTTACAAGTTTGAGATTTAAGAGAGTTAAAATCGTCCGATTTTATCCCTCATTCTGCTTGAATCGTTCTCAGTATCCTTTTAGTTCTTTTTATTTTTTGATTTACACTGTGCGAAAGAATAATGGTCCACCCGCCCTCTTTTTTGTCTTTAAATCCTTTCAACATAATTATTTTCTTTTCACTGCACCAGACCTTACTTGCATCACAATGGGCGAAATATTATCTCTAATTTCCAGATCCTTATCGTCTGCTCTCTCTTTCTCTCTCTCTCTCTCTCTCTCTCTCTCTCTCTCTCTCTCTCTCTCTCTCTCTCTCTCTCTCTCTCTCTCTCTCTCTCTCTCTCTCTCTATCTATCTATCTCTATCTCTATCTCTATCTCTATCTCTATCTCTCTCTCTCTCTCTCTCTCTCTCTCTCTCTCTCTCTCTCTCTCTCTCTCTCTCTCTCTCTCTCTCTCTCTCTAGTTTATCACCTTCCCCTTATATATCTCTATATAACTTTCGATCTCTCTCACTGTTTCTTTTTTCGTTTTTTTTAACCTGTCTTTCTATCTCTCTCCCACCCCTCTCCTTTCTCTCTCGCTCTCTCTCTCTTTCTGTCTCACTCTCTCTCTTTCTCTCTCACTCTCTCTCTCTCTCTCTCTCTCTCTCTCTCTCTCTCTCTCTCTCTCTCTCTCTCTCTCTCTCTCTCTCTCTTTCCTCCCCTTTGGACATCTTTTGCTTTTTCCTGTCAGCGTTGGCGAGTCTCTGTAAATCATGCCTGTTCTTTTCTTTTACGTATCTTCGTCTCACTACCAGCCCTGCGGTAGTGGAAAATATAATACTGAAATCCAACACACGGTGTCCTTTGGTTACGAAAGAGGAAATCGTCCTTTGCCTTTAGGTCCGTAGACAAGATACTGCAACTTCCACATTTGGATTTGAGACACGGCACAGGCCTTTGACGCCTAGAAACGAATTCGTTCTTTGATACCCTCAGTTTGAGTTCATGCAGTCTCTTAATTATTTTCCTTTGAGTACCTATTAAGATTCTGCCTATTTCGTTTTTCCAAATAAATTAAACGTTAAAAATATATTAACCATAAATTTGTCTTGTTCAAAATATCGTCGAAGTCAGATAAATGAAATAGAAGTTTCTATCGGGCTGGGAGTACTGTATTCATACATCATTTTTTTTCTGATTTCTTTTGGGGTTGTTTTTTTTGGCAGCACTTACTGTATTTTCGTCTATCTAATACTTTATATTTTTTGCCATTTTTTTAAAGTACTCTTTACATTTACATGTTTCAAAGTGATGCAGTCTTAGACTTCATGTAAACAGCATGTAAACAACGCAATGGGTGGAATTCAATACATCTGCCCAACATCTTACACAAACTGTGATTGATAATTTTCAAAACTCTATCATGGAAAATTTGCTGCATATCTTTCCGTGCCTCTCTCTTTCCTTATATTTGTGAACGATTATCTCTTTCTTTTTTATCAGTCTGCTCATCTGTATGTATGTCAAGCTGCCTGTCTGAATGCATATCTGCATGTTCCGCTCCCGACACATCTTTTTTTCTGCTGCTATAACTCTCAGTCCATCTATCATTTTAGCCATCTATCTATCTACCAACATTCCTACTAACCTACCAATCCGTCGATCTCGATGTCTTCTCCACGTGCATGTTCTGAGTACGAATAACCTTGTACGAGATCGTCTTGAGATAAATACGTATCGTTCGTTCCGCATCTTTTCCAGGTTTTCTTTTTCTTGTTAAAGCATGATGAGGAGGAGCATTTGGCCGATTGTAGTACGGGGCCGGTAGACTCGAAACACGCGTGTAACAGACTAATGTATGGCTTTTGCCTTAAAGAAACGCTCTCTTCGTTGACTTCTTTAATAATTATATTATTTAGAGCTCACAAGATGTTTGCATGTGTATGCATTAGTGTATGTAGGTGTCATCAGTGTATGTATGTATGTATGTATGTATGTATACATGTATGTATTTATGTATGTATAAATCTATATAGCTATCTTTTTTATCTGTTTATATATCTACTTGTCAATGTAACCTTTTTTGTTTCCGCTCTCCTTTTTTGAGAGATTTTATTGTTTATTTCATTCCATAAATTCAATTTATATCCGACTTTTTCATAAAAAAAGATTTATCTATCTTCGGTTTTCTCAACATTTCTCATTTTCAGTAACAGTCTCTTTCCTTCATTTAATTTATATATATATATATATATATATATATATATATATATATATATTCTTTATCTAAATCTTCACATTTCTCTATGTTTCTTTGGCCTTTATACATTATTTAATCTATTCAAGTAATCTCCTCGTTATTTTGGATCCTCTCCTTTCTCTGTCTTTATCTGTATATCGATCTCTCTCTTTCTCTCTCTCTCTCTCTCTCTCTCTCTCTCTCTCTCTCTCTCTCTCTCTCTCTCTCCCTGTATATAATATATCCCTTTCATATCTAAGTTTCCATTTCATCCTCATACCTTTCCCTCTTCAGTATTCTAAAGTGCGCGATCTTTTCTCTGATTCGGCACAGACACAAGAATGTCCGAAGACATTTTTCCAACTAAAGAAGACTATTGGCATGACTTTTACTTTTACTTTTCACATTATGAAATAAATGGAATGGATTCAAATGTTAAGTGCATCAGTAAAAAAAGGAGGAAAAAAAGACTAGAAGTATAGTGCAATCGATAAAGCTTTGGTCTCTGCAATGAAATTATACACTTAAGTTTTTCTTCGGTAAGCCTGCGATTGGCGGCTTAGACGATAGAGTTTTAAGATTGATGATAACAAGATTCAGGGATAGATTTTTGTGGCCATCAATCATTTGGAAAGTGGGGCGTGCGCATCTCGGATAGCTAGACCTTTCTTTCGCTTTGTGGTAGTAACCGGCTTTTTTAGAGCAATCACGAAGGGCTTAGTGGTTGAAAACCAAGAATCGTACTTTCTAAGTCATTTGAGATAAACATTTATTCGGGAAAAAAATTTTTAAAATTTTTCAAAATTAAGAATATAGTCAAAATGCATCAACATCAAAACTAATGCTATAGGGGTAAACAAATAGATAACACTCGGAAATATTTTCTGGGTTTCAAATCACAGTTTTCAATTGAGATAAACGTGTTCATTATTGTAGCATACTCTCAACGGGGCAGTTTTAAGTGTTCCTGAAGAGATTAAGTTCCATACGGTAAGACTGGATAAAATTTCCTAGTACTCGCAAGTTGCTCAGCACAGTTGTTTTAACTTGGCTATCAGCGTTATTGTGATTCTCATGTTTGTAGGGTGTGTTAAATATCATCATATGTCTGTTGATATTTTATCAGCGGGAGAACAAAGCCAAGGCGAATGGGAATTTTTCCTATTACTTGATTATCAAAAGAAAGCTGAAACTTTTCTTTTCTCCGGTTCGGAAATAATATATATATGTGGTCAACAAAGGAAGCAACCACTAGATATAACAGTGCAAAAAAAGAAGAAAGGCAAAAAAAAAACCAAGAACATATGATATTGACCGATATCGGACTTGCAATTATACGCCACCCTTGCCTAGCCAGTTAAACGAGGTAGCGATGTTGGCCATAAAGCTCCTCAAAGAAGAAGTTATCAAGCCTGATTGGAATCAAATTTAGATCTAGAGGAGACAAACCACTGGGTTAATATAAGTAAGAATTATAAGAGCTAGAATTTTAGGTAGTGCTCAGCAGTGGTTAGGGTAAGGCTTTTAAGTAAAATTGACCGAAAATACTTGAATTAGTGGGATACAGCAGTGGTTAGGGTAAGGCTTACCTTAACCACTGCTGAGCACTACCTAAAACTCTAGCTCTTATAATTCTGACTGGAATCAAATGTTTATGCCAGGCAATCATTAGTCTATATTATATTACACCTTGTCGACAAACCAAATCTCCATCGGCCTTATTTAAAGATGCTTAGTTGTAGTGAAATAGTCACACAATGATAGATGTTTAAGATCTAGGCATACCTACTTAATTACCCGAGAACCACATTGCGCTCAAGACTAACATCACTTAGGGGACGGAGTCCGAGTTGATGTAGACTGCTAACTGTACCGATTCTAGGATGTCCCTCATATGCTGCCTCAGAGGCATGCAGTTTTCCTTCCTGGTGCATTGTTGTTGTTTTTTTTTTTTTTCAAATTAAAACCTCCACATGCATGGTTATAATTTTCCTGTGGTTCAGCTTTTATACTTTCCTTTTTACTGAACAGTTCATATCACCTGTCTAAATGAGTTTCAGGATGATGTCTTATGTTACGACTTTCTGAATGGTTACTATATGCCCCTTTCAGAGCTTGTCTGTACAGGCATCGTTGCATGAATTTTCAAAGCCAAAGCGAACAGGTATCTAACGAGCACTTATCTGGCAAGTGCAGTTAAGAATAAGTAGGTTAAATTAAATTACTGAACTTCATAGACATTAGACCACATTCACAAAAACAGTGACCTGTCAATGTTGCCTACTCTAGGCATAATTCTTATGATATCTGAACGTACGAAGGCTGGTGGGTGGGTTCAAGTCTGTTCGAAGTATTTTTTACAAAGTCATGTTTTAGATCGTATTCGATGTCTTCTGTTAAACAAAACCAATACTTTTATATCTTTGATTCTCATTCAAGAGACACCGGAGGCATGTAAATGTTACAGCTATGGTAAAACGTGAAAGTCGAGCGTTCAAAGCAATTTGGTTTCTCGCATAATACATAATATTTTGAGATGACTCCTTTTACGTTTTTTACTCACATGAGGCATGAAATTTGGGTTTACAGTAAGGATTCTGATAATTTCTATGAAGATATTCCATTTCGTGCATTGCAGTTATCAAGTGAACTAGTCGAGCTGACATCTAATGCAACAAACCGAATTACTGACACGCTTATTGAGCGAAGGTCGTGGATATTAGATGAAACTTGAAAATCTCCTGAAAGTATTGGCCAGCAATGATGGCATGGACGCTGAGTTTATTGGTTCATCAAATGATGAGCAGCCAAAACGAAACAAAGTGCCAATTGATTGTTTCACCGACAAGCCCATGCACATCGAAGAATCTACAGATAGCTTAGATTGTCAGTTCTGCCAAAAACCTGAGAGTTATTTCCATTCTTCCAATGCTTTACCAGATTCTCATATCCCATATGACAATCCAGGTTCGCTAAACTCACATGACAGCTTACGCCCTCTCACCTGATATGATGCCTTTGTGGATGTTGAAAAATCCAATATTGTTCCCATAGGCTGAACACGGATCAGAGATCCTGACATCTGGGTTTGCAGGAATATTATGAGTAAAAAGGCAAAAGCGATAAAAGGATCTGATACTTTCATGAACTGCTATGGTGAGCGAGGTCAAAACATGATCTTATAGAAACATGATATACTTTTTTTCTTAGTGGGTAGGCCTTAGCCAGAAATGATGTCAAGAGAACAGTCACATATTGAGCAAACGTGTAGACAGCTCGAAATCCATGCAACTCTCCGGTGGGCTGTATGCATAAGGACTACAATTTAAAAAAATCAGTAGGATAAGAGCTAGCAGAGCTGATAAAAAAATCAATGAAATCAAATCAATATCGGGTGTATTGGGCTATATAGATATAACTACGCAAATCGTAATATTAGGTGCCAAAAAATTGAAATAATGGTAAATAGAGACTGGCTATAATTTGGTTTATATAAATATGTTTCCGTTAACTCTTGAGATCGGAACGAGCGAAAATATCATTACTGATTCAAATTAACTCGAGGAAGAATCATTGCAATATTTTGAATCCTATCAATGAAGATGAATTTAGAAAGAATACATAGAACCCTCTTATAAAAAAAATTCCTATCTGTCTTTCAATTAATGACGCCAGCGGCAATATGAATAACTAATAGAATATCAGAAATCTTTTGTTTCGAATTTGGATAATTAACGTTATGTAATTTTTTTTTCATTTTGTGAGTAAAACTAATTATGTTTTGGGTTTTTTTTTCTTACCGACTTTTTTTCTTTCTGCACAATGATTCGGTCATATAAAATGCACGATCTTTGAGGACAACAGAAAAGATTGAGAGAAATTTGGAGTCAATGGATATACAAAGAGACATAGAAAGATGGGGGCGAAGACGGAGAAAGTGTGTGGGTCAAATATTTTAGCAATATTAAAGTTTGTTGCCAAGCTACTCTTTTTTTGTTAGTTTTTAAACAGCAGTATAACGGCAACGATCCAAACGTCGGGGTTTAGTTCCAAAAAAAGCATGTTTGGCCATACATACTTTTTCAGACTGTAACCTGTTTAAGTCGTATGTGCAAACAACAAATACATGGTTCATTTGCTTATCATAATGTTTTTGATAAACAACATGATTCTTACATAATTTAATATATGAAGACAGTCGCCTAATGTCAACGTCCAAGTGAAAAAACGATTTATTTCGATTCACTGTACTAATTGTCAGGTTCTGCAACAAAAGCTGTTAGCCTCAGTTGAAAATGTTTTCGATGACTTTTCAGTCAAAACAAATTCGAACATAAGAGTGAAAATAATTCTAAAAATTAGTCTTTACTTTTCATTTAAATTGCTCTCCAAAGATTTTATGCCGCTTCGCAATATCACTTCATCAGGGCCCGAGACTGCGACGAATGGTTTGTTCAAGTTTGTGAAAATAAGGGAGAGGCGTTGGGGAGCTTTCAACGTTCAGATTTCATAGTAACCGAGGACTACAATGTGTACTCCTCGATTGTTACGTAAGCGAAGGAATTGTATCAGTTCAACTTTTGCAAATCTATCGCTACGAAGCATGGTCTCGGAAACTGTGCAGCTAAAGAAAGTAATATGATACTTTGCATTTCGTTGCTTTCAAAGATGTTCAATGCAGTTCAATCTGGAGCCATTTACCAAGCAAAATATTTTTCATGAAGGGATCAGGAACATAGAGAGCAGGGGATGGAAAAGGGGGGGAGGGGGGGGGGGGTATTAACATACTTTTCGCAAGCAAGAGTAGTTGTATTTTGAAGCGATCGAAGTATCATGGACCTTCACTTCAGCAATCATTGAAGATAGAAAGGTCGGTCAAATTGAATTGAAAGCTTCTTAGAGTAGAAGGCCCCGAAGTATGTTTACACAATGGTGGTCAGCAAGTTCAAGCAAACTGAGGTAACTTGATCGGGAGAGCAACACGAATGATCTAGTTAGTGTGAAATGAAGTGTAAAACCCATACCTGGCAAAGCTTTCTCTTGCTACAAAATATAACCACCATTTATTCATCCTTTTCCTTTTTCTTCTTTAACAATCGTTATTTTTTTTTTTTTTTTTTTGGGGGGGGGAGGGGGGGGGGGGTAAGGAGGAGAGGGTTTGCCTCTAGTAGCTAAATGCCCATCTTTTTTGTGGTCTTTTTCATACTCACATACTCAACACATAAAGGTAGACATCGTCAAATTTTTTACAATTTTATCTTTTTATAGAGAGAAAAAAAATCCGAATGCAAAAAGAGTAAAGAAGCTGAACTACTTTTTTCTTAGCCTCTGAAAATACTGGAAGGTTGAATTTTGCAGGCTTTCAAAGTATCTCACCCCCATCCTCACTCACTCTATCTCTCTTTTTCTCTCTCTCCCTCTCTCTCTTTCTCTCTATTTTCCTCTCCCTCCCCTCCCCTCTCCTCCCCCTTTCCCCCTTCCCCTCTCCATTCCCCTCCCCCTTTCCCTCCCCCTCCTCCTCCTGTCCCTCTCCTCTCCCTTTCTCCCTCCCTCTCCCCCTCCCTCTCCCCCTCTGCCTTCTTTTCTTTTAATCTTGGACTTGCTTTGAGTTTATTTTCAACAAACTTTCTCGAACAGCTAGCTCCAGAAAGAACTGCAATAAGGTAACAGAGGTGGATGCGCATAAGTACAGGAATCAAAAGATAAAAATGGGATACGTGTTTTTGTAACTGCTTTTTTTTGTTTGGTTTAGTTTTGTTCGTTGTTTTTATTGCTGTTAGTTAAATTTGATATATTTTATCTATCCATTTTATCTCTTACTTATTGCCTATCATCTAATGCCTGTATGGCCCATGATCACCGTCAACGTTGAGCTGAGATTCTCGAAAATTTATAGCTAACTCTGTTTTCGGTGATTCCTAAAAACAAAGATTAGTAAATCGGTCCAAGGTGCTTTATTTATACAAAGGCATCGGTGTTATATGTCAATTGGTGAAAGAGATATTGTTAAGGTTTTACTTGCTTGATGCTATATTTGCTTCATTGTTTAGCTTTCTTGTGGCTCTTTCTTCTTCATTCGAAACTTATAGCTGCATCGGTTAGACCCTGTAGAGAATGCGATTAAGAGGATTAGAGCACAAATGATGTGACTAATGATCAGAAGCATTAAAATAACGTTCGTTATTGTTAGTTGGCTTTCGGTAAAAGGTATGATGACCGGTATCTTTTTATGACTGGCAAGTAAAATTTTTATATGTTGGTAATTTAACATGATATAATGTATTTAGGGAAGGAGTCACTTCGTGTTTTATGTTTTGCTTTTGTTTTACTAGTCTTGAAGCTTCACTTTGTTCCTGCGATTGTTTTCATTCCTTTCCACGCAAAGATCCGCTCATCGTTGACGTTTACATCTAAATCTAAAGTAAATCAGTATTTATTTTTAGATATGTTCATTTCTGATTTTAGCGATAATAGTTGATTCGTCATACACATTAATATTTAAAAATATATACCCACAGATCTATGTCTTTGAAAACAAATTAAACTCTAAATAGAAAGGGTTGTGTATCTAACATTTATAACGTTTATGTGGGAAGACTTTATATAAGTGAAGCTTGTTATAAAGAATAAATGTGCTCCAAGTTGAAATGCCTGAATCAGTGTGGAAAAGTGGAGCCGCCATAATTATTATGACTGTAAGTTTTTGAAGATCATTCGCAGTTAATACTTTTCATCGGTGTGATTGTAAAGAAATCTAAAAGCTCAAAAAAATCTACAAGATAAAAAAGTTGGAAAGTTATCAGCAACTTGTTGAGTCAGCGGGCCTTTTGTGTGAATAATTACTGTTATAGGTTTCAGAACAAAAGCATTGGTTCCGTTTTCTAAGATCGAAACTCAAGAGCCCTGTGAGTTTTCACCATTTTCTTTCTCGTTCCGACAGTACTTCTGTTTTCCACATGCTGCAGAGTTTACGCGCTGAGGATTATCAAGACAGTGTGTGTATGAATGTCTGTACGAGGTGCCAATCGTGCAACATTCTTAATGGTACTCACAAGTTTATTTGAGGCACGTTAAGAGACGCAAGGAGTTAGAGAGTTCAAGGAAATATAAACAAAGAGAGCGTGTCTTGGAGAGCGGTAGGGGAAGAACATGGGTAGTTACAGAAAGTAGTCAATGAAAACCTCTTTACTTCCTCTACAAAATGAGTCCGTGAAAAGAGCGAGGGTTTTAAAAGGTTGCTGTCAATCCAATATCAGTTGTTTTGGTTTTTTTAACGAGTACTTTTAAGATTTCACAAGCTTGTAAAAGAAAGAAATAATGTGATGAGCTAACAACTTTTGTTAACTTGGAAGAGAAGGTGATTTATCTTAAAAATTGCAGGTGTTCGATTTTTTGGTTGGTTTGTTTTTTGTTTTGTTTTGTTTTTGTTTTTATTTTTTTTTTTTTTTTTGGAGGGGGAGTGGATTTTTTTTAATGAAGCAGTTATGATTTTTCACAACTCCCCTCTACTTCATTAAGAGTAACGGAGGTTGAAGTCCAAAGGGCAAGGGCAAATGTTTGTTTTGTTTATGATGGTATCCGTTTCTGACTGATTTCTTGTCATTCTGTATAAAGCAGCTTTTAATTATGGTTTCGAGTCACTTTATTATTTATGAATGAGTTAAACTTCATTGATCTTTCGTACTTTGCTTTGCAAAGCAAATTACCCTGGTTTCTTTTTCGTGGGTTATATTTGAAAAAAAAAACATTTTTCAGTCAAATAATTAAAACCCAATCTTCAAAACAGTCCGTCCTCTCAGGTTTTTAACCTTAACTATCTTGAAACTGTGAATTACAAATATAATTATAAGTTGCGATCACAGTGTGTGGTTATGACGATTTATATTAGTCTAATGCTTTGTTACCTTACCATATGACAGTATCAAAAAGGTATCAAGTTCAGTCATTTTTTTCTTTTTTGGCTTCTCGATTTTCAAAAGAAATGTATATCCGTCTATGTAAAGTGATTATGAAAAGGAGTCCGGTTCACTCATTGAGCTATGATAAATTTTAAATCATAAAATCTGTGAATGGTAAAAAGGGAAATGGTTTCAACGGGATAAAATTGTCCAAAACATATGACTGAAAGTTATATCTCCCATCACCGCTATATAGAGTTTGTATTTCTTAGTTTTTCAAAGCAAAGATTTGAGGAAGTGTTTGATGTAAATTCTCATGATTAAGAGACATAGAGAAGGCAACTAGAAATAAAGAGGCTTTTTGCCTATGGTGTCCCTTGAAATGCATAATTCTTTATTTCAATTTAAAAGCAACCGACTCTTCTTCCCTCGAAACCTGTCACGATGTCTAATATCATCTCTTTATTCTTTTTCCTCTTCTCAGACAATACTCAAAGCTGTGTGTACTGGTAAGGCTTTCTTTTCACGTCGCCTTGAGGTAAGTGCATTTCTCAAAACAATGAGAGAATCAAACATGCGATCTCTTTAGAATAAAATTAATGTACATATTTTTGTTGAAAGGTTAGAGACTGACTTTTTAACCTTTTATTAATTTCAGAGCGTTCTAAATTTAATTTTCTAGACTTTTAAGTAAAGCTTTTCTTCACTCCAATACCAGTTTGAATCAAGAATCGTGCAGCCATTGATAATGCAAAACAGAAGAAACGTTGCAAGTGCCCTAATCTTACTAGATCTATTTTCTATTTGCACGATGTGGGTAAATATTTTCATCTAACCTTATCCAATTATTCCCCTCAGGTCATGGGCCAGTCTCCTAGAAATCTAACCCTGATATTTAATTTAAGGACGCTCGCAGCGATAGAGATATTTAATCATGTTGTTGCAGAAAGGATATGATTTTAGATGTGGCAGGCACAGTAAATGGAATCTTATAACTCACAGGAACTTCTCTGAAAATCTGTTCATTTTTTTTTAATTTAGTCATGATATGGATGTATATATACTGATATTTTTAATGTACATTTAACAAGGGGTGGAAGGAATGGAGACATTTGGTAAACAGTAATCTGGATTTAAACGCACCGTAACTTTTAAAAAAAATATTGAAATGAAAAATCTAACCGTGCTGTAAATTGAACTGACTGCTTCTCCGTGATCCTACAAAAACCAGGCTATCTGACTAGGAGAATGAGTACCACCAAGAGAAAAGGAAACACCCTCCACTTATAAAGGACATAAAGAAAAAAGTTTATTTAAAAGTCTAGAAAGGACGATAACTTAAACTCATAAAACCACTTCTATCATTCCGCCAACAGACACGCAAAGATGACAAAGTTATGTTAGACATACTCTGAACGTTTTATAGAATTCGATGAAACGAAATCACAAGGCGGGGTATATTCACCTTATCTGCAGCTTTTTCCCTTCTTGAAAATATATCGACCAACAGTTATGTCTGATCTGCGAGTATTCTGGCCGCGATAAAAAAAAAAGTAATGCTCCTTAACGCTGACTGCCCTTAGCTCATATGACGTGCGTAACTTTAACCGATCGAAATGGTGCAGAAAATCCTTTCGACGAAAACCATATAATTCGCACGTTACAGTCCCTGTAATGTTGAAGTGTCAGAGAACCAAATTTCTCCAATTCCATTCATTTAATCAAGACATCGGAAAAGAAACCAGCAATTTTATGTCATTTAAAACAATTTGAATAATTTTATTAAATATTGTTGCAATGCATTATACTTTTGGTTTTCAAGTGTGGTTACAAAAAAAAAATATTCATCTTCAACATGTCACTGAATTCCAAGGTACAGCTTAATTTTAGCCTATGAAAATAAAAATGAAACAAAAAAAATGTCTGCACATTAGCCGCTCACTTCAAAAAGCAATTATTTTCCTCCAAAAAGAAACACAAAAATCCTTTTCTTTAGGTTGATCTCGCTTGATAAAAAAGAGCCTGATCATCTTAAAGAATTTGCTCTTTATTCTAGTTATTTACTGACTTACAAAAATAATAATCAATACTCCCAACCGACTCTGTTTGCCCTTCAATCATGAAAAGTCTGCTAGCCAAATATTTGGCCCTATCCACCCATTTCTCCTATGGATTGCGGCCGTTCGGTGGATTCCTCTCTCGTGTTTCCCCAGTCTTGATAAAGGAAAAACGTATATCCAGTTTATGACCCACTAGGCTAGTTACTTATTTTACTTTGTTTTCGTAAGGAGTTGCGATCATTTTTTTTTACTTTTGAATATTTGCTATGGTTTTTTTTTCCATTTGGCGGGGAGGGGGGGGGGTCGTTTTTTTTTTGTTTTTTTTTTAAAAAAAAAAAAATATATGAAAAAAAAATTCAACGTGCCCTCATGGTTGAGATCAAAGAAGATTTTATTAAATGTAACTCACGTTCACATTTGTTTGAAAGCTTGCAGTCTTCGTTAAAAGGTCTGCATTTCTTTCTGAATGATGCTAATGATATACAGCATCGTATTTTTAAGCTATATTGCAATTGTTTCCGTGGACTAGATCACGATCACAATAACAATTGAAAGTTGGTCACGAGTCACAACAGTGGCCTCAGGATCATGATGTCGAAATCAGTATGTTTGTACATTGGAGCCTTTTTCGAGTCACCATTAAGTTCTAAAATCCTGCTGGAAAAGAGCTTGACAGTCTATATTACTTAGAGGACTTCCACAGCGGCTATCAGTAGTTGATGTTTGTTAAAAATAATCTTATTGCTGAGATACCACAAATTGAGGGACGAAGAAGCAAGTATCCGCCATGACAAAGACAAATTAAGTAGTTCAAGAGTCTATTATTTATCGTTACTCAGGGGAAGTAGGTCCGGGTTTTATCAAGTTTTATCACCTATTGCCCCTATTTGCGTGTGTGTGTGTGTGTATGTGTGAAGAGTTGGCAGGTATAATACAGAAACTGTTGAGCCATTCTGCCAAATGTTAAATATAGTAATGACGTAGTACGTTTTGATAATAGAATATAAGATTCTATTGCCCTCAGCTTATTTCACAACAGCAGTCCAGTTTTACAATTCAGGCTATTTAGAGCTATTACGTTAAATATATCTGAGTCGTTTTATGAATTTTAAACATAGATATTAGAAATGCACTCTAATTGTTAATCTTTTTTTTTTATTAAAACGTAAGACAGTTGATTTTCTGCGCCTTACACAAAATGACAAGCATATGATGCCTAATTTATTTTTTTATTCAATATGCATTACATCGTTGTTTCAAAAGGGGCATGTTTGTTTGTTTTCAATAGAAAGGGCAAAAAAAAATTTTAAAAACCGATTGCTTTATATAAGTTTATATTTGAATCAAATTTTTCATCATAAAGCGGCTCTTTCATGTCATGAAAATACCCATTTTATAACTTTTAGAAATGACGCGAACGTTTAAGACTACGACATAACATTCATTGTCAAAAACTGAGAATTGTTTTAAAAAAAAGGTTTTATCTCACACTTTGAAAATAAATGAAGGAATTAACCTCTATCATGGATAAAAGTCTCTTCATATATATGTTCCCATTGGATTCTTTGTAGGAAATCTGAAAATGAAATTTGTGCAAAACTTTTCTGGTCTTTGGAACTCCTATTTCATTCCTACATTAATTTATTCAAAACATTGAAAACTCAACAGATAGATCACTTGCTTAAATGATGATAAAAATGAATAGAATCACAATATCCAACATAATAACAGTAAATAAATGAATACGTACTGTCCAATACAAACAATTAAAAAGAGAAAAAGGAAAAATTTTGGACACGCCATGTGCACGAGAAGAAAGGGAGTGGTAAAAGAAAGAAAGAGAAAGAGAGAGAGAGAGACAGAGAGAGAGAGAGAGAGAGAGAGAGAGAGAGAGAGAGAGAGAGAGAGAGAGAGAGAGAGAGAGAGAGAGAGAGATAGAGAGATTGATTCGAAAATTAAAGTTCAAAATGTTTCACTCTATAGGACATTACATCTTCAGAGAGGTTTCATTTTAGAAATTTTTCCCAGGGTACTTGATATAATTATATTTAAAAAAACAATACATACATACATACATACATACATACATACATACATACATACATACATACATACATACATACATACATACATACATACATACATACATACATACATACATACATACATACATACATACATGCATACATGCATTCACACATTCATAATACAAAATAATGTCTAATTTACATAATTAAGTGTTTTATAAATAATATACATGTATGTATGTGAGTGTGTATACACAGGCGAGTGAGTGCGTAGTTGTTTGTTATTTTTTTTTTAATGTTTTTTGGTTATTTTGAAACATTTTCCGATACGATCTGCCTCATTTTTGTATTCTGTTTCAACTTGAGAGCTCTGAAACCATAGCAACCTTCGCATCAGAGCTAACGTGTAGGTTTATAAGTTGCAAAAAAAAAAAAGCGAAAGCCTCTTGCTTATTCACTTTGGTTTTCGTTTGGTTTTCATTCATAGACCCTCTCTAGGGATTCTTTTTTGATGGACTGCGATTCAAAGTATGCTACCATTTATAATCATTAAAGCAAAAACCTTATGTTCGCTGATATAAATCATGATTTTGTGTAATTTAACCAAATTATTGCTAAAGTTTGTCATGGCTTTATGTGAAGTCCAGAGGGCTTACCACAAAAACACTTATCGATTTTATGGTTTTATTTATCAATTTCATGTATATTTTGAAAAGCAATTTTGATCCCTTTTTGAGAATTAAAACAAGTCATGGTATCAAATAATATATGTTTGGTTTTTTTTTTATTTATTGAACACACCGTCCCCCATAAACATTATTTTGGAAGGCAAGAAAGCAATGGTAACCAATGTTTCTAGAATTGCAGTTTTTCAGGGCAGAATCAACTTAGCTTGAGCATAGATTAATAATTCCACTTCACAAAGAGTTGTGCTATCTAGCGAAAAACAGCATTCAGATGTCCTGAGTATTTCTTGCATTGTCCCTCTTTTCTCATTTACTAATTTTTTTTACTCGCGTTTGAATGGCCCTAAGTGCACTTGGTAGTGAATTAGCAAAAACTGATAGTACATTTAGTGTACCTCTTCCTGCGATTTCATTTCCTACAATTGAGATCAGAACAAGAATAATTCATTTTTTTTTGTAAAACAGTAATCTATTTACAAGTCCTTTAAACCACTGAATCCCATGTAGTTTCGAATGAATGGATAGCTATGAATTACCCCAAAGAAGGGCACCTAAAGGCACTTTTTGTTTATGTCTACATAGCCTAATGAGAATGGTCTTTAAATACTTTGGTAAAGTTGAGAATTGTCTGTTTTCCAGTGTTAACATCTAATATAATATGGGGAAACTGTGCGTGTGTGTGTGTGTTTGAAGAGTTGGCAGGTATAAAACAGAAACTGTTGAGGCCATTTATTTATAACACAATAACCAAATTCCGAGATTAAATCAAAATTACTTTTTTATGTTTATGTAATTCTTTTTACAGTAAAGAGCCAATAAAATCGACACGATAGAAGCCGAAACTAGTAAACATTTGTACTTTGTTGATGATGAGCATTTTAAAGTATCACTGTAAAGATTGAGTGTTTACAAAACTAGCTAACTCTCATATTTTCAGGTCATTGCGCGTTTTATGTTGTTTAACTGGCTTATTAATGCCATTAGGAAAGCGTTAGCTGCCTCAGCTCAAACATGCATGATTAATTATTTTGCTATGAAAACAAATATCTTTGAAAAAGATATTTCCAATTGGAAAAGCGAAAATTAATCCCTTAATCGACACTTCATTTGGCAATTTGAAACTGGCTAGCAAGAATTCTATGCACACCATTTTTAAGGCTATAGTAAAGGCTACATAAATAGAAAACATGCAACAGATCATGTCATCCGTAAGACAAATAATGTTTCTCCCCTTCTCGTTCCCCTTTCTTTCGATCTAAAATTCAATCAAAAAACAATGTTCCACTTTATAGGCCTTGAAAAACTATTGCGATTTTACGTTCGTCATTGATTTTTACAAAAATCATTTGAAGGATTACATTTTTTTTCAGGATCGGCCAATGTCATATCTAGATGCAGATTTGGATTTAGCGATTTAAAAAAAGCAACATAATATCAATAGACTAAAATGAACATTAGCTAGATGTGCCTAGCCTCAGTGAGACACAAAGGTATAAAATGAACAAAATCTATTGAACAGTAAACAAAGCCGACTAGCCGTTGAGGGCGTTATAGTTGGTATCCATAAAAGATTTTTTTTTTTTTGTTGGTTTTAAGATGAGAATGATTACCTAAAAAATTCAAGCATCAAGATTATCTTTTCATGAAAGATGTTAAAGGTGATTTTTAAATCCCCACACTAAAATTTTGATACAGCAATTTCCATAGGCTACTAGTTGCTTAGATTTTTCTAATTATCCAAGTTTTACACTTAAAAATAACAAGCAGTGTAATATTAATTGTTATTCCTGGATGACGTTGGGTACTGCAACAAGTACTCAAACTTGATTCGGAATTCAATAACTACTTATTAAACAAACCTCATTGCTCTCTTTGGCAGAACAAAGCTTGTGGTTTAGAAAGAGTATGAATTCTAAAAAGTTTAATATTGGTCGAATATTAAAGCAAAGCAATTAAATTAAAATAAATAAATTTCGCCACATTAATTACATCCTCAACATGCCGCAGTATAAATTTAATCTTCCCCAAAAATTAAAAAAAATTACTTTAAATGACTGTAAAGTTACTACATCAGGAAGTTTGAGTTATTGAAATATACAGAAAAGTGAAGGCTTTTGTCGTTGCTTTTCATATTGAAGTTCACTGTTAATTTTGTGCCTCGAATCGGCATTAGTTTCCATCATCTTAAAATAAGAATGTTGCTTACTGTAACACCTTTCCGTTGATAAATCATCTGACTTATTTCTATTTGTTTAAAAAAATTGTTGTTTTACGTTACTGGTTTCTAGTAAGCTACTTTGTTTTTCATAAAACCATTGTGTAATCTAGTTCTTTTCACTTTGGCACTCTTTAATTTAGGATATTGATCTAAAAAACGCATCCTTTCATATTTATTTTATTTATCCTTATATTCGAAGCTGTATTATCCATCAAATGAAAATGTAATTTCATTTCTAAATCATTCAACATTTTCATTTCGTCTTCGCTTCCTCTATGTCTCGTTTTCCCTCTGCCAGTCTGTCTACATCGCTCTCTCTCTCTCTCTCTCTCTCTCTCTCTCTCTCTCTCTCTCTCTCTCTCTCTCTCTCTCTCTCTCTCTCTCTCTCTCTCTCTCTCTCTCTCTCTCTCTCTCTCTCTCTCTTTTCTCTCTCTTTCTTTCAACGTCTTTTCCCTTTCTGTCAATACCGTCCTTCTTCCTTTCTCCTTTTTCTTGCATTATTAATTTATTTTTTTTTTACCTATTTCCTTTATGTAATTGACGTATATTATTAAGTAGCCTTTCTATTCAGTATCTTTATGCCAACCTCTGTATACAGTAAGCTATAATTTTTAGTTTTTCGAACACGTGAACGCGAAATCTTACTTGTTTTGAAAGATTTTGAAAATTTTTTTACAATTTTCCTTGTACCTTGCCTTAGACGGAGCACACTGTTCTAAAACCACATCCCTAAAATGCTTTTTATATGGATGTGAATCGATGTTTTACCTGCCATCAGAAAGATTTAAATTCTATTTCAGAATCGATGGGAATCAAATACGCCTTATACAGGAAGAAATCTACGAGTAGATACAGGTGGCAAGAATGAAGATGAGCTGTCCGTATTTCAAAATACGACTGACGATAAACAACCGTGAAAAAATATCATTGCTAATTACTTCGTAAATGCTTAGAGAAAGAAATGAAGGATCAAAATAATTTGCCACATAGCCTGCAAAAAAAAACTTGGAGAACTGGCATATGGCTTACTGATTAAAAAAAGGCAATCTTCATTAAACCAGAGGCACAACCGATCAACCCATAAATCATCGAAGAGAAAATGCAAAGTAAAATATAAAAAAAAATCTATGCATGTGTTTCATCGAAAACACATAAGATTCTCTCTGCATGCAGCATAATAAGCTATTTAAAATAACGACAAAATGGATAAATCTTAAGTTAATAAGGTTTATGGGTAATCTAATGGCTAAGAATCAGCAGTTAGCCTCGAATATGGAACATCACATTGTATTTCGATCGAATAGGGATCAGCTGAGACCGTGTGCTCTCACCTCATTTTGTACTATCGATTCAGAAGGAATCATGAGAACTGTCGTAGCAGACCCCATACAACACCTTCATAACGGAACCAAGATGTAAGGAGAACAATGTGGAGATCCTAGATGACCAAAGGTAAAGAAAACAAAGATTTTACACGTCGACAGAAGCAAAAATTCGCAATTTACTCACATACAAAAAATTATATTCATTGTAATTATTTCTCTGTAGTCTTAGTTCCAAAAAAATTGAGTCAGAGGATTTTGCCCAATAGGAAACCACTATCACTTGAGAGCAAAAAGAATGGTAGCTTTCATTCTTTATCAATATCTGTCGACTTTCAAAATTAATGCCGTGCACTAAAAACACTTAGCGCTAGAAAGCCATATCCGTAACTGCGTTATAGTATCTCTTGAATGTTTTACCGTCTCTCTGTAAACTTAGAGATGGTGTTTAAAATTTGTGATGAGACCTGAAGGAATTTGTGGAGGTTGTAAAATATTTTTTTTCCAGAATTCAGAACTGAAACGATGTTCTGTCTTTCTCGAACCACATTTTAAAAACCTCATGAATTTAGTTTTGAAGGTTCAAGTAAATCGGCTAACAACTTGTACTGAAGTCCTTTTCAGTGCCATCTGTGATTTTAGTTCATCATCAGATTAACTTGTCATGGTTTACAGAAATCACACGTTATGTTCATTATCGAGTCATTGAGAAGCTACCAATTTTAAATTATTGTTTGTGCAATTGTACATGAAATCAATGAATATGTTTCACGTAGATCTGTTTCTTAGACCTTTTGAATGATTTCTATTCACTTAAAGCAAAACTTAAGTGACTTTTTATTCAAACTATTTATTTCAACACGAGGGATTCGGACGGAAAAATAATTAAACATACACTGACAGAGACACAGTGATAAACTATTACAGACTTAGATTCTATAACATCCTTACGTATCTTGATTTTATTAACCCAAAGACAATACTAAAACTGATCACCGTTTAATCATGACTAATTTGATATACTGACAAGAAACGGCAACTTATTAAACCAAGATACCAGTTAAATATTTTTGACTATTAGTTTTGTTTTTATTTATTTGTTGTTCCTCGCATAAAAACATCATAGCACTTGTTGATTTTTACAATTACCCGTTTCTTTATCGTCTTTTCAATTCAAAATTCTTTTTATTCTTTTTCATTCTAATCCAAAAACATTTGACTCAGTAACCTTAGGCATTTGGTTAAAACTCTACTTTCAATCTGCTCGGTGCTTGTATTGCTCTTGACTGACTGTTCTGAGCTTTGGACCCGCCGCGTCTCCGATTCATGGCAACACCCGGCAGGCACGTCATGATATTGATCCGTCTGGATCTTAAATACAATGATTATTGTCTTTGGTGTTTTCTCATATTGTTTCCCGTCGACAAAAGTTTACCTCAAGGCTGGTGAATGTCTGACCAGTTGCAATTGTTTATCTCTCTTTTAGAACTTAATTTCTTTGGTCTTGTAATGCGATGGGTTTTCATGTAACATATAAATTTTGCTCAGATTTTTTCTCTTAGTACGTTTTGATTACTCAAGTATTTCCATCAAACTTAGTGACAAGAAATTTATGAGTTTTTAATCTATTCGAACCATTTGAAGACATAACTATGAAGGTCATGTAAAGAAAAAATCAAAACATCTTTTAGTCCACAATTTAGCAGGTTGCGCAAACCAAATAAAAATGAATACGGAGTTTTAAACTTGTACAAGATTGGTAAAGGATTATTATGTTTATTGAAAACAATTTCAAGGGAAGGTTTAGTTTTTTAAGCTATTATTATCTAATTTAGCGATTGCTGCATCCTACGTCTGACAAATTAACACGAAAGCAAGTTTTGGGAAAAAGGATGGGCTGAGGCACGAATAGGTCTTGGATCTAAATAAACTGTTTGAGTAAGCTTCAGGAATCAATCAAAGAAAGGAATATGATATACGTTGCTTTTCTTGGTGCATGCACGAAATCTAAAAGTAAGAGTGGCACTCGTCAACTTGCCACAGTTGAAGCAATCGTCCATTCATTCTCAGGAAAGTAGTTTATAGTAAAATATTTTAACATACTGAGGACTTGCTTGATGACTAGATGATCTAGGCATTACGGATGCTAGTGACAATATCATATTTTAACACTTTTCTTATCTATAAAGGCAAGTGAACTAGAAGGGAAAAGAAACGATATAGACAGATACATTTAAGAACTCAGTGAATACTAAAATTTAGTAACTAATCTGTGTAGATTATGGGACTGGAAATGAATTGTTTTTCTTGTGTCTACAAAGATTGTAACATGGACAGAAATCACTTCCGGAACAAATTTTTAAAAATATCGAAGTGCAAATATGAAGTTTATGCTAAGCTTTGTTTTGTTTTGTTTTTTGCAAAGCTCATTACGTCCCACGTTTCTTTTTTTTTTCTAATTACAATATCCAGTTAGAACTGATTCGCTTTAAAATTTGATTAGATTCGTGACTTTGACACTTGCATGGTTAACAAACGGAGTAAGCACAAGGTTGTCAACCAATATTTGACTGAAAAAAAATGGTCCAAGGTGTCTATCGAATTTATTTGACACCTTAGGCAATAATCATGGAGTCTCTGGGGTTTATGTCGAAAGCTATCCAGCAAAAATCCAATCATCCATTTCATATCTCAAAGTTGAATGAAGCCGATACGTACTTAAAATTCATAGGGCTTAACCAGAGGAATAGATTTTGTTGCTCCCAATTACTGCCCTTCGCAATGGTTCTACATTCTAAATTGTTTAACGTTCTCTTACTCTCTCACAAATTTCTTTTTGGTTCTGGTCGTTTTTCTAGCCTTAAAGAGCTCTAACTTTCTGCGGAAACAGCAAACCGTTTTTTTTTTTTTTTTGTTTTTTTTTTTTTGTTGTTTTTTTGTTGTCTTTTGTTTTATTTAGTTTTTTAAGCTGTAAAAGAATGTTCTAAACGAGGGATTCGGATTGGAAGTCAATATTGTTTTTTTTTTAAGTATGAATTCTTCATTATTTACATTAGTAGTCATTTTAAATTTGGCACATTCGTCTGTAACTTGCACATTTTCTTGTGTATGTTTTGATAAATCAAAAGCTATAAAAATCTTATTATCTATATGGCCTTTAAAAGAAATATAATACTTGAAACGACTTTCTTTGGTTCATTTAAGTATTGACCTCGCTTGCCAGTTCATAAACTGTTAGGAAAGTGACTGGAAAGTACATTAAACTCACTGGGTTTTTTTTTTTCACGCGCGTACGCACACACTCAAATACTTCCCGCTAATCCAATCAACAGTATTTCTCAAATCAATCTTTTCTAAAATGTGAAAAAATATAAAGCAGTCACCAACTTGAACTGAATAAGACAATGAACTAAGAAAAGCAATTATATTAAACATAGAAGACATTTCGCTTTATTGGCTTCGTCGGTAACTATGAAAAAAAAAACATAGGAAGAACGTTTCATTCGTGCGTTCCGTTCAACAAACAAAACAGAACTAATACACATTTAATCATGTTCTTTCTTACTACAAATTTTACATCAATATACACTCTTGCAGAGTCAGATTTTGTTTACTCACTCAATCACCCCCTTTCCTACCTTTTCTCTCTCGTTCTCTGTCATTCAAGGTCTAAAAGGAGATAGGAACACAACTTTATAATTTCAATACAAAAAATAATTAACAAAACTATTACCAATTCAACATGTAAAAGTTTCACTTTGTAATCGTTTATCTATCTGAATCTATCTCTTACCCTTCATCTCTCTCCAACTTCATGTGAATAATATCAATCATAATAAAAGCAATAATAGCAGTCATGATAACATAACAACAAATGACCGTTATAATCTATATATAATGGTGCTAGGCGAAAAATCAGGACTACCTGACCGGGCATTTCTAGACCACCTAGGATCGTCAAATTTGGCATGAAGTTGTAAATTGCCCCAAAAATTAGAGTGGTAATGTTATTTTTCAGCAAAATAGTATTTTTTGAAAATTAAAGGCAAAAATGTGATTATTGTTTTCTTAAAAGAAAAAGGCGAATGTGCGAACTATTTCCTGTAAGCACTGCTGAGTAGAGGAGGCGGGAATGGAACTGAAAGTTCAAACACAATGTAGGCGGCAGATCTAAAACCGTCTGGAATAGATCTAGGTCTATTATAGTGTAAGATCTATGTTAAAAATTTAATAAGATTTTTTCCACGTGCATTCTAGATCTAGGGCCTGGATATTTACAGCAGCTGGAATCAATCAAAAAATCAAGATCTACAACTAGAGAAATCTAGATTTTACTTTTAGGCTTACATTTTTTTTAAACTTTTACTATCATGTAGCTTTACACATCGGCTGATGGTGTTGGTAGTGGTTGTGAAAGTGGTTTGTTGATGATGATTATGATGATGATAATTACGATGTTGATGGTTGGGAGTGCAGACTTAATAGTGATCGTAAAGTTATAAGTTGTTCAGTTTTCAATAATAATACTGGGAATAAAACTAAGTTGGTGCTATTCTGTCAATTACTAAAGTCTTTCTTGATATGGTAGTTGGGGCACAAAATGACATCAAGTGCCTGTTTCGTGAATTTCGTCATTGGGTAGAGTGTGCGCGCAATAGAGATATGGGGAATGTTGCTATTTTTCTTGACATTGATACCATAGGTTTCTATAGTCTGGAGAGTATAGATCCAATGAGTTTCTTTATTTCGTCGTGTTACAAAGTCAGCATGAATGTCGGTCAATGGCCACGATCTGCAGGTGGTCTGTGCTGTGTCCCAGTCTGTTACAATGTCTGGCTATTAAAGTGTCGCTGTCACGTCTGATGTCTGATCTGTGGTTGGTGAAACGGGTCTGGAGTGGTGTGGATGTTTCTCCCATGTATTGTTTTTTGGTACTTTGTGCAGGTTCTGATATATATATATATATGTATATGACGTTGTGAAAATGGCATGTCAGTCTATGTAGAATTGTTTGTGTTTTACCGGTCGTTGAGGATGTGAAGGATATAGTGAGTGTAGCATGTTGGCATGTTTTGCATCGAGGGAACTTTCAAGGTTGGAAACCTGGGCTGACGTTTGTACTTTTCGTTTTGGAATGTACTAGGGTGTCTCTAAGATTTCTGGTCTTCTGTGGGTGGCAAGAGATAGATTAGGGATAGCTTTTTACATCTATCAGAGGTGTGACGGACTGGGAAGTACTTTTTAAGCGTTGCGGATATGTTGGGTTAGCTGGATTAAATGTGATGATGAAAGGGATTGTAACTGTTTGATTGTTTGTCTGATTACGTCTCTGTAGAGCTGTTCTGTTTCTCTTGATTTTTGGATAGCGGATGTTATTTGCTTATTCTTTTCTAAGGAGTGGCTATTTTACCTCTAATTCACTTCATGCCTCGCTTCATTATTTTTAAAAAGATTAGTAATATTAATAGAAAAAAAAATAAAAAAAAACCATGTTGGTGCTAATAAAGATGAAACAATTTTGATGATAATTAAAGCAAATATCAAAGATGTTCCAATTATCTAAACAATTCTAACATAATGTTATTCTACACATATTCTACACGACCTACGTAATTTTTAAGTCTCATAATGTCTCACGCTTGCTTCTGTCTACTACAGGTTAGCAATCTTTTGTTTTAGCCTATCCTGCCCGCTGAGATTTTTTTGGGAGGAAAGTAATGTTTTATGAAGAAGAAACACTTTAAAATATACCCTTCTTATTTTAATTGATTTTCGAACTGTAAATTGTATGATATGGAGTTCGACACGCGTGTATAAATTGAATATGAATTTGAGAAAAATGTACGTATCATCATTTTATTTCTTTTTGTCAACTACCAAAAAAATTATCAAGAGATTTAATTAAATGGATATAGCTTAAGATAGTGAGGGATATTTGCATCAGACGTAATCATTTATGTTTTTTGCATCGCATTATTTGAATAATGCTACTGTTAGACATATTAATATAGGAGTAAATTTTACATTAAATTACATGACTGAGTTGTTCATTATTTCTTACCGAATTTCAAACCTAGTTCTTCTTGTTATGCACAACGACGATGACATTTCATTTCATAAACGCTGCAATCGTGTTAAAGGGTTCAGCGCACAAAACTTTGATGCCATTGCAAAATTTTGCAATCATTTTAGATGCTGCTACTGCAATTTTAAACAAAAAAAGTAGTAACGTTATGCGACTCGAAACAAAAAGTGCAAAAAGAATAATAATATGTTGTGGAATTTACATAATACATTTT
Source organism: Elysia crispata (assembly GCA_033675545.1). Classification (NCBI taxonomy): domain Eukaryota; kingdom Metazoa; phylum Mollusca; class Gastropoda; family Plakobranchidae; genus Elysia; species Elysia crispata. The sequence continues at coordinate 179,863 of JAWDGP010004435.1, forward strand.
TAAAAACATATTGTGCTTTTTTTTCAACTGAAAATCAATAAAATGATCTTTTCACAAATGCAAATAAATGTTCGCGATTAACTCCTTAACTGCATATTTTTGGGATCCAAGCTATACATATTAGCCCCCCCCCCCCCCACTCCCTCTCTCTCTCTCTCTCTCCCTCTCTCTCTCTCTATCCCTCTCTCTCTCTCTCTCTCTCTATCTCTATCTCTATCTCTATCTATCTATCTACCTATCTATCTATCTCTTTCAATATAGAAATAAAGAAAGCAGTCAAACAACTTTAGAGGCTGAGACAGATGAAGCTAGATGTAAGGATCTAAAGATGCAAGTGGCTGAAAATAATGAAATAAGTAGTATAGAAAAATCAATCACAAACCTAGATCTAGCTCGAGACCGACAAATAAGACGAAAGACGTGAAAACATTAGAACAGATGGAATGAACAGGGATCGAACCTGCGCCTCGATGCGGCACCCATCGCCTTGCCGAGACAAGACCAGGCACTTAACCACTGAGCTATCCGCATCTACAAAAAAATAGATGTTTCAGGAACAGTGACTTTCATGCTGGCTTGAATAGACTAAGAGGTTGAATCGCTAAGAACGATCAAGTCCATATTTGTACAGGACATAAACAAACTAGCCTCTAACGGATCTTTCTCTCTCTCTCTCTCTCTCTCTCTCTCTCTCTCTCTCTCTATATATATATATATATATATATATATATATATATATATATATATATTAATATTTATATTTATTTTTATATATTTAAAAACACACACACACACACACATATATATATATATATGAGTCTCTCTTTCTATCTCTCTCTCTCTCTCTATCTCTCTCTCTTTCTCTCTCTCTCTCTCTCTCTCTCTCTGTCTCTCTCTTTCTCACTATCTGTCTGTCTCTTAAGTTTTGTTGTTTTTTTTTTAATGGAAAGACAATTGTCTTATTTTGACATTCAGTAAAAGACATTTTACATTCTTTGCCTGGTTTTCCTTGGAGGAAGTTGAAATAATTGATCAAGAGGGGCAAAAACAGAAAAACCTGCATACTAAAACATAACAAAAATGTTAAAAAGCAAGTTCTATCAGCATTGTGTATAGATGCTGTTATTCATATCTCTTTACAGTGTTTCTTTCAGAGCAAAGGTAGAATTTGTTTAAACAAAGTCCACGTCAAATAAAACAGTGCAACATGCACAATTTAGATTCACTACAACATCAATGGCGTTGCAAACATGTACTTTCAAGTTAGGCAATACACGAAGAGCCTTTTTTTTACAGTCCTACCTGAGAGAAAGGAAAATAACCATAGCTACGCCCATTTTGAGACAAAGCAAAGATGAAAAAGATTGTGTAGATACATTTTGCTAAGCCAATGGTTGATAACAGACTAGGCTGCTGGGTGGCATCTTACAACTTAATTGCTGGAGAAGAAGCAGGCTTTCGAGGGGATAAAAATAGAAGCGTGAAAACTTAAAAAATATACTTTGTTTCCCATGAGCATCATAACAACATCTTTACAATATAACCAATATGATTCGAAACACATTTAGACGACCATTTCCAGTGTAGAAAGAATAAATTGGGGTAAACGCCACAAAATGTCCACATCTCTTTCAAAGAGTAGTTAGCCGAGGTTTTGTGATAACATAAGAACGCTTTACGAACTTCGTATATGAGAGTAACTTTATTTTAAGAGCCTTGCTAAGATATCATTATGCCATCTGTTTGAAATAGCAAAAGCTCCAAACTAACAGCTGAGACAGCCGAAAATTAGTTCTAGACGGGTTTTGAGCAAGAGGAATAAGCGGTTGCTTCATGCGGAAGGCCTAGTCGGCTGAAATGCTTAGAGTACGGATTAAAATCTGATCTTTATGTGGTTAAAATCAAAGCGATGCAAAAATTGTTAGCAGGTACATAGGTTTGGTCAGGTCGCCTTAGATTGTTTGGAGTTGATGGCTGAAACTTGCAATAGGGGAGGGGGGAGAGAGAGAGAGAGAGAGAGAGAGAGAGGGGGGGGGGGGTCCTGTTTTGAAGACTTCTTTATATATACTTTCCCATGAGTCCGAGTATCTTACCATCAAGGATGACGTATAGAGTAAAGTTAGACAAAGTCCAGAATAAGGCGTTATTTATATGCCGGAATCAGCTGAACTCATGCTGTATTTTGACAGGATGACTCTTATGTTACACCGGGAAGAAGCGAGGTTTTTCATTATAGTGAGATATATCCAAAGCCTAGACAATCATCATAAATGAAGAGCTTAGAATTAGTGGGAAAGAAAACTTTTCCATGAAACTGTGATAGTTCTTCCCCCTTTCTATTTTTTCCACCAATCCACCAATACAAAATATGAAAGTAAAACAACCATTCCCACTTCTTAAAGAGCTTAACCTGTGGAGCAGCCTGTTCTAATTTTGAGGCAGAGCTGGGTGCAATTACATTAGCAATTGAAAATATCGCAGTTTTTGCAATTCAGCCAAGGAAAAAAACCGCAATGCAAGTACTTAAAATTTATTGAAGATAGGGAAGCCTGGCTTCTGAGAGATAATTTGCTCTTCCTCAAAACTAAATGCTTGTAGAAATCACTTAAAAAGAACAATTAAAAAACATTGAAATTTCATGACTTTGAATCGAAGGGAGCAGGCCTGAAAAATTGTTTTCTAACATAATTTAACTTTGTCCAATCATTCATTTTATCTCGTATCAGTTTTAGTTTGGGCATACCGTGACTCTCTCTCTCTCTCTCTCTCTCTCTCTCTCTCTCTCTCTCTCTCTCTCTCTCTCTCTCTCTCTCTCTCTCTCTCTCTCTCTCTCTCTCTCTCCCTCTCCCTCTCCCTTTCCCTCTCCCTCTCCCTCCCCCTCCCCCTCCCGCTCCCGCTCCCTCTCCCGCTCCCTCTCTCTCTCCCGCTCCCTCTCCCGCTCCCGCTCCCTCTCCCGCTCCCTCTCCCTCTCCCGCTCCCTCTCCCTCTACCTCTCCCTCTCCCCCTCCCGCTCCCTCTCCCTCTCCCTCTCCCTCTCCCTCTCCCTTTCCCTCTCCCTCTCCCTCTCCCTCTCACTCTCCCGCTCTCTCTCCCGCTCCCTCTCCCGCTCCCTCTCCCTCTCCCTCTCCCTCTCCCTCTCCCTCTCCCTCTCTCTCTCTCTCTCTCTCTCTCTCTCTCTCTCTCTCTCTCTCTCTCTCTCTCTCTCTCTCTCTCAATACTTAATACAAAGCTTTTTAATCGCCATAATCCAAATTAACACAATTAGCGATCTATCTCATTTGACAAATTGAATAAAATCATAATCATTTGTATCGCACCATTTCTGTTTCAGACTTTTGACCTGATAATTGTCCTCATCTCATTCATCGTAGACCTGGTTTGTATGCAGAAGATGCCGCATTATAAGATCCAGGACTTTGTCTTCATTTTGGCTTTCCTATTGCCGTGGAGGGTTATACGAGTAGTCAACAGTAAGTAAAACCGCCTATATGATACATAAAAACATTTTTATCTCAGTGGAAATTATGAAACCCAATTAAATAATTATGAGTTGCCACATACATAGAAAAAATATATTCAATATCAAAAATGATTATTGCCTTAATAAAAACAATACTGAGAATATTAATCATTGCTGTTATTATGGTTGTGGTAGTAGTAGTGGTAGTAGTAGTAGTAGTAGTAGTAGTAGTGGTAGTGGTGGTGGTGGTGGCGGTGGCGGTGGCGGTGGCGGTGGCGGTAGCGGTAGCAGTAGCAGTAGCAGTAGCAGTAGTAGTAGTAGTAGTAGTAGTAGTAGTAGTAGTAGTAGTAGTAGTAGTAGTAGTAGTAGTAGTAGTAGTAGCAGTAGTAGTAGTGATGGTGGTAGTAGTTATAGTTTTAGTAGTAGTTGCAGTGTTGGTGGTAATTAGTGTTTACCATTGAACTCTGTCAAACTATTTTTATGTAATCTTTTTGCTTTGACTGGGATGTGCTCTCTTCTGGGCCTTTTATATTCGTCGCAAATGTCTTGTATTTAGCCTTTGATAAGATCTGGTTACTTTAGAGAAGGGACAATACTCTGATTTGTTGCATGAAGAAAAAAGAAGAGTCAGAGTAAAAGTCTTCCTAGCACCTGAAACGAAAGGTTTTGGAGTTTCAAAAGACTTGACGTTTTATACGAACATAAATGAATTATTATACTTTTATCACCTATCTCCAAAATTCATTAAATTTTTTACAGGTGCGTAAAAATGGTGATCATTTTATTTTGTCAATAACTACACGGCTTATTTTTTCTTGCAATATTTTCATTTGTAAAAAAGTAGTAGCAGTAGTAGTAGTAGTAGTAGCAGCAGCAGCAGCAGCAGCAGCAGTAGTAGTAGTAGTAGTAGTAGTAGTAGTAGTAGTAGTAGTAGTGGCATTGGGAGTGGCAGTGGTGGTGGTAGTGGCAGTGGTAGTGGTGGTGATAGTGGTAGTGGTAGTGGTTGTAGTAGTAGTAGTAGTAGTAGTAGTAGTAGTAGTAGTAGTAGTAGTAGTAGTAGTAGTAGTAGTAGTAAGAGTAGTCGTAGTAGCAGTAATAGTACAAGTAGTTGTAGCAGTAGTAGTCGTAGTAGCAGTTGTAGTAGTGGTAGTTATAGTGGTAGTTGTAGTGGTAGTTGTAGTGGTAGTTGTAGTAGTAGTAGTAGTAGTAGTAGTAGTAGTAGTAGTAGTAGTAGTAGTAGTAGTAGTAGTAGTAGTTGTAGTAGTAGTAGTAGTGGTGGTGGTGGTGGTAGTAGTTGTAGTTTTAGTAGTTGCAGCAGTGTTGGTGTTATTATTATTCTTTTTTTTTAATTATTATTATTATTATTATTATTATTATTATTATTATTATTATTATTATTATTATTATTATTATTATTATTATTATTATTATTATTATTATTATTATTATTATTATTATTATTATTATTATTATTATTATTATTATTATTATTATTATTATTATTACTCGTATTATTATTCATATGGCACATCTGTTTTGAGTCACGTTTTGAACGCCTTTCTCAGTTATGAATTAATGGGTCATTAGCTTTAAGGTCTTATATTAATTTTAATTGTAAACAAGATTCACTCCTATGGTTGAGGTTTAACTTGCTTTACATACACCTATATAACGGAAA
>JAWDGP010004436.1:0-18265 GCA_033675545.1 Elysia crispata
GTTGTAGTTGTTGAAGTTGTAGTTGTAGTTGTAGTTGTTGTAGTTCTAGTTGTAGTTGTAGTTGTAGTTGTAGTTGTAGTTGTAGGTGTAGTTGTAGTTGTAGTTGTAAGTGTAGTTTTAATTGTAGTTGTAGTTGTTGTAGTTGTAAATGTAGTGGTAGTTGTTGTAGTTGTAGTTGTAGTTGTAGTTGTAGTTGTTGTAGTTGTAGTTGTAGTTGTAGTTGTAGTTGTTGTAGTTGTAGATGTAGTTGTTGTAGTTGTAGATGTTGTAGTTGTAGTTGTAGTTGTAGTTGTAGTTGTAGTTGTTGTAGTTGTAGTTGTAGTTGTAGTTGTTGTAGTTGTAGTTGTAGTTGTAGTTGTAGTTGTTGTAGTTGTAGTTGTAGTTGTTGTAGTTGTAGTTGTAGTTGTAGTTGTTGTAGTTGTAGTTGTAGTTGTTGTAGTTGTAGTTGTAGTTGTTGTAGTTGTAGTTGTAGTTGTAGTTGTAGTTGTTGTAGTTGTAGTTGTAGTTGTAGTTGTAGTTGTAGTTGTAGTTGTAGTTGTTGTAGTTGTAGTTGTTGTAGTTGTAGTTGTAGTTGTAGTTGTTGTAGTTGTAGTTGTAGTTGTAGTTGTAGTTGTAGTTGTAGTTGTAGTTGTTGTAGTTGTAGTTGTAGTTGTTGTAGTTGTAGTTGTAGTTGTAGTTGTTATAGTTGTAGTTGTAGTTGTAGTTGTAGTTGTAGTTGTAGTTGTAGTTGTAGTTGTTGTAGTTGTAGTTGTAGTTGTAGTTGTTGTAGTTGTAGTTGTTGTAGTTGTAGTTGTTGTAGTTGTAGTTGTAGTTGTAGTTGTTGTAGTTGTAGTTGTAGTTGTAGTTGTAGTTGTTGTAGTTGTAGTTGTAGTTGTTGTAGTTGTAGTTGTAGTTGTAGTTGTAGTTGTAGTTGTAGTTGTTGTAGTTGTAGTTGTAGTTGTAGTTGTTGTAGTTGTAGTTGTAGTTGTAGTTGTAGTTGTTGTAGTTGTTGTAGTTGTAGTTGTTGTAGTTGTAGTTGTAGTTGTAGTTGTTGTAGTTGTAGTTGTAGTTGTAGTTGTAGTTGTAGTTGTAGTTGTAGTTGTAGTTGTTGTAGTTGTAGTTGTAGTTGTAGTTGTAGTTGTAGTTGTAGTTGTAGTTGTTGTAGTTGTAGTTGTAGTTGTTGTAGTTGTAGTTGTAGTTGTTGTAGTTGTAGTTGTAGTTGTTGTAGTTGTAGTTGTAGTTGTAGTTGTAGTTGTTGTAGTTGTAGTTGTAGTTGTAGTTGTTGTAGTTGTAGTTGTAGTTGTTGTAGTTGTAGTTGTAGTTGTTGTAGTTGTAGTTGTAGTTGTAGTTGTAGTTGTAGTTGTTGTAGTTGTAGTTGTAGTTGTAGTTGTTGTAGTTGTAGTTGTAGTTGTTGTAGTTGTAGTTGTAGTTGTAGTTGTAGTTGTAGTTGTTGTAGTTGTAGTTGTAGTTGTAGTTGTTGTAGTTGTAGTTGTAGTTGTAGTTGTTGTAGTTGTTGTAGTTGTAGTTGTAGTTGTAGTTGTTGTACTTATAGTTGTAGTTGTTGTAGTTGTAGTTGTAGTTGTAGTTGTAGTTGTAGTTGTTGTAGTTGTATTTGTAAATGTAGTTGTTGTAATGTAGTTGTAAATGTATTTGTTGTAGTTGTAGTTGTAGTTGTAGTTGTAGTTGTAGTTGTTGTAGTTGTAGTTGTAATTGTTGTAGTTGTAGTTGTAGTAGTTGTTGTAGTTGTTGTAGTTGTTGTAGTTGTTGTAGTTGTAGTTGTAGTTGTTGTAGTTGTAGTTGTAGTTGTAGTTGTAGTTGTTGTAGTTGTAGTTGTTGTAGTTGTAGTTGTAGTTGTAGTTGTAGTTGTAGTTGTTGTAGTTGTAGTTGTAGTTGTAGTTGTTGTAGTTGTAGTTGTAGTTGTTGTTGTTGTAGTTGTAGTTGTAGTTGTAGTTGTTGTAGTTGTAGTTGTAGTTGTAGTTGTTGTAGTTGTAGTTGTAGTTGTTGTAGTTGTAGTTGTAGTTGTAGTTGTTGTAGTTGTAGTTGTAGTTGTAGTTGTTGTAGTTGTAGTTGTTGTAGTTGTAGTTGTAGTTGTAGTTGTAGTTGTAGTTGTAGTTGTAGTTGTTGTTGTAGTTGTAGTTGTAGTTGTAGTTGTTGTAGTTGTAGTTGTAGTTGTAGTTGTTGTAGTTGTAGTTGTAGTTGTTGTAGTTGTAGTTGTAGTTGTAGTTGTAGTTGTTGTAGTTGTAGTTGTAGTTGTAGTTGTTGTAGTTGTAGTTGTAGTTGTTGTAGTTGTAGTTGTAGTTGTAGTTGTTGTAGTTGTAGTTGTAGTTGTTGTAGTTGTAGTTGTAGTTGTTGTAGTTGTAGTTGTAGTTGTAGTTGTAGTTGTTGTAGTTGTAGTTGTTGTAGTTGTAGTTGTAGTTGTTGTAGTTGTAGTTGTAGTTGTTGTAGTTGTAGTTGTAGTTGTAGTTGTTGTAGTTGTAGTTGTAGTTGTAGTTGTAGTTGTTGTAGTTGTAGTTGTAGTTGTAGTTGTAGTTGTTGTAGTTGTAGTTGTAGTTGTAGTTGTAGTTGTAGTTGTAGTTGTTGTAGTTGTAGTTGTAGTTGTAGTTGTAGTTGTTGTAGTTGTAGTTGTAGTTGTAGTTGTTGTAGTTGTAGTTGTAGTTGTAGTTGTAGTTGTAGTTGTTGTAGTTGTAGTTGTAGTTGTTGTAGTTGTAGTTGTAGTTGTAGTTGTTGTAGTTGTAGTTGTAGTTGTAGTTGTTGTAGTTGTAGTTGTAGTTGTAGTTGTTGTAGTTGTAGTTGTTGTAGTTGTAGTTGTAGTTGTAGTTGTTGTAGTTGTAGTTGTAGTTGTAGTTGTTGTAGTTGTAGTTGTAGTTGTAGTTGTTGTAGTTGTAGTTGTAGTTGTAGTTGTAGTTGTTGTAGTTGTAGTTGTAGTTGTTGTAGTTGTAGTTGTAGTTGTTGTTGTTGTAGTTGTAGTTGTAGTTGTAGTTGTAGTTGTAGTTGTTGTAGTTGTAGTTGTAGTTGTAGTTGTTGTAGTTGTAGTTGTAGTTGTTGTAGTTGTAGTTGTAGTTGTAGTTGTTGTAGTTGTAGTTGTAGTTGTTGTAGTTGTAGTTGTAGTTGTTGTAGTTGTAGTTGTAGTTGTAGTTGTTGTAGTTGTAGTTGTAGTTGTAGTTGTAGTTGTAGTTGTAGTTGTTGTAGTTGTAGTTGTAGTTGTAGTTGTTGTAGTTGTAGTTGTAGTTGTAGTTGTAGTTGTTGTAGTTGTAGTTGTAGTTGTTGTAGTTGTAGTTGTAGTTGTAGTTGTAGTTGTTGTTGTTGTAGTTGTAGTTGTAGTTGTAGTTGTAGTTGTAGTTGTAGTTGTAGTTGTAGTTGTAGTTGTAGTTGTAGTTGTAGTTATTGTAGTTGTAGTTGTAGTTGTAGTTGTTGTAGTTGTAGTTGTAGTTGTAGTTGTAGTTGTTGTAGTTGTAGTTGTAGTTGTTGTAGTTGTAGTTGTAGTTGTAGTTGTAGTTGTTGTAGTTGTAGTTGTTGTTGTTGTAGTTGTAGTTGTAGTTGTTGTAGTTGTAGTTGTAGTTGTAGTTGTTGTAGTTGTAGTTGTAGTTGTTGTAGTTGTAGTTGTAGTTGTAGTTGTAGTTGTTGTAGTTGTAGTTGTAGTTGTAGTTGTTGTAGTTGTAGTTGTAGTTGTAGTTGTTGTAGTTGTAGTTGTAGTTGTTGTAGTTGTAGTTGTAGTTGTAGTTGTAGTTGTAGTTGTAGTTGTTGTAGTTGTAGTTGTAGTTGTAGTTGTTGTAGTTGTAGTTGTAGTTGTTGTAGTTGTAGTTGTAGTTGTTGTAGTTGTAGTTGTAGTTGTAGTTGTTGTAGTTGTAGTTGTAGTTGTAGTTGTAGTTGTAGTTGTAGTTGTAGTTGTTGTAGTTGTAGTTGTAGTTGTAGTTGTTGTAGTTGTAGTTGTAGTTGTAGTTGTTGTAGTTGTAGTTGTAGTTGTAGTTGTTGTAGTTGTAGTTGTTGTAGTTGTAGTTGTTGTAGTTGTAGTTGTAGTTGTTGTAGTTGTAGTTGTAGTTGTAGTTGTAGTTGTAGTTGTTGTAGTTGTAGTTGTAGTTGTTGTAGTTGTAGTTGTAGTTGTAGTTGTTGTAGTTGTAGTTGTAGTTGTAGTTGTTGTAGTTGTAGTTGTAGTTGTTGTAGTTGTAGTTGTAGTTGTTGTAGTTGTAGTTGTAGTTGTAGTTGTTGTAGTTGTAGTTGTAGTTGTAGTTGTAGTTGTAGTTGTAGTTGTAGTTGTAGTTGTAGTTGTAGTTGTTGTAGTTGTAGTTGTAGTTGTAGTTGTTGTAGTTGTAGTTGTAGTTGTTGTAGTTGTAGTTGTAGTTGTAGTTGTTGTAGTTGTAGTTGTAGTTGTAGTTGTTGTAGTTGTAGTTGTAGTTGTAGTTGTTGTAGTTGTAGTTGTAGTTGTAGTTGTTGTAGTTGTAGTTGTAGTTGTAGTTGTTGTAGTTGTAGTTGTAGTTGTAGTTGTTGTAGTTGTAGTTGTAGTTGTAGTTGTAGTTGTAGTTGTAGTTGTAGTTGTTGTAGTTGTAGTTGTAGTTGTAGTTGTTGTAGTTGTAGTTGTTGTAGTTGTAGTTGTTGTAGTTGTTGTAGTTGTAGTTGTTGTAGTTGTTGTAGTTGTTGTTGTAGTTGTAGTTGTAGTTGTAGTTGTAGTTGTAGTTGTAGTTGTAGTTGTTGTAGTTGTAGTTGTAGTTGTAGTTGTTGTAGTTGTAGTTGTAGTTGTTGTAGTTGTAGTTGTAGTAGTTGTTGTAGTTGTTGTAGTTGTTGTAGTTGTAGTGTTGTTGTAGTTGTAGTTGTAGTTGTAGTTGCTGTTGTAGTTGTAGTTGTAGTTGTTGTAGTTGTAGTTGTAGTTGTAGTTGTAGTTGTTGTAGTTGTAGTTGTAGTTGTAGTTGTTGTAGTTGTAGTTGTAGTTGTTGTAGTTGTAGTTGTAGTTGTAGTTGTTGTAGTTGTAGTTGTAGTTGTAGTTGTTGTAGTTGTAGTTGTAGTTGTTGTAGTTGTAGTTGTAGTTGTTGTTGTAGTTGTAGTTGTAGTTGTAGTTGTTGTAGTTGTAGTTGTAGTTGTAGTTGTTGTAGTTGTAGTTGTTGTAGTTGTAGTTGTAGTTGTTGTAGTTGTAGTTGTAGTAGTTGTTGTAGTTGTGGTAGTTGTAGTGTTGTTGTAGTTGTAGTTGTAGTTGTAGTTGCTGTTGTTGTTGTAGTTGTAGTTGTTGTAGTTGTAGTTGTAGTTTTTGTAGTTGTAGTTGTAGTTGTAGTTGTTGTAGTTGTTGTAGTTGTAGTTGTTGTAGTTGTTGTAGTTGTAGTTGTTGTAGTTGTAGTTGTAGTTGTAGTTGTTGTAGTTGTAGTTGTAGTTGTAGTTGTTGTAGTTGTAGTTGTAGTTGTAGTTGTTGTAGTTGTAGTTGTAGTTGTAGTTGTTGTAGTTGTAGGTGTTGTAGTTGTAGTTGTAGTTGTAGTTGTTGTAGTTGTAGTTGTAGTTGTAGTTGTTGTAGTTGTAGTTGTAGTTGTAGTTGTTGTAGTTGTAGTTGTAGTTGTAGTTGTTGTAGTTGTAGTTGTAGTTGTAGTTGTTGTAGTTGTAGTTGTAGTTGTTGTAATGTAGTTGTAGTTATATTTGTTGTAGTTGTAGTTGTAGTTGTAGTTGTTGTAGTTGTAGTTGTAGTTGTAGTTGTAGTTGTAGTTGTAGTTGTTGTAGTTGTAGTTGTAGTTGTTGTAGTTGTAGTTGTAGTTGTAGTTGTTGTAGTTGTAGTTGTAGTTGTAGTTGTAGTTGTAGTTGTAGTTGTAGTTGTTGTAGTTGTAGTTGTAGTTGTAGTTGTTGTAGTTGTAGTTGTAGTTGTAGTTGTTGTAGTTGTAGTTGTAGTTGTTGTAGTTGTAGTTGTAGTTGTTGTAGTTGTAGTTGTAGTTGTAGTTGTAGTTGTTGTAGTTGTAGTTGTAGTTGTAGTTGTGGTTGTTGTAGTTGTAGTTGTAGTTTTGTAGTTGTAGTTGTAGTTGTAGTTGTTGTAGTTGTAGTTGTAGTTGTAGTTGTTGTAGTTGTAGTTGTAGTTGTAGTTGTTGTAGTTGTAGTTGTAGTTGTAGTTGTTGTAGTTGTAGTTGTAGTTGTAGTTGTAGTTGTAGTTGTAGTTGTAGTTGTTGTAGTTGTAGTTGTAGTTGTAGTTGTTGTAGTTGTAGTTGTAGTTGTTGTAGTTGTAGTTGTAGTTGTAGTTGTTGTAGTTGTAGTTGTAGTTGTAGTTGTAGTTGTTGTAGTTGTAGTTGTAGTTGTAGTTGTTGTAGTTGTAGTTGTAGTTGTTGTAGTTGTAGTTGTAGTTGTTGTAGTTGTAGTTGTAGTTGTAGTTGTTGTAGTTGTAGTTGTAGTTGTAGTTGTTTAAATTGTAGTTGTACTTGTAGTTGTAGTTAATGTAGTTGTAGTTGTAGTTGTAGTAGTTGTAGTTGTAGTTGTAGTTGTTGTAGTTGTAGTTGTAGTTGTTGTAGTTGTAGTTGTAGTTGTAGTTGTTGTAGTTGTAGTTGTAGTTGTTGTAGTTGTAGTTGTAGTTGTTGTAGTTGTAGTTGTAGTTGTAGTTGTTGTAGTTGTAGTTGTAGTTGTTGTAGTTGTAGTTGTAGTTGTTGTAGTTGTAGTTGTAGTTGTAGTTGTTGTAGTTGTAGTTGTAGTAGTTGTAGTTGTAGTTGTAGTTGTAGTTGTAGTTGTAGTTGTTGTAGTTGTAGTTGTAGTTGTAGTAGTTGTAGTTGTAGTTGTAGTTGTTGTAGTTGTAGTTGTAGTTGTTGTAGTTGTAGTTGTAGTTGTAGTTGTTGTAGTTGTAGTTGTAGTTGTAGTTGTTGTAGTTGTAGTTGTAGTTGTAGTTGTTGTAGTTGTAGTTGTAGTTGTAGTTGTTGTAGTTGTAGTTGTAGTTGTAGTTGTAGTTGTTGTAGTTGTAGTTGTAGTTGTTGTAGTTGTAGTTGTAGTTGTAGTTGTTGTAGTTGTAGTTGTAGTTGTAGTTGTTGTAGTTGTAGTTGTAGTTGTTGTAGTTGTAGTTGTAGTTGTTGTAGTTGTAGTTGTAGTTGTTGTAGTTGTAGTTGTAGTTGTAGTTGTAGTTGTTGTAGTTGTAGTTGTAGTTGTAGTTGTTGTAGTTGTAGTTGTAGTTGTAGTTGTAGTTGTAGTTGTAGTTGTAGTTGTAGTTGTAGTTGTTGTAGTTGTAGTTGTAGTTGTAGTTGTTGTAGTTGTAGTTGTAGTTGTTGTAGTTGTAGTTGTAGTTGTAGTTGTTGTAGTTGTAGTTGTAGTTGTAGTTGTTGTAGTTGTAGTTGTAGTTGTAGTTGTAGTTGTTGTAGTTGTAGTTGTAGTTGTAGTTGTAGTTGTTGTAGTTGTAGTTGTAGTTGTTGTAGTTGTAGTTGTAGTTGTAGTTGTTGTAGTTGTAGTTGTAGTTGTTGTAGTTGTAGTTGTAGTTGTAGTTGTTGTAGTTGTAGTTGTAGTTGTAGTTGTTGTAGTTGTAGTTGTAGTTGTTGTAGTTGTAGTTGTAGTTGTAGTTGTTGTAGTTGTAGTTGTAGTTGTAGTTGTTGTAGTTGTAGTTGTAGTTGTAGTTGTAGTTGTTGTAGTTGTAGTTGTAGTTGTTGTAGTTGTAGTTGTAGTTGTTGTAGTTGTAGTTGTAGTTGTTGTAGTTGTAGTTGTAGTTGTAGTTGTTGTAGTTGTAGTTGTAGTTGTAGTTGTTGTAGTTGTAGTTGTAGTTGTAGTTGTTGTAGTTGTAGTTGTAGTTGTAGTTGTTGTAGTTGTAGTTGTAGTTGTTGTAGTTGTAGTTGTAGTTGTAGTTGTTGTTGTAGTTGTAGTTGTAGTTGTAGTTGTAGTTGTAGTTGTTGTAGTTGTAGTTGTAGTTGTTGTAGTTGTAGTTGTAGTTGTAGTTGTTGTAGTTGTAGTTGTAGTTGTTGTAGTTGTAGTTGTAGTTGTAGTTGTAGTTGTTGTAGTTGTAGTTGTAGTTGTAGTTGTTGTAGTTGTAGTTGTAGTTGTAGTTGTTGTAGTTGTAGTTGTAGTTGTTGTTGTAGTTGTAGTTGTAGTTGTTGTAGTTGTAGTTGTTGTAGTTGTAGTTGTAGTTGTTGTAGTTGTAGTTGTAGTTGTAGTTGTTGTAGTTGTAGTTGTAGTTGTAGTTGTTGTAGTTGTAGTTGTAGTTGTAGTTGTTGTAGTTGTAGTTGTAGTTGTAGTTGTTGTAGTTGTAGTTGTAGTTGTTGTAGTTGTAGTTGTAGTTGTAGTTGTAGTTGTAGTTGTAGTTGTAGTTGTTGTAGTTGTAGTTGTAGTTGTAGTTGTTGTAGTTGTTGTAGTTGTAGTTGTAGTTGTAGTTGTAGTTGTAGTTGTAGTTGTAGTTGTAGTTGTAGTTGTAGTTGTTGTAGTTGTAGTTGTAGTTGTAGTTGTTGTAGTTGTAGTTGTAGTTGTTGTAGTTGTAGTTGTAGTTGTAGTTGTAGTTGTAGTTGTAGTTGTAGTTGTTGTAGTTGTAGTTGTAGTTGTAGTTGTTGTAGTTGTAGTTGTAGTTGTAGTTGTTGTAGTTGTAGTTGTTGTAGTTGTAGTTGTAGTTGTAGTTGTAGTTGTAGTTGTTGTAGTTGTAGTTGTAGTTGTAGTTGTAGTTGTAGTTGTTGTAGTTGTAGTTGTAGTTGTAGTTGTTGTAGTTGTAGTTGTAGTTGTAGTTGTTGTAGTTGTAGTTGTAGTTGTAGTTGTTGTAGTTGTAGTTGTAGTTGTAGTTGTTGTAGTTGTAGTTGTAGTTGTAGTTGTAGTAGTTGTAGTTGTAGTTGTTGTAGTTGTTGTAGTTGTAGTTGTAGTTGTAGTTGTTGTAGTTGTAGTTGTAGTTGTTGTAGTTGTAGTTGTAGTTGTAGTTGTTGTAGTTGTAGTTGTAGTTGTAGTTGTTGTAGTTGTAGTTGTAGTTGTTGTAGTTGTAGTTGTAGTTGTAGTTGTTGTAGTTGTAGTTGTAGTTGTAGTTGTAGTTGTAGTTGTAGTTGTAGTTGTAGTTGTTGTAGTTGTAGTTGTAGTTGTAGTTGTTGTAGTTGTAGTTGTAGTTGTAGTTGTTGTAGTTGTAGTTGTAGTTGTAGTTGTTGTAGTTGTAGTTGTAGTTGTTGTAGTTGTAGTTGTAGTTGTTGTAGTTGTAGTTGTAGTTGTAGTTGTTGTAGTTGTAGTTGTAGTTGTAGTTGTTGTAGTTGTAGTTGTAGTTGTTGTAGTTGTAGTTGTAGTTGTTGTAGTTGTAGTTGTAGTTGTTGTAGTTGTAGTTGTAGTTGTAGTTGTTGTAGTTGTAGTTGTAGTTGTAGTTGTTGTAGTTGTAGTTGTAGTTGTAGTTGTTGTAGTTGTAGTTGTAGTTGTTGTAGTTGTAGTTGTAGTTGTAGTTGTTGTAGTTGTAGTTGTAGTTGTTGTAGTTGTTGTAGTTGTAGTTGTTGTAGTTGTAGTTGTAGTTGTAGTTGTTGTACTTGTAGTTGTAGTTGTAGTTGTTGTAGTTGTAGTTGTACTTGTTGTAGTTGTAGTTGCTCTTGTTGTAGTTGTAATTGTACTTGTTGTACTTGTAGTTATAGTTGTACTTGTTGTAGTTGTAGTTGTACTTGTACTTGTTGTAGTTGTAGTTGTAGTTGTTGTAGTTGTACTTGTAGTTGTAGTTGTAGTTGTAGTTGTTGTAGTTGTAGTTGTAGTTGTAAATTTTGTGTTAGAAGTTGTTGTAGTTGTAATTTTAGTTGTAGTTGTAGTTGTTGTAGTTGTAGTTGTAGTTGTAATTGTTGTAGTTGTAGTTGTAGTTGCTGTACTGTAGTTGTAGCTGTAGTTGTTGTAGTTGTAGTTGGTTATTTGTAGTTGTAGTTGATGTTGTTGTAGTTGTAGTTGTAGTTGAATTTGTACTTGTTGTAGTTGTAGTTGGACTTGTTGTAGCTGTAGTTGTAGTTGTAGTTGTTGTAGTTGTAGTTGTACTTGTACTTGTTGTAGTTTTAGTTGTAGTTGTACTTATTGTAGCTGTAGTTGTAGTTGTTGTAGTTGTAGTTGCAGTTTTACTTCTTCTAGTTGTAGTTGTACATGTTGTATTTGTAGTTGTAGTTTTAGTTGCTGTAGTTGTAGTTGTAGTTGTACTTCTTGTAAGTGTAGTTGTAGTTGTAGTTGTTATAGTTGTGTACTTGTAGTTGTTGTAGTTGTAGTTGTACTTGTTGTAATTGTAGTACTTGTACTTGTAGTTGTAGTTGTTGTTGTACTTTTGTATGTTGTATTTGTAGTTGTTGTAGTAGTAGTTGTAGTTGTCCCTGTTGTAATTATAGTTTTACTTGTACTTGTTGTAGTTGTAGTTGTACTTGTTGTAGTAGTAGTTGTAGTTGTACTTGTTGTAGTAGTAGTTGTACTTGTACTTGTTGTAGTTGTAGTTTTAGTTGTACTTGTTGTAGTCGTAGTTCCACTTGTTGTAGTTGTAGTTGTACTTGTTGTAGTTGTACTTGTAGTTGTACCTGTTGTAGTTGTACTTGTTGTAGTTGCAGTTGTAGATGCACTTTTTATAGTTGTAGTTTTATTTGTTTCTTGTTGTAGTTGTAGTTGTACTTGTTGTAGTTGTATTTGTAGTTGTAGTTGTTGTAGTAGTTGTAGTTGTATATGTAGTTGTACTTGTTGTAGTTGTAGTTGTAGTACTTGTTATCGTTGTAGTTGTACTTGTTGTAGTTGTAATTGTAGTTGTAGTTGTACTTGTTGTACTTGTAGTTGTACCTGTTGTAGTTGTACTTGTTTTAGTTGTAGTTGGAGTTGCACTTGTTGTAGTTGTACTTGTAGTTGTAGCTGTTGTAGTTGTACTTGTTGTAGTTGTAGTTGTAGTTGCACTTGTTGTAGTTGTAGTTGTAGTTGCACTTGTTGTAGTTGTAGTTGTACTTGTACTTGTTGTAGTTGTAGTTGTACTTGTTGTAGTTGTAGTTGTAGTTGTACCTGTTGTAGTTGTACTTGTTGTAGTTGTAGTTGTAGTTGCACTTGTTGTAGTTGTAGTTGTACTTGTTGTAGTTGTAGTTGAAGTTGTACTTATACTTCTACTTGTTGTGGTTATACTTGTACTTGTTGTAGTTGTAGTTGTACTGGTATATTTGTAGTTGCAGTTGTACTTGTTATAGTTATAGTTGTACTTGTACTTCTTGTACTTGTGGTTGTAGTTGTAGTTGCTCTTTTTGTAGTTGCAGTTGTAGTTGTACTTGTCGTAGTTGTAGTTGTACTTGTTGTAGTTCTAGTTATAGCTGTACTTGTACTTATTGTGGTTGTAGTTGTAGTTATACATGTTGTACTTGTTGTAGTTCTAAATGCACTGTTTTAGTTGTAGTTGTACTTGTACTTGTTGTAGTTATACCTGTACTTAATGTAGTTGTACTTGTACTAGTACTCGTTGTAGTGGTAGTTGTAGTCGTACTTGTTGTAGTTGTTGTTATAGTTGAACTTGTTGTAGTTGTACTTGTTGTGGTTGTAATTGTAGTTTTACTTGTTGTAATTGTATTTTTAGTAGTTGTAGTTGTAGTTGCACTTGTTGTAGTTGTATTTGTACTTGTACTTGTAGTTGTAGTTGTACTTCTTGTAGGTGTTGTTGTACTTGTTGTAGTTGTAGTTGTAGTTGTACTTGTTGTAGTTGTAGTTGTACTTGTACTTGTTGTAGTTGTAGTTCTAGTTGTACTTGTTGTAGTTGTAGTTGTACTTGTACTTGTTGTAGTTGTAGTTGTACTTGTACTTGTTGTAGTTGTAGTTGTACTTGTTGTAGTTGTACTTGTAGTTGTAGTTGTAGTTGCACTTGTTGTAGTTGTAGTTGTAGTTGCACTTGTTGTAGTTGTAGTTGTACTTGTACTTGTTGTAGTTGTAGTTGTACTTGTACTTGTTGTAGTTGTAGTTGTACTTGTACTTGTTGTAGTTTTAGTTGTACTTGTTGTAGTTGTAGTTGTACTTGTACTTAATGTAGTTATACTTGTACTCGTACTTCTACTTGTTGTAGTTGTTATTGTACTTGTTGAAATTTTAGTTGTACTTGTAATTGTTTTAGTAGTATTTGTACTTGTACTTGATGTAGTTCTAGTTGAAATTATACTTGTTTTAGTTGTAGTCATGGTTGTACTTGTTGTAGTTTTAGTTGAAGTTGTACTTGTTTTATTTATAGTTGTTTTGTACTTGTACTTGTTTTAGTTATACTTGTACTTGTTGTAGTTGTAGTTGTACTTGTTGTAGTTGTAATTGTACAGTTTTATTGTTGTTGAAGTTGTAAATGTACTTGTTGTATTTATACTTGTACTTGTTGTGTTATACTTGTACTTGTTGTAATTGTAGTTGTACTTGCACTTGTTGTTGTGGTAGTTGTACTTGTACTTGTAGTTTTAGTTGTACTTGTTGTAGTTGTACTTATAGTTGTACCTGTTGTAGTTGTACTTGTTGTAGTTGTAGTTGTAGTTGCACTTGTTGTAGTTGTAGTGGTAGTCGCACTTGTTGTCGTTGTAGTTTTACTTGTACTTGTTGTAGTTGTACTTGTACTTGTGCCTGTTGTAGTTGTAGCTGTACTTGTAGTTGTACCTATTGTAGTTGTACTTGTTGTAGTTGTACTTGCACTTGTTGTAGTTTTAGCTGTAGTTGCACTTGTTGTAGTTGTAGTTGTACTTGTACTTGTTAATGTTTTACTTGTACTTAATGTAGTTGTACTTGTACTTGTACTTCTACTTGTTGTAGTTGTACTTTTCCTTGTTGTAGTTGTAGTTGTACGTGTTTTAGTTGTAGTTGTACTTGTACTTGTCGTAGTTGTATTTGTACTTGTACTTGTTGTAGTTGTAGTTGAACTTATACTTGTTTTAATTGTAGTTATAGTGGTACTTGTTGTAGTTGTAGTTGCAGTTCTATTTGTTGTAGTTGTAGTTGAAGTTGTACTTGTTGTGGTTGTAGTTGTTTTGTACTTGTACTTGTTGTAGTTATACTTGTACTTGTTGTAGTTGTAGTTGTACTTGTTGTAGTTGTAATTGTACAGTTTTACTTGTTGTTATAGTTGTACTTGTTGTAGTTGTAGTTGTACTTGTACTTGTTGTATTTGTAGTTGTAGTTGTACTTGTTGTAGTTGTAGTTGTACTTGTACTTTTTGTAGTTGTAGTTGCTCTTGTTGTAGTTGTAGTTGTAGTTGCACTTGTTGGAGTTGTAGTTGTACTTGTACTTGTTGTAGTTGTAGTTGTACTTGTTGTATTTTTACTTGGATTTGTACCTTTTGGAGTTGTACTTATTTTAGTTGTAGTTGTAGTTTCACTTGTTGGAATTGTTTTTTTAGTTGCACTTGTTGTAGTTGTAGTTGTACTTTTACTTGTTGTAGTTGTAGTTGTACCTGTTGTACTTGTTGTAGTTGTAGTTGTAGTTGCACTTGTTGTAGTTGTAGTTGTACTTGAACTTGTTGTATTTGTACTTGTACTTGTTGTAGTTGTACTTGTACTTAATATAGTTGTGTTTTTAGTTGTACTTGTACTTGTTGTAGTTGTTTTTTTCCTTGTTGTAGTTGTAGTTGTACTTGTTGTAGTTGGAGTTGTACTTGTACTTGTTGTAGTTGTGTTTGTACTTGTACTTGTTGTAGTTGTAGTTGTACTTGTACTTGTTGGAGTGTAGTTGAAGTTGTACTTGTTTTAGTTGTAGTTGTACTTTTACTTGGTTTTGTTGTAGTTATACTTGTGTTTGTTGTAGTTGTAGTTCTCCTTGTTGTAGTTCTAATTGTACAGTTTTACTTGTAGTTGTTGTTGTACTTGTTGTAGTTGTAGTTGTACTTGTAATTGTACTTGTAGTTGTAGTTGCACTTGTTGTAGTTGTAGTTGTAGTTGCGATTGTTGTAGTTGTAGTTGTACTTCTTCTTGTTGTAGTTGTAATTGAACTTGTTGTAGTTGTACTTGTAGTAGTACCTGTTGTAGTTGTAGTTGTACTTGTACTTGTTGTAGTTGTAGTTGTACTTGTACATGTTGTAGTTGTAGTTGTACTTGTTTTAGTTTAATCTGTTGTAGTTGTAGTTTTTTATAGCTGTAGTTGTAATTGTACTGGTTGTAGTTGTAGTTGTAATGTGCTTGTTGTAGTTGTAGTTGTACCTGTTGTAGTTGTGCTTGTTGTAGTTGTAGATGTAGTTGCACTTTTTGTAGTTGTAGTTGAAGTTGCACTTGTTTTAGTTTTAGTTGTACTTGTACTTGTTTTAGTTGTAGTTATAGCTGCACTTGTTGTAGTTATAGTTGTACTTGTTGTAGTTTCTTGTAGTTGTAACTGTTGTAGTTGTACTTGTTGTAGTTTTAGTTGTACTTGTACTTGTTGTAGTTGTACTTTTTCTAGTTGTAATTGTAATTGTACTTGTTAGAGTTGTAATTGTACTTGTACTTGTTGTAGTGGTAGTTGTAGTTGCACTTGTTGTACTTGTAGTTGTACTTGTTTTTGTTGTAGTTGTAATTGTACTTGTACTTGTTGTAGTTGTACATGTACCTGTTTTAGTTGTACTTGTACTTAATGTAGTTGCACTTGTTCTTGTTGTAGTTGTACTTTTCCTTGTTGTAGTTGTTGTTGTACTTGTTGTAGTTGTAGTTGTACTTGTACTTGTTGCAGTTGTATTTGTACTTGTACTTGTTGTAGTTGTAGTTTAACTTATACTTGTTTTAGTTTAAGTTATAGTGTTACTTGTACTTGATGTAGTTGTAATTTTCCTTGTTGTAGTTGTTGTTGTACTTGTTTTAGTTGTAGTTATAGCTGTACTTGTTGTAGTTGTAGTTGTATTTTTACTTGTTGTAGTTGTAGTTGCACTTGTTGTAGTTTTCGTTATAGTTGCAATTGTTGTAGTTGTAGTTGTAATTGTACTTGTTGTAGTTGTAGTTGTGCTTATTATTGTTGCAGTTGTAGTTGTACTTGTTGTAGTTGAAACTGTAGTTGTACCTGTTGTAGATGTACTTTCTGTAGTTGTAGTTGTAGTTGCACTTGTTGTACTTGTAGTTGTAGTTACACTTGTTGTAATTGTAATTGTACTTGTACTTTTACTTGTTGTAGTTGTAGTTGTACTTCTTTTTGTTGTAATTGTAGTTGTACTTGTACTTGTTGTAGTTGTAGTTGCAATTGTTGTAGTTGTAGTTGTACTTGTACTTGTTGTAGTGGTAGTTGTACTTGTTGTAGTTGTCCTTGTAGTATTACCTATTGTAGTTGCACTTGTACTTGTTGTAAATGTAGTTTTAGTTGTGCTTGTAGGTGTACTTGTTGTAGTTGTACTTGTAGTTGTATCTGTTGTAGTTGTACTTGTTGTAGTTGAAGTTGTACTTGCACTTGTTGTACTTGTAGTTGTAGTTGCACTTGTTGTAGTTGTAGTTGTAGTTAGACTTGTTGTAGTTGTAACTATACTTGTACTTTTACTTGTTGTAGTTGTAGTTGTACTTTTACTTGTTGTAAGTTTTAGTTCTATTTGTATTTGTTCTAGTTGTACGTGTTTTAGTTGTAGTTGTACTTGTAATTATTGTATTTGTGGTTATACTTGTACTTGTTGTAGTTGTAGTTGTACTTGTTGTAGTTGAAGTTATATTTGTACTTGTTGTAGTTGTACTTGTTTTAGTTGTAGTTGTAGTTGTACTTGTTGTAGTTGTACTTAGATTTGTACCTGTTGTAGTTGTACTGATTTTAGTTGTAGTTGTAGTTGCACTTGTTGTAGTTGTAGTTGTACTTGTTGTAGTTGTACTTAGATTTGTACCTGTTGTAGTTGTACTGATTTTAGTTGTAGTTGTAGTTGCACTTGTTGTAGTTGTAGTAGTAGTTGTAGTTGTACTTATTTTAGTTGTAGTTGTACTTTTACTTGTTGTAGTTGTTGTACTTGTTGTAGTCGTACTTGTACTTCTACTTGATTTAGTTTTAGGTGTACTTATACTTGTTGTAGTTGTAGTTGTAGTTGTACTTGTTGTAGGTGAATTTGTAGTTGCACTTGTTGGAGTTGTAGTTGTACTTGTACTTGTTGTAGTTGTAGTTGTACTTGTTGTATTTTTACTTGGATTTAAACCATTGGAGTGTTACTTATTTTAATTGTAGTTGTAGATTCACTTGTTGTAATTGTTTTTTTAGTTGCACTTGTTTTAGTTGTAGTTGTACTTTTGCTTGTTGTAGTTGTAGTTTTACCTGTTGTACTTGTTGTAGTTGTAGTTGTAGTTGCACTTGTTGTAGTTGTACTTGTACTTGAACTTGTTGTATTTGTACTTGTACTTGTTGTAGTTGTACTTGTACTTGTGCTTGTTGTAGTTGTAGTAGTCGCTTTTGTAGTTGTACTTGTTGTAGTTGTAGTTGTAGTTGCACTTGTTGTAGTTGTATTATTACTTGAACTTGTTGTAGTTGTACTTGTACTTGTACTTGTTGTACTTGTAGTTGTACTTGTAGTAGTTGTAGGTGTGTTGTAGTTGCACTTGTTGTAGTTGTGTAGTTGTTACTTGTACTTGTTGTAGTTGTATTGCAGTTGTACTTGTTGTAGTTGTACTTGTACTTGTTGTAGTTGTACGTTGTAGTTGTACTTGTTTAGTTGTAGCTGTAGTTGTACTTGTTGTAGTTGTAGTTGACGTTGTACTTGTTTTAGTTGTAGTTGTATTTTTACTTGTATTTGTTGTAGTTAAAGTTGTATTTGTTGTAGTTGTAGGTCTACTTGTTATAGTTGTAATTGTACAATTTTATTTATAGTTGTTGTGGTACTTGTTGTAGTTATAGTTGTACTTGTAATTGATATACTTGTAGTTGTAGTTTCACTTGTTTTAGTTATAGTTGTAGTTAGACTTTTTGTAGTTGTAGTTGTACTTGTAATTGTTGTACTTGTAGTTGTAATTGAACTTGTTGTAGTTGTACTTGTAGTAGTACCTGTTGTAGTTGTAGTTGTACTTGTACTTGTTGTAGTTGTAGTTGTACTTTACATGTTGTTGTTCTAGTTGTACTTGTTTTAGTTTAATCTATTGTAGTTGTAGTTTTTTATAGCTGTAGTTGTAATTGTACTGGTTGTAGTTCTAGTTGTAGTTATGCTTGTTGTACTTGTAGTTGTACATGTTGTAGTTGTTCTTGTTGTAGTTGTAGTTGTAGTTGTACTTGTTGTAGTTGTAGTTGTAGTTGTACTTGTTGTAGTTGTAGTTGTATATGTACTTGTACTTGTTGTAGTTGTAGTTGTAGTTGCACTTGTTGTAGTTGTAGTTGTACTTGTAATTGTAGTTGTCCTTGTAGTTGTAACTGTTGTAGTAGTATTTGTTGTAGTTTTAATTGTACTGGTTGTAGTTGTAATTGTAGTTGTAATTGTAGTTGTACTTGTTGTAGTTGTAGTTGTACTTGTACTTGTTGTAGTTGCAGTTGTAGATGCACTTGTTGTAGTTGTAGTTGTACTTGTTTCTTGTTGTAGTTGTACTGTACTTGTATTTGTTGTAATTGTACTTGTACTTGTTGTAGTTGTACCTATACGTAATGTAGTTGTACTTGTACTTGTACTTGTTGTAGTTGTACTTTTCCTTGATGTATTTGTAGTTGTACTAGTTGTAGTTGTAGTTGTACTTGTACATGTTGTAGTTGTAGTTGTAGTTGTACTTGTTGTCGTTGTAATTAAAGTTGTACTTGCTGTAGTTGTAGTTGTACTTGTTGTAGTTGTAGTTGTAGTTGTACATGTTGTAGTTGTACTTGTTGTAGTTGTAGTTGTAGTTGCACTTGTTGTAGTTGTAGTTGTACTTGTTGTAGTTGTAGTTGTAGTTGTACTTGTTGTAGTTGTAGTTGTTGTAAGTGTAGTTGTAGTTGTACTTTTACTTGTTGTTGTCTTAGTTGTAGTTTTACTTGTTGTTGTAATTGTAGTTGTACTTGTACTTGTTGTAGTTGTAGTTGCAATTGTTGTAGTTGTAGTTGTACTTGTACTTGTTGTAGTGTAGTTGTACTTGTAGTATTACCTATTGTAGTTGCACTTGTACTTGTTGTAGTTGTAGTTTTAGTTGTACTTGTAGGTGTACTTGTTGTAGTTGTACTTGTAGTTGTACCTGTTGTAGTTGTACTTGTTGTAGTTGAAGTTGTACTTGCACTTGTTGTAGTTGTAGTTGGAGTTGCACTTGTTGTAGTTGTAGTTGTACTTGTACTTGTTGTAGTTGTAGTTGTACTTGTTGTAGTTGTACTTGGATTTGTACCTGTTGTAGTTGTACTTATTTTAGTTGTAGTTGTAGTTGCACTTGTTGTAGTTGTAGTTGTAGTTGCACTTGTTGTAGTTGCAGATGTAGTTACACTTGTTGTAATTGTAATTGTACCTGTACTTTTACTTGTTGTAGTTGTAGTTGTACTTGTACTTGCTGTAATTGTAGTTATACTTGTACTTGTTGTATTTGTAGGAGTACTTGTTGTA
>JAWDGP010004437.1:0-5000 GCA_033675545.1 Elysia crispata
AAAGATCAAAGAAGAAAGAGAGGGGAGAGAGAGAGAGAGAGAGAGAGAGAGAGAGAGAGAGAGAGAGAGAGAGAGAGAGAGAGAGAGAGAGAGAGAGAGAGAGAGAGAGAGTCAGAGAGAAAGATGAGTGTACACAGCTCAGTCTCGATAAGTTAACGTTTTTTTTCCTCCTCCAGGATTACCCAATTACCAAATCCTAATTTACATAAACTTCCTGGAAGTTGATTCAGTATCCAACAGTCTGAAATAGAACCGTTTCGTGACATGTGAGAAAAAAAATTGTTGATCCACCTCACGTTTTCATGCCTTTTTCTGTTTCTCCTCCTTTTCGTATAAAAATTGAGGTAGGCTTTTAAAAATTTCTCTGTGTGTGTGTCGGATTTTTTCACGTGCACTACGCACGTCTGAGCCGATGAATAAGAATACATGTGGTAGACTAATTTCGCATGATCCCAAAAACTATTTATATTTCACGCAGGTTTTAATAAATGCGCAGCCATGGATTCCCGAAATTCATTGCACCTTCTGGCACTCTTTGCCGGAATTCGTGGCAGTTTAATAAATTAGTCTTTAAGATTTAAATTTTAAAATGAAGTCGGAAAGTTTGAATTAGCTGATTTCCGATATTAATCTCCAGGATCGAGTGGTTAATGCTGTCGAACTCAAATCAGCAGGATTTATCCTCTGGAGGTTTGGAACTTTTTTCGAAATTTTTGAAAAAATTTATTTGCGCCTCACTCTACTTGACAGAATGATACCCCAAGGCTTAGAGAACGTTTTGTAATAAACACGCTGTGATATTTACAACTCCAGCTATGAGAAATGTATATTGGTCTAGGAATCAATGAATTTGACACTGCAATTAATTTGCCATTAGAGTTCTTGTATAAAAAATAGTGCTTTTTGTTGTTGTTGTTGTTGTTGTTGTTGTTGTTGTTGTTGTTATACCGTGAGTCTCCTATAGGTGTGATATTTATATGTAGCGCCACCGAGATTTTTCCTCTCTCTCTTTTTCTCCCTCCCTTTGTCTGTCTGTCTGTCTGTCTGTCTGTCTGTCTGTCTGTCTCTCTCTCTCCCTCCCTCCCTCCCCCCCCCCCTCTCTCTCTCTCTCTCTCTCGCTCGCTCGCTCGCTCGCTCTCTTGTGCCTTTTGATTTGTTGATAAACTAAACTTGTGCGACAGAAATATAACGTTAAAGATTTTATACTAATTATTCTGGAAGTTCTATTCTATATTTTGTTCCGCCATCAGTTTCAGTAACAGCGTTTTGTCCCTTTAATTGAAAAATAACAAAAAAAAAAAAAACTTAGGAAACCCGGTTGTAAAATGTGAAAAAAAATTACTGAAAACGAGCATATGTGAATGAGAAAACACGTAAGACAGTGTATGTGATATAATCTCGAGCCGTGAAAGTTATTAAGAGTAAACAGATATTCTTGTGAGCAATGTTTAAAAAAAAAAATCAATTTAGGCCGAGAATTTTTTCAGCATCACAAAATTTTATAATCCGTACCATGTCTCACTCAAACTTACTGTTCGCTTTTAGATGGTCATGTGGGTTACGCACAAGCACTTAGACCTGTCTGTGTGGAGGTCGTGAGTTTGAACTTTGTCCCGACTGGTGAGAAGACTTCAAACCTTACAGGGTCGAAACATTTGAACTCGGCTTGTGGTGGGCAGACTTTATCAACCAATCTAAAAATAATCAGCGGGAAGAAAAATTCTGAATAGTTCAACACTGTCTTTGTCCATGGAGACAAAACTATGGCAAATCAGTCCTGTTTGTGGCTAATTGAATAAAGGTGGGAGAGTAAAGCAAGTGGCTATAGAAAGTTAATGTTTGACTGAATGGATCATCAAATGGCCAGGCTAAGTCCTTTAATATTTGGTGATCTTGAATATCAGCAAAAAAAACCAAAAACAAAACAAAACAAAACAAAACAAAACAAAAAACCAACCAAACAAACAGTAACAACAAAAAAGACAAAATAAAAAAAATCAATAAAAAAACAAAACAAACAACACTTGGCTTTGTAACATAGGAACAGTTTGAAAAGCTAAAACTGGTTTATTTATAATACGTCCTTCAGCAACTTCACCTGAGTTTTTACGGCCATTTTATCGCCCTCTTCTATACCTCTGATAAATAAATAGCTTGAAGTCTGGATAAAGAAATAGCAATTGTTTTTTGGAGAGCGTAGAAACAATCTAGGTCATGATCATGAGATAATGGAAGCGAGATACATATAGGCAGGATTGAGAATAGAATTGTCTTGTCAACGTATTTTCTGTGATGTTGGATCTACATCGCTTTGAAGAAGAACAAATGAAATAAAAATTAAAATAAAGAGCATCATAAGAATATCCTCACACAAATTTTCTCATCGTCCCCTCGAACCTCCCACAACGACAAAAAGAGAGAAAAAAACCCGAAAAAAAAAACCAACAACAAACAACAAAACACAATAACAGCAGTAACAAAGGTTGCGAAAGAATTAATTTAGGATTTATATATATATATAATTATATGTATATATCTTAAAAAAATCAGTATTGTTTTGTTTGTTATTTTGTAAATGCCCTCAGAGAGAGAGAGAGAGAGAGAGAGAGAGAGAGAGAGAGAGAGAGAGAGAGAGAGAGAGAGAGAGAGAGAGAGAGAGAGAGAGAGAGAGAGAGAGAGAGAGAGAGAGAGAGAGAGAGAGAGAGAGAGAGAGACGTTCTGCAATTGGACCCATATTCTCAAAAAACCGGTTTTTCAAGCAGATTTCAATTCCAATCATGTTTTATTGGACGCGACAGATATCAACTTTCATAAGGACAGCAACTGACAATAATTGGGTTCTAGTAGTTATAATGCAAAACGTTCTATGCATTGCGACCTGTGGGATACCTTTGCACCGTCTCCAGACTTTCTATTTATCAATTTTTAAGGAAAAGCAAGTTGATATAAATAATAGGAATAGTTCACTAGTTATGTTAAATCTATATTTTATCTTTTTACAGATTTTTTTAAAACATTCATCATCATCATGTAGGTTTAAATAAATGCGCGGCTAAGAATTCCCGCAAGGCAGTGCGCTTTTGTGCACTTAACGCGAAAATTCACAGCTTTCTAATAAGCTTTTGAGAGGATCTAAAAACAAAGAGGGAAAATACAGAATTAGTCGATTTTCTTTATTGGGTTGGCATTAATTACCGTGAAGCAGCGCACTTTAGGTCACATTTTTCAGGGGTTAACAAATGATAAACGGATCTTTAAAAAGATTAGTAATAACTTCCTATACTTTGTTAAAATCTGAATCTATTTATAAAATCCTATAAAGCGACCATTGCCATGTAGCCTAGTTATAAATAAATGAGCAGCCATTAATTTCCTCAAGGCAGTTTACGTTCAGACACTTTTTGTTTATACTTGCACAGTCTTCTAGTAGTCAGCGTTGAAAGAGATCTCGGGATAGATTGGCAAAGTATAGAATAAGCTGACTTCCAGGACAACCTTATCAGGTTGATGGTTGAAAAATAGAGGATGGTTGAAAAATAGAGCAAGAAACATGGGGTGACTGTGAGGAAAAAATGACTCAGTAAGTTTTTGCTTTGTTTAGTTTACCATAACTTATAACTTTCCTTCGCCTCTATTGGATTAGCATGGCATAAATATAAGCTTGAAAGATGAAAGACGAGTTTAAAAAGCCTCAAGCACAAAATAGACCCATCAAAAATACTTAAATAGCTGCCTCCCCTCCCTGAAAAACAAACAGGAACACAAACAATAGCAAACTAACAAAAAAACAAAAACAAACAAAAAATTATTAAAAAAATAATAATCCCGAAACAAACAAATTAAAAAAAAATTGAAACAATTTTATGGGCTCTATACTCCCCTGACAAGACAAACTTAAACCCTGTCTTCAGAAATTTGGCTTTTCGGGCCACAGACTCCCTGTGCTCCGCGGGCCGCACACATCCGGAGTGACTCCCCCTTGATCCTGTGATAGTCTAAGCTTAGATCTATTTATTTTAACAAGAAAGGGAGCGCGGAGGAGACGGTACGCTGATCGTCTGCCCCTGGACGGCTCAGCGGCGCTACCTGTTGGGAGAGGAACAGCAACTGGAATAATTTACGTCATAATTCCTACATTATGTTCTTCGCCGCTTAGTTTGGAGTCGAAATTTTCATCGAGAAAAATA
This sequence comes from Elysia crispata, assembly GCA_033675545.1. Taxonomy (NCBI): domain Eukaryota; kingdom Metazoa; phylum Mollusca; class Gastropoda; family Plakobranchidae; genus Elysia; species Elysia crispata. The sequence goes on from JAWDGP010004437.1 coordinate 4,188, forward strand.
CCGCGGCATAATTTTATCGCTCGTTGATGTGGGATTTGTAATCTGTATTCCTTATTCGACAGACAGTAATTCTTCGCCCGCCCGCCCCTCCCCCCCTATTTTCAGTCATTGTAAAAACCCTCTTATTCTTCTTCTCCTATTGTGAATGATGCTGTCGTTGATGTTGTTTTGATTTTGTTGATCTTAATTTACTTCTCATGCGAATTGTTTTTATTTTTTTTTTTCAATTTTATGTTCCTACCTCTCTAACGTAAAACGCAAAAGGATTCTACAATTTGGTGTCTATATAACAATGAAAAATTTCAAAAACACTATAATCCTAATAACATACCACATGTTTCAAGGACGTATACCTATCTGTTTATCTATCTACTCCAATCTGTCGATCTATCCGTCCAAATAATTTTATCTTTTATCTGTTTATCTATCGATATCTATCTATCTGTTTACCCATCCATTTATCTCTCTCTCTCTCTCTCTCTCTATATATATATATATATATATATATATATATATATTCCACCTACCTATCCATTTAGCCACACGTATCTATTTATCACCCGTCTATCTCTCTCAGTCTGTATACCTGTCTATATACTCTTCCATCCATCTATCCACCTACTTATTCATTTAGCTATCAATTTATTACCAATTTATCTCTCTCAGTCTGTATAACTATCTATATACTCTTCCATCCATCTATCCACCTACTTATCCATTTAGCTATCAATTTATTACCAATTTATCTCTCTCAGTCTGTATAACTATCTATATACTCTTCCATCCATCTATCCACCTACTTATCCATTTAGC
>JAWDGP010004437.1:7500-25000 GCA_033675545.1 Elysia crispata
CCAGCCCGGCAATCTGAACTTCACGGATTGAAGTATCTTATCTTCCTAGCATGTCACACCATATATTTCTTGAAATTGTTTAGGAAAAAAGCAAAATGGGATTAAACAAGGATAAAGCACTGTATAGCTGTTTTCAGCAGTTTTGAAATAGATGTGCTATTTACGTTATGCAGCGGTAAATTTTTTTTATATTTCTAGAGCATTAAACGTCCTTTAAGTCCTACACATTGTAACGCTTTTGTCTGCCTTACTGGATACACCCCACTGGATATATATATATATATATATATATATATATATATATATACATATAAAGCAATACACGGAACGGATCAATCTGTAATATGTCGTAATTGGCAAATTCTTTCCACTGAAGGATGAAACGAGCACAACATAATCTAGTAATAACCGTATAAGTGGTTTCTTTTGGTGCGGTTTTTTTCGGTCATAATTTCATTTACGCGCCAAAGGTTGCAGTAATATGAAAGGTAGAGCCCGCAAAGCTGCGGTATAGACTGTAGAAAGTTACCGAGTCAAAATAGCCGCGTAATTTAGAACGGTATTCCTGCTTCTACCTGAGGGATATTTTGACGCGGCGCGCACTAATTACAACCACCTGGTTCTTTATAACATTACCTCCCCCTTATTTACGTGAGGTCGGGCTCGTAAGAACCACAAGAATTAGTAAACTCTCGTTCTGTTAAAGGTGTTTTTCCAAATGCCTCGTCCACATGCAGATCCAGTTTACTATCTCGAGGTTGGAGATGATTTTTTCGAAATCTGTAGAACATTTGGTAATCGTGCTCTGAAAACTAGCGAAGTTTTCCTGTTTTTTGTTTTTGTTTTTCTTTTTTTGTTTGGAGGTGTGATGAACTTGAACTTCAGTTTTTGCTTGTTACGTTAAAAAATATTCATCCCCCCTTCCCCCTCCCCCCGATACACTCTAATGTAGACAACAAAATAATCTTCCAACATCTCACGCAAACTTGAAAATGTTGTGTGAATACTGCAAGTCTTTAATATGGAAGGCTAGGAAATTGTGCGTGGAAAAGAAAAAAGGGAGGGAGAAAATGTAGAGATAGACCTAGAAAGAAAGGGGGGGGGGGTGAGTGGGAAGAGAAAGAGAGAGAGAGAGAGAGAGAGAGAGAGAGAGAGAGAGAGAGAGAGAGAGAGAGAGAGAGAGAGAGAGAGAGAGAGAGATTTGAAGAGATATAATATAGAAATAAAAAAAGGCAGTCAAAAAAATTGAGGCTGGGCAAGACAGAGCTAGACCTAAGAGAGAGAAAGTCAGAGGGGAAGAGAGAGGGTGTAAAGAAAAAAAGATAGAATGAGAGATAGTACAAAATAAAGAATTAGTGTGGGACAGAGGAAGAAATAAAATATTGAAAAAAAATTCAGAGATTGGGAAAGAATGAGAGGCAGAAAAGTGAAAAAAGATGTATAGAGAAAAAAGCACTATATGGAGGAAGCAGATGGAGCGATGGAGTAATTTCAAATTGAAGAGAGAAAGAGAAATGCATGGATAGAGAGATATCAAATGGACCTATATATATGTATATATAGATGGCCAGACATAGAGAAAGCAATAGTAAAAGATCGAACGAATTTATCTAAAAAATCTATTTCGCGCATTTATTAAATTATGATATAATGCATAAATTATTCTTTTGTATCTAAATATTCTATGCTCACTTTAAAAAAAAGAAAGAAAGAATAAGAAAAGAAGGAAAAAAATTTTCCTGGGTCTTTTTTTTTTCTTTTTCTAAATTTTTAATGTTTTGTGAAGCTGTAATGAACATGACCTGCAGTTTTTTTGCTCGTCAAGTTCAATAATATGGTTTTCCCATGTACCTTTGATTAGAAAACGAAATAATCTTCCAACATCTGGCAAACTTGAGAAAGTTTCGTGAGTTCAGCAAGAGTTTGATATGAAGGACGTGTAAATCGTAAGTGGAAATGAAAAAAAAAAAAGGGTGAGAGAAATAGATGTAGAGAGAGAGAGAGGGAGGGAGAGAGAAAGAGAGAGAGAGAGAGAGAGAGAGAGAGAGAGAGAGAGAGAGAGAGAGAGAGAGAGAGAGAGAGAGAGAGAGGGAGGGAGGGATAGGAAAACAGAAGCTTTGATGATATAATCTCGATAAATAATCTATATAAACACGCACGATCCGAGAATTATGTTTATCTGAATGCTTGCCTGAAATAAAACCACTACGGTTCACAGACACAAACAGCAAAAGAGGAGTTTTAAAGAGAAAAAAAGCTCCAAAACCTGATTCATCACGGATCGATCAAGAGGGAAAGAAATAGGAGAGGAAAACCATAAAACAGAAAAAGATGTATTTTATATATATATATAAAAAAAAAAGTTTGTTCTACTTCTACTTTTGACAAAAAATACGTAACAGAATTTTTTCCCCCTTGGTTTCTTCAAGAATTTTGTCAATGAAAAAAATTTCTGTAACCGGTCATTACAAGAGATTCACCGAATTCATCACTGCAGATATCGACCAATATCGATTCCTATGCGGTACTAACGTTTGCTTTATTGGTTAATCGATTTCTCAAATCTTTTTTTTTCGGTTCGACGATGTTGACAATCGGTTCCGAAGACGTGTTTTGAAGAATTTTGAAACTCTGACATTTCCCATTTAATGAACTTGACAGACAAAACAAATGACCTCCTTTTGCCTTTGCCGCAAACATAAAAATGCACGATTAGAACGGATGCGGAAAAGAACGTATTCATGTTTTTTGAAAGACGGAAAAAAGTGTGATGTCACTATTTATGGTTCTAAACGACCCGAGAACAGGTAAGCCAGGCATTTTCAACTCTGGCCCAGCGACACGTAATGCCAAACTGGGTTCAAAATTATGCAAGGTTTTTATTATTTTTTTCATTTCATTCGGATTGCTTTAACTGTTGATGGGAGATAAACAATGAGTTGTTTATAACCAGCAACTAACGCGTTGTTACAGCAAAGTGACAACACCCATCTCCCCCCCCCCTCCCGCTATTTGTGGAAAAGAGCAAAAATATTAATTTTTTTTCTTAAGAGCCAAGATGCGCTTCAGATATGCCCCGCTTCTGAACACACGTCATTGCAGTACGCGTGGGCAGACTGCAGTCCCTTTCTCGTGTACCGGGCTTTATGTACACTTGTGTCTCTTCGTCATGATCAAAACCGTGATGTTCAGTTTACTTTGATGGGGGGAGAGGGGGGGGGGGGAATATGGTACATGACACACGCCCTTGTTCAACGGACAATCCGCTTCTATTTAAAAAAACAAAAAAACAAAACAAAACCAAAACAAAAGGCAAACTACAGGCCAACCCAAAGCAAATTTCTTTGAGAAATTCATCGTCCCCTAAGTTTTCCCAAGGATTCTTATGTAGATCTAAAACCAAGCAAATTGACGATACCGCTATGAATTGTGTGTGTGAGAGGGGGAGGGGGAGTTTAGAGGTCCGAGAAAATACTCGGAACACGAGCAAGGGTTTCGTTCTTTGCTAAGTTCTTGGTATCCCAAGTTCACAGAAAAATCTTATACGGAGGTGGCGGATTTCCGCCGAGGAAAAGATAGGGCTGGTAAGGGGAGACTCAATGTTCCCACTAGATAGCTCGATCTAGAATAGAATCCTGGACCTACTTCTTGTCCAACGCCGTTCTCCGACAGAGCTCTCTGGCAACCCAGACCAGGACAGACATTGGTAAAGGCAAACTATATGCAACAACTACAATTATGAAGCAAATATCGTAGTAAAAATAATAAAAATCACAGTAATGATAGAAGTAGTAGTAGTAGTAGTAGTAGTAGTAGTAGTAGTAGTAGTAGTAGTAGTAGTAGTAGTAGTAGTAGTAGTAGTAGTAGTAGTAGTAGTAGTAGTCGTCGTCGTCGTCGTCGTCGTCGTCGTCGTCGTAGTAGTAGTAGTAGTGGCAGTAGCAGCAGCAGCAGCAGCAGCAGTAGTAGTAGTAGTAGTAGTAGTAGTAATAGTAGTAGTAGAAGCAGTAGGAATACTTATAATAATAGTAACAACAACAACAACAACAACAACAACAACAACAACAACAACAATAATAATAACAACGTGAAGTAGGTGGAGGAGAAACAAGGAAAGAGTCAGGGGAGTAACTAAGAAGAAGAGCAAGACAAATAAAAATAGGACAAACGAAACTTCCGTATACCAGAATTGCAACAGTTTTCAAACTCACGCTCACCACGAATTTAGAGAATTCAAACGGATTTATCGCTGCATGGAGCTGAAAGTTACGTCATTCTCTAAAAATAGCCGATATAATGAAATACTTAAACTAAAGGCAAACTTGGCAGCTTTTCTCCTCCCCCTCAAATTTCTCGAAATCCCGTTAACAATTTCATACCACACAACGTTGCCAAGTCAACTCGAATAAAAAAAAAAAAACAGAAATTGAGAGCCACGCCTTGGGAAATCTAAATTTACTTTTCCAACGACTGATCATGTTTCCGGTATCAACTTCGACCTATCTTCTATCGACGACAGATAGTCCAAACTATCTTTGTAACAGATTAATACGCTATCCGATAAACACTTCATATTATCAAAACCGTTTATGGTTGAATGGTTGCCTGTCTAGTTTTCATCGCGCCTGACACCTCAGTGCGGCGGCCGAACTGTTTAAAACAAGCAAAGCGGGGTGAAGAATTTCGCAAGTCCGCAAGTCCGCCGCTAAACAAACGGACACGTACGTCTCCCACACGGCCGGGATTAAGACTGTCTTGGCTCAGCGTGTGTCTCACTGAACTCGTCACTCGTCCTCTCGAGACTGGAAGAAACTCTTCACTTGAGTCTCAGTGGGTCTTGATGAAGATCTTGATTAGATCCATCGCTCTCAAATCGTGTCCATAAACACGCATAGATATTGTTAGACTATAGATCTAAATAATATAGAATATTCTTTATGTATAGATCTAAGACGTAACGGTTTGGGGGTGTCAAAAGCATGCAGCAACTGTTGGAAACTGCTTCGGTGAAAGGATTATTGAAGACTGTTTTGGTATGTACTAGCTCTAGTTTTCCCTATGATAAATAAATGTTGTTTCGGCTTCAAAATAATTTCTTGCACTTCGAAGGATAAATGTGTAAATGAATGAACACAGCTGAGGCTACCCAGCGGAGATGAGGCTCCCTGTTGTTATCGTATTGTATAGAACCAACGATGACGTCACAATTTTACTCCTTATTGGATTTATAAATCTTTGCCCGAGATGAAGATTGTCTTATGTGGCTGACCGGGAATGAAGATTTAGGATGTTCTAGCTCTGGATTGCATTATAAGCTGTGCTTGCTCGTTATTACTTAATATAACAAAAGGAGAAAAAATGTGATGTCACTATGGTTCTAAATAAATCTCAGAAGAATAGGGACAATGCGTTATCACTTACCTGTCGGTTTGTCTGTCTATCTGTCTGTTTGTCTCTATATCTGATTATTTTATATAGCCCCCCTGTCTCTTCTTCCACCTGTCTTTGTCTACCAGCTGAAAAGCTGGGAAATTGCCCCTTCATACGTTTATTGTTTCTATAAAGTAAGAAAAAAAATTATCTCAAAAGGTGGTGTCAAAGCTTATAACTGAAGCAAACTGTAATATTTTCGTAAAAAAAAAAGCCCTTTTTGTACAATAATGAAGCAGTTATATTCAGAACGTCGAGACCTACAATATTATATAGTTATAAGAAATGGTTTATTTTCTGTCGATTTCATCTCATTAACGACAACATTTGTAAATTATGAGTGAAAGAAAACAATATAATCTAACTCTGAGTTATTCTTTAACATGATTGCATTGATATTGTTCATAAGTGATGATAAGGTATACCTTTAGATTTAACTTAGCCTAAACACGTTCTATAAAGTAGCGTAAAATAATCGTAATGGTTTTTGCAAACATTAGAATTATAAAATAAATTATACGTGCAAATACTAGAATGATAAAACAAATTATAATTGCAAACATTAGAAGGATAAAGTAAATCATGCTTTTATTTTCAGCTTTCTAGTGATCTTATAAAGACATATATCGGATTCCTTAGGTTTTTTTTTTTTCAAACAAGTTTTCCATAAGCCTTATACCTGATAGCTAACGTAAAGATAAAAGCAAACATCAAAATTATGACAGAAAAAGATCGTGCGTTCTGTCAGGCAAAACAGCAAATATAGAATCATCTAAGCTGCTTCATAGACATATCTTAGGTTTCTGTGACATTTATAACTTGGCCCTCTCCATCGGGTGTCCACAGACACTTCTTTTTTTTCGTCTGTTAAGACATTGAACTTGACTTTACTCGTGGCTGAAAGGTCATGTTATTCTGTGCAAAATTCTTATTATATATATAAAACATACGCACGCTTAACGAAGGTCTCGAGTTCAAAGCAAATGAACGGAAGACTGCGCTAAGCGATAAAATGCAAACAGAATAATATTATTTGCTTGAGATATCTGATGAATGTGAACGGGCGTGGCTCAAGACGTAACCGGATATTCTTGAGAAGTTACTTGAAATGCCTAATGTAATATTTTATATATATAAAAAAAATGGTAACGTTTGTTTAAACTGAAGACACTGACAAAACTTCACGCATGACCATGATATAAATACTTGCTCTTTTTCGGGTTCCCAGTCTGTTTCCGTTCCATAACAAGGGGAAAAATTGGAGATTTCCACACTGACTGCCAGGATTTGGCGGCGAGCCGTTTTCTACTATTGCATCTTATATTTTATTTTCCAGTTTTATGTACGGTGCTGCTTATTGGTGAATGCAGCCTTAGAAAAACACGGAATTGAAGAAGATAATGACCTGACGTAATCAGGTGATGAAAGAAAAGAATTCAGGAAACTTGCCAACCTTAACTCAATGACGCAAGATACGACGGCGTTGATGACACATGATCATTAACTGAGCGTATTTAAGACTAGTTATTTACTACGCTCTAATCTAAAATTACTTTTTCCCTATTATTGCTCTTGCTAAAAAGCCGAGCAAAATGGCTAATGTATTTTTTTTTTTATGGATTTGCTTCAAGTCTTTATAAGGACATGAAATTCCGTATCCAGTTTCTCAATTTTGTAGTGTATTCAAATAATTATGTCTCTAGTTTCCTTCTCTTTATTAAAAAGTTAATTTGTTCCCGACATGTCCAGTCGCACGAAATTTCATGGCAAGAAAAAACACATCTCGAGACGGGATCTACATTTTTTTTTACTAAATTTAATAAGCCTCTCTTATGTTACCCTTAAAAAAATCATAATAGCGAAAACAATGTAACTCTTTGTTTTTTAAAGCTGACATCTCGAACAATTTTGGTAGCTTCTATTATGATGTAGGACGTGATAGAGTCGAATAAAAAGTTGGTATATCTGGGGATGCGGGACGGGGTGTACAATTTTATATTGAATTTACTAAGTCCGTCTTGTGTCATCCTAATTAAAAAATGTTTTTTTTTTTATTGTGAAAAGAATGAAAAATGTTTTTCTTGTACTGTTTTGTTTTGTTTTGTTTTGTTCTTTTAAGAAGACATCTCGAATAATTTAGGTACCTGCTATATGATAAAGGAGTGATAGAGTCGAATTAAAAGTTGGCCATCTAACAAGTAGGTTAATGAAAGCACGTGTCTGTGGGGGAGCCATTGGGCACTGCTGCAGCCGTGTGCGGTAAGCAATTTGGCCTGAGGAAGCAGGGGTAATCACAACATCCTGGTATGCGGTAACGAACAGCCCCTGGTGGTTCCTGTAACGTTGCACTGCGGCCCTCGCTCATTGTTTTCCAAGGTTCAGTTTCAAGTTTGTTTTGACGCAGAACGTACAAAACAGAAGTTTTAAAACGGGCGGAAAAAATAGATTGTAAAAGTCTGTCATGAGGAGAATATAGTTTAAAAAACTCCACCAAAAAAACAGAATAAAAGCAGAAAAAAAGTCGAAGTATATTCTGTCAACTCTCCTTAAAAAAAAAAAAAATAAAAAATCGAAAAAAAAAATATAACTCGTATTATTTTTTTCCCGTGTTTCTGTCCTTGACCTTGCGGTCTGGCGATGAATACTTTGTTTTCATGCGTTCACACCAAATTTTACGCGGAATATCTTTTCATCATCTGGTGCGCTTCGGGTCTAAAACGATGTTGTTTTTCGTGCTGAACGTGATTCAGGCGTTCCACAGTCCATCATGAACTTTCCGGACGTCTTCAGGTCTTTGCTGGTGCGGTGGAGATTTCACACCGCAATCATCGGCGGAGACCAAAAACCTTTTTTTTTTTCCTTAGCTTCATAAGCAAGGAATGAGAAACGGTAGGAATTACTTTTCGAGGAAACCCACGGATCACTTGCTCTGATTATTTAAAAATGCTCTACTACAGTTCGAAAAACCCCGAAAGAGAGTTCTAGGAATTTCGGTCTCTGCGGTGATAATGTTTATGTAAAAGTCAGCAGATATTGCCCTATTGGTTGATTTGAATATTAGGTAGTAATAAGATAGAGATATATTGGATCAGAAACTTGCTGTGATCACTATGACCCTTTTCCATCCTCCCACTGCCCCCCCCCCCCCTTTTTTTTCCCCTCTCTTCACCTCCTTGCCCTAAGCCACGTATGCATCTGGTGCAGAGAGTGAGTAATAATCCTTCATAATATTTAGGGGGAAGACTGATTTTCAACCGGGCATTTAAATAGATAATCGAAAATCAGGTTTTCATAAAACTGAAACCATTTCATTGTGCAGGCCTAGTTTATCCAGGCCCTGGAATCAACCAAAATCCGTTACTGAAACCATTTCATTGTGCAGGCCTAGTTTATCCAGGCCCTGGAATCAACCAAAATCCGTTACTGAAACCATTTCATTGTGCAGGCCTGGTTTTATCCAGGCCCTGGAATCAACTAAAATCCGTTACGAACGAATCCAATGTATTCAAATTACAAGAGGCAAAAGTAAGAGAACGTGAATATCGCAGACAAGCATTTTATGCTCTATCGTTTATTCCTGTAGAAATGAGCTAATTCGACATTATTTATACAGCTGGAAAATATCCATGAGCTCAGAGTATTTGCTTTCTTGATAGAAAACCAACACCAGTCGTAGCTCAGATAAGGTATTTTTATAACGTAATCCAGTATTGTTAACGGTAAAGTCTTATCTCCACTTCTGTTAACACCAGACGGCTACCTGCCATTTATTTTAACAATCGCTTTGAAAACGACACGAATTCCAAATTCCTAACAAATAAGATTTCTTTTTCTATTGAAAGATCCACAGCTTTGCCGAAAGTTGTTAAGTACGTGCATGCAAATTAATTTTACCCCTTCACCATTTCCCCTCTCAAAAAACAAAACAAAAAAACAAAAACAAAACAAAAAACTCGGAACATTGAAATTTCCATCAAATTATTCCTCTTTGTCGAAACGGCCAGGGGACATAAGTCGGAGAATCGATAGAAACAAATAGAGACAAATCCTTTTCCTGCTCCATTCACTCCCTTGGAGCACCGTATAAAGCACCAGACGAATACTTCAAAACAAACAGATCTCGTTTGCCATTTCAGTTTCTTTCTTTCTTTCTTTCTTTTTCTTTCTTTTTTTTTTTTTTTTTTTTTTTCTATTTCACACCTGTAAGTAACGCGCATTCTTTGATCAGGGGACTCTTCCTATCCATGTCTGCTGTGATCGGCAAGTGTTGTCAACAGCCCTTCAGACGTGCATGAGACGTCATGGGGACATCCCGAGAACATCTCTTTAGAGCCATTACAGAACTCTTCCAAACCGGAGGTGTTAAATGATTTACATCCGCTACAGGCCTGGAGGACCGTGGACCAGGTATCCCTGGAAGGTCCTCCAGGTGTTTGGATTGTCATTAACTCCAGGTCGCATTCATGTCATAGGAAATGAATTCTAGTCGTGCGGCATTCGCTTGACGCTTATCACGTTGCGTGTACGTGTGCGGGCACCGTTCGAAAGGAAGAAGTGCTTGCTAATTTTGTAGAATTTAAATACGTCTACAGATCCTTTCGAACGTTCATATCATGCAGGTTTAAATTAATGCGCAGCTATGAATTTTCGCACGGCAATGCACCTTTTGGGTACTATTTGCGGGAATAAGGATAGTCAAGTAGCATTGTCAAATCCAAATCTTTTCATTGATACTTTTGTCTTTGTTATACTGGTTTAAATAAATGCGCAGCTATGAATTTTCGCACGGCAATGCACATTTTGGGTACTATTTGCGGGAATAAGGATAGTCAAGGAGCATTGTCAAATCCGAATCTTTTTATAGATCCTTTTAAAGCTTCTTTGTTCTGCTGGTTTAAATAAATGCGCAGCTATGAATTCTCATTAAACAAAGCAGTTTTAAGCTCTTTTTGCGGGAATTCCTAGCCTTCTGATAAACGTTTAATTAGATCTTTAAATAGATTTGGAAAGTACATAGTGAATTATAATAACTGTATATTTGTACTTCCTGAAGGGAAATCAATGGTTCCAAATTATTTCTTATGTAGAATTTTTTTTTCCAAACAAACAGCGCCTCCAGCACACACACACACACACACGCCCACAAATATAAATACAATATATATATATATATATATATATATATATATATATATATATATGAGTGTATGTGTAAAGAACACTGAAGCTTTAATATGCTTTCGTGCCATAAGTTTCCTCAGAAATCTTTACAGTGGCAATTGTTTGTTTTAAGTATAGAGAGTCTCATAACCGAAGCTCCACAGAGCTCAGTCTTTTTTTTTTGTCTCCTTATTTCATTTCATAATTTGATCTTCCTATCTTAACCAGGCCAAGCTTTTACTTCCCACTATACGAAAAAAAAATCCACCTATCAGTGAAATTAAATGAAACTTGTTTCATCTTTTTCTGAGGCTTGGACGCCAACTTTAAGCCAACTTGTATGTCCTGTGCTGAAGTTCCTCAACGTCCCGTGCATTGTGCATGGACATGTGACCAGTAGATAAGTGAAGAATTTCCCTGCCATTGACTGCCTGAAAGTCCCTCCCATTGACCCCTGTCCAGTCCCCTGATAGCGCCGCTATAGAACTTGACCCTTACAGACGGGACTTGCGACTCGCTAGTCAATATTCTATGGTCCGGCCTGTCAAAACTTGCTGTAAATCATTTTAAAGTTTCTTTACACTCTATCCAGGACATCAGGTTGCAATAAGAATACTGTCATCCGCTACCTGGGATCACAGAGGCTCTAATCTATGGCCTTGTTTCCATCAGAGTGGTCAAGTTTATTTTTAGACGCAAGGTTGAACCTGCCTTCAAAGAGATTGTTAAACCTTATAAATCGCTTGCACAATAACTGCGTCAGAACTTGTATATTTCTCAAACGATCGAATTACCACCCATTACTTGTGGTCAAAACCTGGAGGTTAGGACGACGCTCTCTACATAAGATTTTGTAATCTGTCCAGCCATGCGGACAGAGCAAGGAAGATTAGCTGCCCCAAGATCCTGCCTGGTCAACACCCATGTCCGGAGATCTTAATATGGTCTTGACACAAAGTTCTGGTGGGCCTTGACATAATGAGGAAGTCTGATCCGGTCAAAAACGGATACATGCGGATATTACACGCCGCAATATAGAAATAGAATCGTGGTAATCGAAGCCTCGATATCTTTCTTTTTAATAAGGTTCAGAACTTTTCTTGATCTGCTCGATTGTTGAAGTCGATCCTAATGCGAGAATCGATGTTGCACCCGAAGCCTTATAAAGCAGATAGCAGGGTTTAGCGTAAAGCATGAATTAGCAACTGATCGAGAGAGATAGAACTGAAACTAATGCAGTCCTTTGAAAAGTCTAGCTTACCTGAGATTAACTAACTTAAACTGCTCTAAATACAGTTTCCATAGTCTATAATCAAATCCTTCCATAGCATTCAATGTTACTGCACAAGCATATTGTCCAAATACTAACATTTTAAGCGACAAATATGTTTCAGTTTTTGCCCCACAGTAGGATATATTTAGTGGGACACAAGAAGTCTGTGGGATCCGTATTTTGAAAGCATTTGTTCTTAATCAATTTGTCATTCTTAATGGAGTGACCGGACGTTTACTAAAACACTAAAAGAGAGAACGTGCAAAACTTGTGATGGACTCCCTTGTTGGGATCCTTGCTGTTACGCCGAACACTCGACAGCAAAAATTGTTAACTCTTTACCTACTTTTAGAAAACCCTATATAAATGGACTTTCAGGCGACATATCGGCTCAGAAAAAACCCTATATAAATGGACTTTCAGCCGACATATCAGCTCTGAAAACCTATATAAATGGACTTTTGGCCGACATATCGGCTCAGAAAAACCTATATAAATGGACTTTCAGGCGACATATCGGCTCAGAAAAAAACCTATATAAATGGACTTTTAGCCGACATATCGCCTCAAAGAAACCTTTATAAATGGACTTTTAGCGGATGTATCGGCTGCAAAAAACCTATATAAATGGACTTTTTTGCGATATATCCGCTCACTCGTACTGGCTGTATATTTCATAGCTCTCCACAATAAGAAAATCGATTCAGTCCAAACCCATAAAACAATAAAGCTGGTAACAAGTTAACAACTATTTGTTATTTGGTTGGATCATTACTTTAATACTGAAAGTCGGCAATTAAATCATCAACTAGTTGGAGTTTGGTTCAAAAATAGAAAGCCCCACCTATACAGACTCAAAGTGTTTTTAAAAGGAAGGCTGTTATTGACACAGTCAAGTCGTCATACTGACGCGAGATAGCGGGAAAAGGCTGCGATTTTACGCGGCACCTTAATATAGCGCAGCTTCCTTAACCGTGGGTTGTGGGATGAGGAAGTTCACCTACAGAATTCTCCTCAAGAACTCTTCTCAAGAACCCAGGTCAACCCCTGGCTAGGTCAAGTTTCAGATCCCACATTTCTTGACCCTTGGTTCCCCTCACCCCCCTTCCACCCGTAAATGTGTGTATACTGCTATACTGCTTGACTAACTAAAATGTTATATGAAACTTCACTTAGAAAAAAAAACCCATCTAAACCCAGTGTATACGTGCGTTGCAGTTGTATTTTCGTAACTATTTGATAACTGGAGATATTGTCAGAATACAGAAAAGATCTTTTTGGAGAACTTTAGTCATAAAAACCTCTCCAAGCCCCCAGCCCCCTAAAAAAGAAAGTCTTGAACTCTTTTAGGTTGATTTCTTTGTGTCAATCGAATTTCGAACCTGTTCTTCGTGGCATTGTGGTGGTATAATGCAGATGGCCATTGGAGCAAGCCGTCTTGTATGTCATAATGTGCCTTTATAAACACAGACTTCAGACCTAGTCTTCTCCCTGACTGCCTCTCTGTTTCGGTCGGTCTCTCTCTCTCTGTCTCTGTCTCTCTCTCCCTCTCTACTATGTCCCTGTACAGCATGCGTGATGAACAAACATTATCCCAACACACCGCGTAAGATAAGATAAGATAAGGTAAGATAAGAATAACTTAATTCATCCCTCTTGAGGAAATTGAAAAAAAAATAAAAACAAGAATAACACAACACAGATGACCACTTCTCTAGCAAACGTCTCTTCATACCACATCACACTAGCAGAGGTTCGAACAACCCCAAGTGAGTTAAGAGGGTTTTTTTTATTTTCGCTGATGCCTCCTACCTTTTCGTCACTTTTCGGATTCACCTGAAATAATTTTTAAAAAAATCAAAATCCCGGAGATTTGAGATTTTGACATGCGGAAAAGATGCGTTCCAGTGAACGATGCAGGCAAATATTGAGTTAAACTGATTGGAGTTTTCGATAATTTGGTAATACCTCTGTAACGGTGTTCTAGATCTAGATCAGTGGTTCTTAACCTGGAGTTCTGTGGGTCGATCTCAGAGGTTCGGCAGAGCCATTGAAAACATATGTATGTTTTGAATTTGAAAAAAAAATCATGTTTTATTTATTACTAAAAAGAGTTTCGGTGAATCTGCATATGAACCTGGTGGAGTTCGGTGCCTCCAACAATGTTAAGAACCACTGATCTAGACGGCATTGCATCTATTTCTTGTTCTGCCATGGCCCTAGAGAAATCTACAGATCTATTTTAACTCGATCCTTTTTTGAATGTCGAAAGGAAAAAATCCAGTGATTCAAGATTAAAATTATAATTGAACTAAATTAATCACATTAATTTCATTGTATCTCTCCCATCATTTCTTCATTCCCCCCCCCTCTCTCTCTCTCTCATCTTATTGTCGCTGTCATTGCTTCTCTTTGTTTATCTGCCTGTTCTCCCTCTCTCTGTCTCTCTCTGTGTCTCTGTCTGTCTGTCTCTCTTTCTCTCTCTCTCTCTATCTCTCTCTCTCTCTTTCTCTCTCTCTCTCTCTCTCTCTCTCTCTCTCTCTCTCTTTTTAATGTCTGTTTGTCACATTCTATCACGTCTATGTATCTGTCTATCCATCTACCTATCTATCCCTCTACCTATCTGCCTATCTATCTATCTGTTATTGGTCCGGGTTTTGCATCACTAGTGTTTACATAGGAATGTGTTAACTTAAGTACTTTAGCCGCTTGCTCGTCATGGTTCACTGAACTCTGTACCGTGTTCACAGTGCCTGAACCACTGGTACCGGATCTGCTCAATCAACCGGATCGAAAAATGGGGATCGCGCCAGAGCCTTAGTCCAAAACCAGTTCCCTGGTTTCCGGTTCGTTGAATACCGTAGAAGGTCGTTTTGACCCTCTTAATGACCAATTCCCATTTTTGGGATATCATCTCTTGGAGATTGTGTCCCTTGCAGATATGGCGTCAAGGACGTTGGTCTAGACATCTTTGTTAAAGATTTTGTACTATATGTGTATGTGAGGTGTGAGTATGGCGGGGGTGGTTGGGGCTGTCATGGAATTCGGTGTGTTGTGATATGATGGAGTTTGTTTCGTTAAACGTTTCATGGGTTATTTTCTGTTTAAGACTTTATTTGCTAGGGTTCACTGATCTCTACTGCTCCATAGATTATATCCGCATAGGGTGTCATGGAAATCGGTGTGTTGTGATATGATGGAGTTTGTTTCGTTAAACGTTTCATGGGTTATTTTCTGTCTTAGACTTAATTTGTCGAGGGTTCACTCGTCTCTTCTGTCGTATAGATTATATCCGCATAGGGTGTCAAAGAATTCGGTGCGTTGTGATATGATGGAGTTTGTTTCGTTTAAACGTTTCATGGGTTATATTCTGTCTTAGACTTAATTTGTCGAGGGTTCACTCGTCTCTACTGTCGTATAGATTATATCCGCATAGGGTGTCATGGAATTCGGTGCGTTGTGATATGATGGAGTTTGTTTCGTTTAAACGTTTCATGGGTTATTTTCTGTCTTAGACTTAATTTGTCGAGGGTTCACTCGTCTCTACTGTCGTATAGATTATATCCGCATAGGGTGTCATGGAATTCGGTGCGTTGTGATATGATGGAGTTTGTTTCGTTTAAACGTTTCATGGGTTATATTCTGTCTTAGACTTAATTTGTCGAGGGTTCGCTGATCTCTACAGTATATAGTATAGGCTATATCCGCATTCTCATCGTCATATCATTAAATCTGAATATCAACCAGATAGAATCTTTATCTTGAGCGAAGTTTTCTGACTTCTGGGCTCTCTGAACGAACTGATGTGGTTCGGAGTAAAAAAATGGATGTAAATGTGTTCTCCACTAATAATCATTATTGATGGACACAGCAAAAAAACAAAACAAAACAAAAAACAAAAAAACAAAACAGAAACACCACCATAACGTCAACAATAAGAACAAAAGAAAGAAAAATAACAAGAAAAAACATCACCAGCTGCACCAACAACGACAATATTACTGTCCAAGGTTTGCGAAGACAAAGTGATTTTCAGTTAACAAAATCATTTCACATAATGATTAAATAAAGCAATTCGTGTATCTACCTCCTCTCTCTCTCTCTCTCTCTCTCTCTTCCTCCTTTTCTCTGTCTGACTGTCTGTCTCTATCTGTCTTTCTGTCTGTCTTTCTCCCTCTCAATCTCTGTATGTCCCTCTCTCTAATATCTCTGTCTGTCACTGTCTGTTGTCTATCAGTTTCTCTTCCTCTCAATTTCTGTCTCTTTTTTACTCTCTCTCTCTCTCTCTCTCTCTCTCTCTCTCTCTCTCTCTCTCTGGCTGTGTCTCACTGCCTGTCTCTCTGTCTGTCTCTATCTCTATCTGTCTTTCTCCCTCTGTCTGTGTGTATGTCTCTCTCTGTATGTCTCTTTGTGTCTTTCTTTCCTTCTCCCTCTCAATCTCTGACTGTGTGTATCTCTCTCTCTTTGTAAGTCTCTTTCTATCTTTCTTTCCTTCTCCCTCTCAATCTCTGTCTGTATATATATATATATATATTTCTCTCTCTATCTCTGTCTGTCTCTGTTGTCTGTCAGTCTCTCTCCCTCTCAATTTCTGTCTGTCTGTCTGTCTGTCTGTCTGTCTGTCTCTCTCTCTCTCTCTCTCTCTCTCTCTCTCTCTCTCTCTCTCTCTCTCTCTCTCTCTCTCTCTCTCTCTCTCTCTCTCTCTCTCCGTTTCACGATAGTTAGTCATCTGGATTATGTTTTCACGGTGCATGATGGCGCAAAACTACCGCTGCACGTACATGCAGTTTCTTTGAATGTCCCATTGCGCACCGCTCTACATCACAGTTTTACAACCCGGCGACCACAGTTGTTTGTTTATCAAGGCTGCATACAATGTGAAACCCCGAGTCAATGTGATCCGATTAAAAAGATTGAACTCCCGAAAATCACCGCAAACATTTACATTGGTGTGAAAGTGGATTAACTCATTCAACTTCCAAATAAAACTGGAGTAAAGCGAATTTCAGAATGTAAACGTCGGCCTTTTCGTCGCAAATTTATATACCCGTGTTCAATGGTTTTTTTTTTAATGAAATAGATTGATACAACAATAACGAAAAATATTTGTGACGTTTTAAGCTCTTTGGTGGGAGTTTATTGACGATCGTCTTTCGCTGAAAACTTTTACCTTCTGCTTTAAACCGCAACATGTTTACCCGGAACGTGAAAGCTGGGAGGTTTTTTTTTTTTTTTAAATTATATTTTTAGCGACAAAGACTTACTGCAATATCATTGTGACTTGTACGTGACGCAAGACGATTCTCAAAAAAAAAAAAAAAAAAAAAAAAAAAACCCGTTGAGCAAGGGTAGGGAGATAAAAACCGTACTGCCCCATAAGTTATTGGGTCATGTAAAACCAGACTGCAGTGTTATCCAAACAGGGATACTGCACAGCTGTGATTATGGCTGTAGAGGGTGAAAGAAAGGATTAGGGAGACTTAGATTTTTCTACAAGATTATAAAATCAATGTTTTAAATCGGAACAATTTAAAGGATGCTTAATAAATCGATGGGAAGTAGAAGAAATATTCAGAGAAATAAGGATGGTGCTTTATAAAAGTGTCAATGTAGAGGGATTGGTTTGTGGGACTAGCCAAA
>JAWDGP010004437.1:30000-42500 GCA_033675545.1 Elysia crispata
TGACGAGACGTTTTTGAAGGGATTTTTTTATTATTGAAAATTTTTTATCATAATGCAAATTAATGCAAATTAAAACGATCCTGTCGGTATTATACGACCTTCTTCTTCTTCTTCTTCTTCTTCTTCTTCTTCTTCTTCTTCTTCTTCTTCTTCTTCTTCTTCTTCTTCTTCTTCTTCTTCTTCTTCTTTTTCTTCTCTCTCTCTCTCTCTCTCTCTCTCTCTCTCTCTCTCTCTTCCTCTCTCTCTCTCTCTCTCTCACTCTCCCCCTGCCACCTCACACGTTATTGCCCATTAATATTTCGCAATAACAAGGAAAAATTTTGTAGTTTCTTGTTTAATTGACGTCTGAGTCTGAAATGACTTAGATTAATAAACTAATAAATATCATTTTTATACTCTTGTTTCATACCCTTGCCGCAATAATTATTTCCTACCTGTATGACACCAGGCAGTTTATTTATGCCTGTAGCTAACAGTGTGCCCTGATTTCTACCTCATCAGTTCTCCCCGTTCTTTGTGTTGCCGTGATATATATTAAAAATACTTTTATAGGTTGAATTGTGTGTGCTAAGCGGTTCATGAAATGACTGAAATTTCACATTGAGAATGAAATATTACGATGACGGTTACAGCTGCGGGGCCCCTTTTTTTGTTATTCATGAGATTTATTTCAATTACCTTCGGTTTATGTAACACTTCCAACCGCCCAACAAAACTCTGACAGTGATGATATGAAAGACAAGGAACACATATTTAGTTCAAGTTCAAGCTTGACATAATTAATAAAGCCCCGCGTTGGGATTACAGTATTAGCGTAGACAACTGTATACGGAAGTTAGTAGGGTGAACATAAATTATAGCCCGCGGGTTGATTTGAAATAGTTCTTAGCGGTGTTTAACGTCGACGCTTCCTTCTATTTTGAATGACAGCGATTCCTAATAGAGCCATGCACCCAGATCTAGCACAAGAGTTCATACGAACCCATGGCCTGGTGTAACTTTGAAGAGAAAAACTTGAGGCACACAGTTTAAGAGTTACGCATAACTTTGTTAGAAGCCTATTTATTATTTACCCCCCCCCCCCTATCAAATTCTCATGCATTCTTATTATATCTTATGAAAAATAAAAATATCATTTATAAATCACTGTCTACTTTATTTATTTATCTTTTTTTTTTTTACCTGTGTCTCCATATTAGTGAATAACTTGAACCAATATTATACGATTACTCACAGTATTTCATATATATATATATATATATATATATATATATATATATATATATATATATATATTTATTTGTTATTATTATTATTATTATTATTATTATTATTATTATTATTATTATTATTATTATTACTACCACTACTACTACTACTACTACTACTACTACTACTACTACTACTACTACTACTACTACTACTACTACTACTACTACTACTACTACTACTACTACTACTACTACTACTACTACTACTTCTACTACCATCATCATCATCATTCTTCTTCTTCTTCTTCTTCTTCTTCCTCTTCTTCTTCTTCTATCGATCTATCTATCTCTATCTATCCATCTATCTATATACACACACATTTAAAAAATGTTTTTGCAGAGTATCTTGATGCAGATGTCAACCTGGACATGAGAGCCGGGCCTTTCCTTGTCTGGTCCAAGTAATTCATGACATTTCATGACAGCTCTTTACTCTTGCGCTAGATCTAGACAAGTTTAAGGAAGGGAAAAAAATTATATGGCTCATACGATAAGATTGGGTGTAAATTTCTCAAGTTTTATATCTGTCACGGCTAGCTTGATTTCATGACAGCTCTTAACTGTTGCGCTAGATCTAGACAAGTTTAAGGAAGGAAAAAAAAATTATATGGCTCATACGATAAGAGTGGGTGTAAATTTCTCAAGTTTTATATCTGTCACGGCTAGCTTGATTTCATGACAGCTCTTAACTGTTGCGCTAGATCTAGACAAGTTTAAGGAAGGGAAAAAAATTATATGGCTCATACGATAAGAGTGGGTGTAAATTTCTCAAGTTTTATATCTGTCACGGCTAGCTTGATTTCAGCGTGTGATATATTTTTTTTTTATATTAAATAATACTGCTATCAGACTAAAAACACACCCATATCATTTACTTTGTTTTCTCCAGTCTAAACTCACCATAAAAGAATTACAAGGATGAAAAAAAAAAATAAAACACTTCCAATGTATTAGATGTGCTGTTGCATTTCAGATGTGTGAAGACATAACTATTTTCTAAACTTGCCTCAATGAAATTTTCATACTTCAAAGTGTTGAACAAAACTGCGTTCAACAAGAACGTAATAGAAAAATAACACGTTTAAATTGAATAAGGCTTAACGTTCATTCTTGACATACAATGCCTGACAAAGATACTTTAAAAAATTCTGAAAAAAAAGAAGAAGTCACATTTCGAGTTTGAAATCTTATGGCCGTTTGTAGCTCAGATATTCTGATTTTTTGTTTAAACATCATACAATATCAGCATTTGTTGACAAAGTGAACAAGATTTGACAAATAAACCGTAAAGTAAAACGTTCATCCCTTAATATGGAAAATAACACTTTTAAACTGACATCAGCTGCTATCAAACAGTTTTTTTAATAAATTTTTTTTCAAACAAATGTGGAACTTTTAAGGTTTTGGCTTCAAATCCTTTTTGTTTAAACAGTGTCTTTGAAGAAAACTGTGACATATAGGCCTGTTTCGAATTTGTGGTGAAAAAGGTATATCTCAAATATTTCTGTATATTTTATTCTTTCCTTCCATTTTTTTTTTTTTACATCAAGAGTCACACCCAGATAAGACTAGCATAAACTAAGAGACATTTTTTCATTAGCCAAGTTTGTTTTTTTTAGAATGAGCATTTAAAGGAACATTATGTCACAAGAGAGCCTTAAACTTCCACACACACACACACACATACACACAGCCGAGCAAAACCTATAGACAGAGCGGCAACTATCTTTCTGATCCAACACCTTTTTTTTTACGACTTTAACCTTTTCGGCATTCAAATTACTTTCCAAACTGCGTTCTCATTGCTAGAGACTTTTCCGTTGAAATCCGCGCAGAAATGTGCATTGTGGCCCCGAAAACTAATGTTTACCTCACCCCATGGAGAACAAACGTGACATAGAGTGCGACGCACTGTCATGTCAGCGTAACCTCGGTGATGCTGACCTTACGAAACATTAAAAAAAAAAATAAAAAAAAATAAAAAAAAGAAAACAAACCCAAAACAAACTTGGATGCATTATACTTCTGAAGTACGAAATTCACATTCACAAAATTGATTTTTTTTTTTTGTGTCCATCTTCTAAGTTAAGTTTTTACAAAGGAGGCACACCATTGGATCAACATGTTTAATATGGATGTTATTGACAGTAAACCAAATCGTGTCAAAGAAAACTAAAGATACACAAATCTTGTGTTTTAACAAGATTCAGTGAATCGGGTTTCCCCGCTCGTAGTTTTGTTTTCTTTACATGACAGCAATGGAAATGTTTACACTCACTATGTTCAGAGTAATTGGATGTTCCACGCTTGGTCCAGTTTGCACTTTTTATTTTTTTTGGCCTCTCATGTTTTCTATTAATTTGATTTATTTTCTTCAAATTTATCCTCTTAAATTTTTCTCTTCTCTCTTTTTATCTCTTTCACTGTTTGTTCATCCATCTCTCTCTCTCTCTCTCTCTCTCTCTCTCTCTCTCTCTCTCTCTCTCTCTCTCTCTCTCCCTGTCCGTATTTCTCTGTGTCTTTCTCTTTCTGAGCGAATATGACTATGGACTTCGTAGCTTTTTCAAACTCAACCTCTACCAATCAACTTTGGGCCATATCATTCCTATAAACTCTCTACTTGTGTTCGTGTGTCTATCTGCCTCTTACTTTCCTTCTCTCTCTCTCTCTCTCTCTCTCTCTCTCTCTCTCTCTCTCTCTCTCCCTGTCCGTATTTCTCTGCGTCTTTCTCTTTCTGAGCGAATATGACTATGGCCTTCGTAGCTTTTTCAAACTCAACCTCTACCAATCAACTTTGGGCCATATCATTGCTATACACTCTCTACTTGTGTTCGTGTGTCTATCTGCCTCTTACTCTCTCTCTCTCTCTCTCTCTCTCTCTCTCTCTCTCTCTCTCTCTCTCCGTCCGTATATCTCTGTGTCTTTCTCTTTTTGATAGAATATAAGTATGGCTTTCGTAGCTTTTTCAAACTCAACCTCTACCAATCAACTTTGGGCCATATCATTGCTATACACTCTCTACTTGTGTTCGTGTGTCTATCTGCCTCTTACTCTCTCTCTCCCTCTCTGTCTCTCTCTCTGTCTATCTGTCTCTCTCTCTCTCTCTCTCTCTCTCTCTCTCTCTCTCTCTCTCTCTCTCTCTCTCTCTCTCTCTCTCTCTCTCTCTCCTCCTCCTTCCTCCTCCTCCTCCTTCTTCTTCTTCTTCTTCTTCTTCTTCTTCTTCTTCTTCTTCTTCTTCTTCTTCCTCCTCCTCCTCCTCTTCTTCTTCTTCTTCTTCCTGTTTTTCTTCTCCTCCTCCTTCCCCTCCCACGCCCTTCGTCTTTCTATGTCTCTGACATCATTATTTTACTTTCCCCTACCCATCCCTAAGCTTGCACAAACCAAAGCTCATTCACTGTTATTCACGGCTCAACCAACAGAAAGCTTTAAAATTCTGTGGAAATGAATATCGCTTTCTCACAATACAAAAAAATACAAACAATGAAATAATCAAATAATGACCAGCCATCGAACAATTTTCACCTTTTCAGTTTAGCCACTGTGAAAACTATACAATGCGTAATGTAAATCGCTTTAGGCGTTGATTAAACTCAACACTTCTTTCGTCATAAATACCGGATGTCACAGATAGAGCCGTTGGAGAGCGTCGACTAACGGTAGATTTCTGGGCCTGTAAAAGGTTTAAACCACAGGTAATCAAATCCTTGTTTGATCCGAAAACAAATCCCCCTTAAAAAAAAAAAAAAAAAAAGAAAGAAAGAAGGAAAAAAAAGAGCCCACTGCGGCAATGTTGACACAAAAGTCACGACAGTATCTGACCAAAGGAAAAAAAAATTACCTTGGAAAGAATTGAGTCGTGATTTTTCTCGTAGATGGAGAAGGTTAAACAAGCTGTAAGCTGCTGGCGATGTGCTTACTTTGTTGGATTCTCGTGTGTCCTGACCATCCATCGCTGAGAGAGAGAGAGAGAGAGAGAGAGAGAGAGAGAGAGAGAGAGAGAGAGAGAGAGAGAGAGAGAGAGAGAGAGAGAGAGACAGACAGACAGACAGACAGACAGACAGAGAGAGAGAGAGAGAGAGAGAGAGAGAGAGAGAGAGAGAGACAGAGAGAAAGAGAGAGAGAGAGAGAGAGAGAGAGAGAGAGAGAGAGAGAGAGAGAGAGAGAGAGAGAGAGACAGATAGACAGACAGACAAACAGAGAGAGAAAGAGAGAGAGAGAGAGAGAGAGAGAGAGAGAGAGAGAGAGAGAGAGAGATGGGTAACAGCTCTTCATTCTTTAATATCCCTAAGCCTTTTTTTTCTCTACCTTCTACGGAAAACCAGAGAAGTAGAGCTAGAGAAACTTAAGAAATCGTAATCAGAACAATCTTTAAAATTTCGAATCCAAGAACCCTCATGGTCTACAAAACCTTTACTCGGTCTCAAATGTTTAAAATTTTTTGTTTTGTTTTAAATATTGAAAAATTTATTTTCCATATATATATATATATATATATTTATATCAAACGATAGAATGTAAAGATCTATGCGATTCGCATCCTGGAAAACAGCTAATCCTGAACTTTCCTACTCTATTTAAAGATTGATCTATACGCTCATCACGTGGTTGTAAATTCCCACAAAAAACAGTGCAAAAAGGTGCACTACATTACCGGAATTTTTATCTGCACTAACAAGATAATGAGTGTTTCCACGGATCTGAAAATGTTTTGGGGTTTTAAGTAGTTAGTTAATTACTCTCATTGACTGCTGTCACAACAGCAATTTTTTTTCTTAAGCAGCCTGTTTTGTTTATCCGAGCCATATCTGTAGACTTGGCAAGGTGTAATCAATTAGAAGACAAGGTTCAAACTTAATTAAACCTGAAGAATCTTTTCTTTAAGAAAATTATATAAACCCCCCCCAAAAAAAACAACAAACCCCCCCCCCCCAAAAAAAAAAAAAAAAAAAAATTTTGGATCTAGTTTCTCCGCTAATAGAGAAAACCAAAATGTTCTAACATAGATTTCTCTGCCGTTACATATGGTGTCTCCGCTATTTTCAGAAAAGACACTGTCGGTTAGCCAAAATGGTACAGGTGTCTAGAATAGAAACTGCTCCTTGAAGAGTTCAGAATGATATACTGGTAGGCTATGGGCTGTCTCGTCAGAAAGCTGTAAACTGAAAAGTTTTTTGAACATATTACTGCAAAATCGATATTAAAAACACCAGTTTACAAAAACAAAGAACGAACACACACACAAAAACAACAACAACAACAACAAAGCAAAACAAAAGCAAAAAAAAAAACAACAAAACAACCCACTATTCACAAACACGGTTATCGCTTTTTATTTTCACTCCTCAAAGATTTCTAACAAACCAGATGAGAATATTAAACTATCAGAATATTGATACCACAAGAGAGGTTTTCCCGTTCCCAAACTCCCTTATCGCAACTTTATATCGTCGCAGACATAGATCTAACGAACAAAAGATAAGATAAAAGGCGAAAAGTCAAGGGCGGTAATTCTTGTAATACAAGTCTCTTTTATTATCTCCCCTGATGGCAGAGTTATCTATTTTTAAACTACATTTCGCCTGCATGGCACTTAGCTCTGCTTCAAAAAAAAAAAAAAAAAAAAAATGCAGATTGACAAATAAACATCGACTATGAATGTCTAAGAGGTTAATGACCAGAAAAGTTGCTAAAAAATATTTTAACCACGGTTATGAAACCTAGGAAAATGTTGTTTTACCACTCTGAAATTGACATTTAGACTGATTACTTTCCTTTGTATATGCTTAAAAACGGATTTCATTGTAGAAAACAACATCCGTTTTGTTGATTGTTTCCTTTAAATCGATTTTACCTTTTTATTAGGCAGTATTTTTTTTTTTAACCCCAACGTTTTGAAATACGACTTTATAATTATGTTCAAACAAAAGAAGATAAGTATCAGGATAGAAAGGAGAGGCACAGAGAGAGAGAGAGAGAGAGAGAGAGAGAGAGAGAGAGAGAGAGAGAGAGAGAGAGAGAGAGAGAGAGAGAGAGAGAGAGAGAGAGAGAGAGAGAGAGAGAGTGAGTGCGAGACTAAGACAGGGATAAAAAAGGTATCGAGGATATAGAGGCAGGAAAAAGACAAAGAAGGCGAAAGGGGATGGAAAAGAGGTATAAAGAAAAGAAAGATAAATAGAGAGAGATAGAGGGAGAGAGATGAATGAATGATGAAAGACACAAAGAGAGGGCTATAGAGAAGTTAAGATTAAGACATATACCTTAATAAATTTATCATCAAACCATTTCGTTTTGTCCCATGAACCATTCTGACTCGGTTTTCTTGTTTCTACCCACCAGATCTAGAGGCTGTCTGAGTCTACTGGACCACATCCGTATACACCTGAGACACGGTCTGTAGATCCGAACCTTCCCTGGATTGATTACCTGGAATCTAGTATCGAAATTATCATCCAAATGTCATTATCAATTCGATTCGGGACGGTTCTCAAGTTTTTGTCATTGTGACTCTTTTTTTTATTTGTTTTATTTTTTTTTTCATCTTCTAATAACAGAGTAGAATATTTCTTTTGGAATCCTTTATGAATTTTTCCGGATGGTAAACTTGCACAAAAATAGTGTAACATTGTTTACCTCTACAGTCGCCGTCAACCAAATCCCTATATTGCTGGGGGAGTGTGTAATTCGTACGGAAATCGAAAGTGGTTTCATCGTTTTAGAATTTACATAGAAGTTGCTGTTAAAATAAATGCATTGCCAAAGGAGATATGAAACCGGTGAAATCTACATGCATTTGTATTGTTAAAATTTGAATCGAAGTGCTTTCTAAAGTTTATAATATACACGGTACATGAACGCTTTTTTTATCGCTTTACATTGTTTACTTTGTTGAATGTAAAATTAAAAGTTAAAGCTATAATATCAGCAACAACAACAACAACATCAACAACCTGTTTGAACTGTTTGGAGACTGCTTTTCATCGCCTTACTGGATTTACTGACAACCTAAAGTGCCTCTGGATACTATTTCCTGCAAGGAAACTGTATCTTTTTAAAATATCACAGTAGCTGTAGATAAATCTGTTGAACTTATCTGGAATTTCCAACAAGAAACGAATATTCATCGCCGTCATCACCGTCATCATAAACATCATCATCATCATCATAATCAGCAACAACAACAACAACAACAACAACAGCAGCAGCAACCATGACGTTTGAAAAGAAAAAGTCGCACTCTAAAGGACAAAGCAAGGGAAATAATGCGAGTGAAGGGCTGGCAGCTGGACTGCAGGTAAGTTATTTCCCTTGATTCTCTTACACTAGCACCACAACTTCTATTCTGACCCCCTTCGGTCAACGGGGTTAAACAAGAGCTAAAAAAAAAAAAAAAAAGAGCAGGGCATTTTCCGTTATGCCTACAAAATTAGAAAAAAAAAATCACTTTCATTTAGCCCCTAACTACTCGATCGAATGAAGAGTTTTACAAGCGTAGTCGACCGCTAATGACGATCTCGGGGCTTCTATCTCCGTGCTAACTGGTCTATATCTCATTGATATATCAATGCTAATTATTCTAGAAACTTATAATCTCAATGTCAGGTAAATTCTTCTTTTTCTAATATCATTTTCTTTGTGGGGGTGTAGTTTCTGCCTCTTTTCTGGGTGTCAAAAAAAAAAAAAAAAAAGGCAATATTCAACTAGTGACTCACTGGAGTCCCAGATTTTTGCCTAATGAGCTCGCGATTGTCACAAAGAGGTTAACTTCTACGTTGCATCCGTCTGAGGGCACGCATCATTCACCATAACTTTGATGCACAATCAGGAATCTCATCTCGGTTCCTTTCATCGACGTTTGAAGAATTAAAAAAAAAAATGAAATCACATTTACAAGATAATAAAAATAATAATAATAAAAAAATAAAAATCCGAGCCTTTACTAATATCCTTCTGCGAGTTGTTTGATCCATTGTTATCGATATTTATCTTCTGAAGAGACGAAAAAACTTGTAAATTATTTTCTAAAGGCATGTGGGGAAACCGTTGTGTTTTGGGAATGGAACTGCCAACCTCTTCGTCAGAAGATTGTGAACTTAACCAAATAAACTGTGTCTTCTCATGCAAGGTCGAGACAACCGTAGCTCAGAGGAGGGGGCATAAAACCACCCCGCGGCAATATCTCATGAATATTTATGACCCACAACATATCGAAGCTTTACCTGGTCTAAGATGTGGACGCCGCTGCGATTGGATGTGATAGATACTGGCGTGGTTGTAGCTAAAGCGCTTTTGATGTTATCGATGCTGTCAGTGTTGCAGTTGTCACTATGTCTAAGATGTGGACGCCGCTGCGATTGGGTGTGGTAGATACTGGCGTGGTTGTAGCTAAAGCGTTTTTGATAATATCGATGCTGTCAG
Organism: Elysia crispata; assembly: GCA_033675545.1. Taxonomy (NCBI): domain Eukaryota; kingdom Metazoa; phylum Mollusca; class Gastropoda; family Plakobranchidae; genus Elysia; species Elysia crispata. Next base: position 39,687 of record JAWDGP010004437.1, read on the forward strand.
TGTTGCAGTTGTCGCTATGTCTAAGATGTGGACGCCGCTGCGATTGGATGTGGTAAATACTGGCGTGGTTGTAGCTAAAGCACTTTTGGTGTTATCGATGCTGTCAGTTGTCGCTATTTTTTTTTTTGGTGTCAGTGCTGTTTATTATCCACTACCTTAATTGTTAATGTTCGAAAAAATGTTGTTATTGATGTTTTGCGATATGTTTTAAGCCAAGACAAGGTATGACTAGAAAGATGTGTTTACAATCTAGACAAAGTTGTTATGACGTCAAGACCAGTAATGTTGCTGAAGATAACTAGAAGTAGGAAGAGGATGAAAATTACGATGATCGATATAATGACTATAACGAAGAGGGTGATGATGATGATGATGATGATGATGATGATGATGATAATGATGATGATGATGATGATGATGATGAAGATGATGACGATAATGATAGTAAAGTTTAAAAGTCTTTGCCGGGAACCAGACCAACCTAAAAAAAACTGCTACAAGGACGATGTTGTCAGCGTTGATAACACACTTTATGCAACATAAAGCAAATTATACAGATCTTAAAGAAAAGTCACGAAAAATAATATAAATAATTACCGATTATTTCTCTCATAATTTTAAGTCAGAAACCAAAATGGAGATTCAGATCGAAACATACTAGTCTATTCATTATCAATGAAAACAGAAACCAATTTTAGGCTGAAGGCCGAAACTTTTCCGGGGTGCTTTGAGGGTAATTCTAGTGTGGAAACAAAATCAGATAATAATCTACAACAGCTCGAGTTGTGCAGGGAGCAGGGAGCAGGGCTCACCCACTCACCATGCCAGAAGATGATCAATTAATTGCTTTCATTGTTTCCACGCGGTACGAAAGCTCTTAATGCATGGAGGGAAAATCGAATGGCTAAGCTTATTGCTCGTCTAGGGAGGGGCTAAGGGTGATACATGGGGGGAAAAAAGTGTGTGAGTGTGTGAGAGAGAGAATGAGAGAGAGAGAGAGAGAGAGAGAGAGAGAGAGAGAGAGAGAGAGAGAGAGAGAGAGAAAATGAGAATTAATTTATTATATTATATTATATCTCTCCCTGCTTCATCTGAAAGCTTTTGCCATGTAGACATTTCAGCAAATCGAAATTATACCAATCTAATTTGATAGAAATGTATTTGACATCCAAAGAACGATTATTTTCTTGAACCCATTCATGAGTCACGGTTGCGAAAATTGTTTTACACATTTTTATTCTTATTACTTCATTTTGCACAAAGCTTTTGACAGAAATGTATTTCAAAGAGAAAGAATTAACATTTCCCGAAATTATTCATGAAGCTCTGTTGTGAAAATAGTTTTACACGTTTTTATTCTGACATACAAATTCTGCAAGTCGTCAGCAATTGTCATCAAGGTTTTCCTAAACCTTTATTTTCAGTCTTTCCCTTCAATCTATTTTTTTGCTAAATTAGAAAACCAAAGAAGCTGATGTTATCAGAGCTATTTTTTAGAGTTATATTCGTCTGACCTCGAGACACGAAACCTTAAAAGGTGTTTAAGCAGAACAAAAACATAGAAAACAGAAATGCCGCAACTGTTGGACATAATTACTAAACCCACCTCCTTAAACTTTCCTCGGTTGTTTTCTCCCGACATAATTATGGCTCTTCAATAAAAAGATAAAAAAAACCCCATCTTTTTTTAGTCATAATAATATCCCAGGATTTATCTACAATATATAGTAAGCTACGCCTACTTAAAAATGGGATAATATGGTGTGATAATGGAAATGAGCTAATTGCGGAATTTCCGGAGCTATTTCAAGGTCTTTGTAGGCATCCATCAAAAGGCTGATTATTCCCGCACAAAAAGTGCCGAGAAGTTCTCAATACCTCAAGTTCCCCCCAAATCGAACGAACAGAAGAACTGCATCTTGAAATCCTCTTCCATTCCCTCCAATGGCTTCCGTTATTGGGTGAGGCTGATTTGTTGATCGTTATGCGCATGTCATGAATCTTAACAGTCAGAGGTCACGTGTTTCCCCCCGTTTATTCAAGATAATACATATTATTCTCGGATATTTGTCTCTCTCTCTTTTTCTCTCTGTCTGTCTGTCTGTCTGTCTGTCTGTCTCTCTCTCTCTCTCTCTCTCTCTCTCTCTCTCTCTCTCTGTTCTCCCTCCCTCTCCCTCTCTCTCTCTTTCTCTCTCTCTCTGTCTGTCTCTCTCTGTCCCCGTGCATCTCTCTTAATTTTCCTCCTCTTTCTTTGTAGAATAAAAAAAAACAATTAAGCCTCTTTTTTTTTCTTTTTACAGTACTCATGACCTTACTGACATGTTCTAACAACTCTCTCTCTCTCAATCTCTATATCCCTCTCAATCTCTCTCTCCCTCTCAATCTCTCTCTCTCTCTCTCTCTCTCTCTCTCTCTCTCTCTCTCTCTCTCTTCTATTATCTTCAATGAGACTTAACCACCCAGCATGTCTTGAAGGTTACAGTATAATTGTGATAACCAAGAAAAGTACTTGAATCACAGCACTTCAGTTCCTCTCGAGAGATTCTCTCAACTCAACTTCCTACCAGTACAACACAGAAATTAATCGGTTTTGTTTTGCTTTTTTTTTTTCGATAAAGGAAATCGACTAAATTTGTACCGTCCCAATCTGTCTAGATGCTTTAAGCAGTAAAGAAAGAATAAAGGATTTTGATCGCCAAAGATAGGTTTAGGTTTTGTTGCCAGACATTTCTAGAAAATACCTGAATCGCAAAATAGAAAGTTAAAATTTCTTTGAATAAGTGATTAAAGATGCGCAACAAATTTGACCCTGAT
>JAWDGP010004437.1:47500-50000 GCA_033675545.1 Elysia crispata
AATAAATATAGCAGACTTATGGGTAGCTTCCAGCCCGGATTAAGTCGAAAGTCTGAAGTTTGTTTCCACATTATAAGCTATTGGAAATCACCGCAACTACGGCGTCTTTCTTGAGCACCTCAAGTGAAGGAAAATAAAAAAAAGTCTTGGAAAACATTGTAATTAGTTCAAGAAGTTACTGTGATCAGCTAGTTCTGTGCCTTCCTAATCTATGTTGAGATACTTTAAAGGCTATATACGCATTAAAAAAACACAACTCTAAGGAACTCTTATTATTCGTCCTTGCATGATAATTGGCGCTTCAGTGCATTTTGTAGGGCTATCATAGAGCTGTCTAGGGAGACCGAAACGTACAAATTTTGAAATTCACGATCATAAATCATATTTTTTTTTTCAGCGTTTAAATGCCTCTTTTATTACTCATAGAGAGTGAGGAGTAAAATATATATACGTAAGAAATAGGGAGATATATATAGATAGATAGATAGAGAGAGATAGAGAGGGAGGGAGGGAGAAAGAGAAGAGAAGACAAGAGAAGAGATAAGATAAGATAAAATAAGATATACTTTTACGTCCTTCATAGACACATTGTGGTGGTTTTACATGCAGCACGGAGAAGGAAGAGAAAAAGAAAAAAAAAATTATGAAAGAAGAAGATTACATAAGGAGAAAGAAAGAAAGTGTTTTGATGATCTTCACATAGAATATTTCTCTCCAGCCACCTGACATAAAACAAATCGATTTCATTTGGGAATTGAGTTTTCCAGACCAACAAGTTGTGGTGCCAGAGAGAGAGAGAGAGAGAGAGAGAGAGAGAGAGAGAGAGAGAGAGAGAGAGAGAGAGAGAGAGAGAGAGAGAGAGAGAGAGAGAGAGAGAGATACTTGGATAGAGTTTGTTAGAGAAAGAGAAAGTAGAGAGTTAGGTATAGATACAGAGAGAGAGAGAGAGAGAGAGAGAGAGAGAGAGAGAGAGAGAGAGAGAGAGATTGAGATAGAGAGAGAGTTAAAGAGAGATAGATAAATAGAGTGAGAAAGAAAAGAAGGGAAGAGAGAGAGAAGAGAGACAGACGTAGACAGACAGAGAGAGAGAGAGAGAGAGAGAGAGAGAGAGAGTTAAAGAGAGATAGATAAATAGAGTGATATAGAAAAATCAACCACAAACCTAGATCTAGCTCGAGACCGACAAATAAGACGAAAGACGTGAAAACATTCCAACAGATGGAATGAACAGGGATCGAACCTGCGCTCCGAGCTAGATCTAGGTTTGTGGGTGATTTTTCTATACTACTTATTTCATTATTTTCAGTCACATGCATCTTTAGATCCTTAGATCTAGCTTCGTCTGTCTCAGCCTCTAACGTGGTTTGACTGCTTTTCTTTATTTCTATATTCATAAATAGAGTGAGAAAGAAAAGAAGGGAAGAGAGAGAGAGAGAGAGGAGAGAGACAGACAGACACAGAGAGAGAGAGAGATATTTGGATAGAGTTTGTTACAGAAAGAGAAAGTAGAGAGTTAGGGATAGATACAGAGAGAGAGAGAGAGAGAGAGAGAGAGAGAGAGAGAGAGAGAGAGAGAGAGAGAGAGAGAGAGAGAGAGAGAGGAGACAGAGAGAGAGAGAGAGAGAGAGAGAGAGAGAGAGAGAGAGAGAGAGAGAGAGAGAGAGAGAGAGAGAGAGAGAGGAGGAGGAGGAACTAATTGCCCTATCCCCAGGCGCCGAAGTTGTTCAGAACGAAATCAGATTCCTTGGCCCCCTCCCCGCCCCACTCCTACCCTCCTCTCCCTCCTGCCACCACCTCCCCACTCCCTCAGGTCTGCGAGAGATTTGTCAGTCTGGTGCCTTTACTCCCTGGCATCAGTACTCAACTTCTCCACTCGCCGCTATGAATCTGTGAGGCTTCCTACACATTGCTCGATTATTCATGCGGAACAAAACAAAACACAAAAAAAAGCGAAAAAATGTGATGACCAGTTTTATCGGAATGATCTGTCTGGATGTGACTGCTAAGACAGTTCCAACACGACTTTAATTGTCTGGGAGAGTTATCAATCTTTGTTGGCCATTTCGTGACACCTGGACTTTTATTCGGTTCCATATTATGATATTCATGTGTTCTTAGAGGTAACGCAACGGATCATAAAAATAATTTTTGTGCAATTTCAAATTCCGATTTGGATACTAAAGTAGGTTTTATTAGCCAGGAAAATCGTGTCCTTTATTATTGTATAATCGTTCTACGCCAGAACTAATAGATGCGTCGGAACTTTACGATGCATCGAAAACCATGCAATGTAACTAACTTGCGATAGTTGGAAAGATATTTGAAGTTTCTTAGTGCGCCCCAAGGTTTGAATTATGTGAGCTTTAGCCATGCTGTGGAATGTTATATATGAAAACTTTTAATATCCTTCGTGGGATTGAAGCATCTGTGTTAGTCACAGTTCCGGATCAACAGGTTTTCGTTCTTTTTCGATTTTTTTTTTTAAATGGTAATCCCGGTT
>JAWDGP010004437.1:52500-62500 GCA_033675545.1 Elysia crispata
AACAAAACTGAAGGAGGGGGGTGGGGGAGCAGCTAAGGGAAGAATATTTTTGGTCCCCCCCCCCCCTAAAAAAAAAAAAAAGAAAAGAAAATTAAATAAATAAATAAATGATAAACTATCGGATTTCATGTTTGATGTAAAATACTAAGATGGCATGACACGCACCAATCTATCTATAACAAAAGTTTCGAAAACATAGATTGATAGATAAAGGGACAGAACATCGATAGAGAGAAAGAAAGTATGAGAACGAGATAGACTGATTGTCTTACGCGTAATAAAACTAATGCCCAGCAGTGACAACAGCAACAACAACAACAACAACAACAACAACAACAAATCCTAGAATAAAATGACAATACCAAAACAAAAGCGAGAAAAAATAAATAAAAAAAACAACAACAAACAAACGCGCAATTTAATTACATCGAATTAATCGCTTATCGATGTTCTAGCCATTCTTTTCCGCCTACAACTCCTCGTGTAATGAGACTTGGTCCTGTAAAAACTCAATCATTTCGAACTTTATACCAGTCATAAGCTCTGCCCAAATTATAAGCTTACGTTTAGTAGCATTTATTATATTGTCTTTCTTTCTTTCTATATTTTTTTTTTCTTCTTAATTTATTTCGCGTTCATATAAATATTGGTCTTAGGTATGGACAAAAAATGTTTATCACAGATTTAAAAAAAAAAATTCTTAATAACCACTGAGGAAATTAAGATAATAGGCAATATTAAAGACTTATGTAACGACAGATATTTAAATAAGACTTTGACAGCAGGCGATTACTTGTTCACGTGTTGCCACAAAGTTTTGGGTGCAGGCATTAATTTTAAGCAGTTTCCTCTGACGTCATTTTCCTGTGCATTTCATAATATGCAAATAGCGTTGTCAAAGACCCTTCAAATGGTTCTCAAACTATGGAGACAAATTAACCAAAAATAGTTTTACTTACTAGGAAAAAAAATATTTTAATAATCTTATTGACATAACCCTGTTAACTCTACTTTGAAATGGTTTCGATTTTACGCTCTTGAGTAAGTTGAAAGGCCTGACCTTTTGCTTGGGATGGTTTATTAAAAAAAATGAATTTAAATAAAGTTTCTAGATATGTAATTTATCAGTCTGTGTTTGATCTTTCCGGATGTCAGGATGGCTGTGTCTTCATATGATTTCACGTCCTCCACCTCATCCATTCTCTCTCTCTCTCTCTCTCTCTCTCTCTCTCTCTCTCTCTCTCTCTCTCTCTCTCTCTCTCTCTCTCTCTCTCTCTCTAGCTTCGAACAACGGCCATCAATTCCACCAGCCTGTGACGGGATAATGAACTTATTTTAACGATGTTTCTGGAGTTATTAAATCGAGCTCTCGAAGCGAGTGCCTGGAGGAGGCAAAATGTCACCGACATCCGTGTACGGCGTTTAACTTAACAGAGTAAAGATGACTTAACAAAGTAAAGGTTGACTCGAATATTCCAGACTTCTGGAGTTTGATCAAATCAGATTGTTCTAAAACTGATTTTCAAACCTTGCTCGAGAGGAATGTTTCACGTCGTGGTGTAGAAGTAAAACAATCGGCATACCGCCAAGTTTTTGTCGGGATACGAATTTCGGCTTTCCGTAACTGAGACAATTCTCTTGTAATACTTTTCTTCACATTTCTTAAAAGTAGCACGACTGTCTGAGGCAGTAAATAATCTTGCCAGTGCGCCAGATTGACTGTCTCTTTCGTATAAATGTTTTTGAGAAGATATCGGAAAAAGAAATCGAATTTGCCTTTGTTAATATGAAATAGCAGAGGTTCATTTATATCAGAAGACCTACATGACACGTTCTAAAGGTTTATTAGATAGAGCACAATACACAATGCTAATAATTATGGAAATGTGATGGCAAAAGTTGATAAATATTATTTCAGAGACTTACTGTCTTTCCATACAGACAAAGTAATTATTTTCTACCTAGAATTTTCGTAATACAATATAAGGGAGACATAATATCCTGTCTGACCTTCTTCAGTAATCACAGATATTTTATGTACGACCGTTTATCCGCCACTGGTAGGAAATGTGATTGCGATTCTTTGTAACTTGACCCACTGCAATTAAAAAACAAAACAAAAACGAAACAGTAAAAAAAGAACCAACCCTTTGTGACTAGTATCACCACCGATCTTTCATGTTTGATTAAACGTATTGATCAGACTAGCGCTTTTATAACCCACAAAATGTTAATAATCTTCTAGTGCGTAAAAACTGGTGTTCTCTTATGAAGTCTAAAAACTAAATGACTTTAGTGGTTGTTGGAGGAAAAATGAACAGTTTTTGATTAAAATTAATTAAAAAAAAAATCTAAGCACGACAGATAAGTAGAAACAGGTGAAATAACAATTAGATTGATAGCGTGAGTTAAGTGAAGAAAAGAAGACAGATAGATTGATGGATAGATGGAGATAGAGATAGAGGGATAGACAGGTGCAAGTTCGATCCCTGTCCATTTCATCTGTCGATAAATGACTATGTCTTCACGTCTTTCGTCTTATTTGTCGGTCTCGGCTAGATCTAGGTTCGTGGTTGATTTTACGATACTATAGAGACAGAGAGACAAGACCTAGAGAGACTGATAGACAGAAACAATAAGGAAGAAAGAGTGTATGTCTTCAGAGAAATCCTCTCCAAGCGCGCCATTGATAAGAAAAAAAAAGGACTTAATGTCTGAGGGAATCAAGGCTCCACGAAGCCGAAGCTTTCTCATTACCCGATAGGCTGGTTTGCCAGTGCAAGGTCGCCCCTAAGCTGGACCCGAACAAGTCTAATCTGCTGGAAGTAAGACAAGTCTGGCATTGTTTTGACGGCTCGCGTGGACTTCCTGTACCAATACACGTCTGCACAGCATTCCCGTGTTACGGAAATTGTGTTTTTGGAATTGCCGTCATCTCTCTTGATGAGACCCTTTTTTAAGGTGACAAAATTGTCAGAGCTATGACCTCTAGGGAATTTCAAAAAGCATTCAGAACGTATGCGCGCGTGAGTTTAAATCTTTATGGGAAAATGAATTGGAATTTGTGTTTTGATAGTATGCTCCCAATTCGGCCATGAAAAACATTTGTGCCAGGTCAATGGTAAAATGATTCATCCATACTCAAAACATTTACGAGAGAGAGAGAGAGAGAGAGAGAGAGAGAGAGAGAGAGAGAGAGAGAGAGAGAGAGAGAGAGAGAGAGAGGGGGGGGGGGGGAGATGGAGAGAAAGAAAGAAAGAAAGAGAGAGTCAGAGAGAGGACGGACAAACACACACTTACACACAGAGACAGAGAAAAAGAGAGAAACAGAGAGAGAGAGAGAGAGAGAGAGAGAGAGAGAGAGAGAGAGAGAGAGAGAGAGAGAGAGAGAGAGAGAGAGTGAGTTTAGGATCATCTAAAGCTAAAGGAATTATTGTAGAGATAACCTTCATGTCACTGGAATAATTTCTTTCAGATCCACAAATTTCAATTAATAATTCATGACTTGCCCGTTTCTGCAAACAGAGCGAGCTAGGAAAACAATGGCCGAGCAAGCTCCTAGGGCCTTCAGAATAGCCCGGAATGGACCACAAGGAAGGTGGTCATTATCTTAAGGTCATTTCAATAATTGAAGAAGTTAACAAGTTCGATGGACTAGGAGAATCTTGTCCCTACCAAGGTTTTCTACTTAAAGTCTGTAGCATAACCGAAATGCGGGGCGCTCGAGTCTGACAGATTATGTGAATCTTGTCTGTGTCAATCATTTCCACTTAGAGCCTTTAGAATATTCCTTAGGAGAATCTTGTCTGTGTCAATCATTTCCACTTAGAGTCTTTAGAATATTCCTTAGGAGAATCTTGTCTGTGTCAATCATTTCCACTTAGAGTCTTTAGAATATTCCTCACGAGAATCTTGATCTGTGTCAATCATTTCTACTTAGAGTCTTTAGAATATTCCTTAGGAGAATCTTGTCTGTGTCAATCATTTCTACTTAAATTCTTTAGAATATTCCTCAGGAGAATCTTGTCTGTGTCAATCATTTCCACTTAGAGTCTTTAGAATATTCCTTAGGAGAATGTCTGTGTCAATCATTTCCACTTAGAGACTTAGAGTCTTTAGAATATTCCTCAGGAGAATCTTGTCTGAATCAATCATTTCTATTTAAAGTCTTTCGAATATTCCTTAGGAGAATCTTGTCTGTGTCAATCATTTCCACTTAGAGTCTTTAGAATATTCCTTAGGAGAATCTTGTCTGTGTCAATCATTTCTACTTAAAGTCTTTAGAATATTCCTCAGGAGAATCTTGTCTGAATCAATCATTTCTACTTAAAGTCTTTCGAATATTCCTTAGGAGAATCTTGATCTGTCAATCATTTGTACCGAAAGTCTTTAGAATATTCCTCGGGAGAATCTTGTCTGAATCAATCATTTCTACTTAAAGTCTTTCGAATATTCCTTAGGAGAATCTTGATCTGTCAATCATTTGTACCGAAAGTCTTTAGAATATTCCTCGGGAGAATCTTGCCAATGTCAATCATTTCTACTGCAAGTCTTTAGACTATTTCTTAGGAGAATCTTGTCTATATCAATCATTTCTATTTAGAGTCTTTAGAATAACCGAGATAGGGGGGGCATACAAGATTTACGGAAGAAAAGAACCTTGTCTGTACCAATCGTTTTTGCCAAAAAATCTTTAGAACTACCAAGGTACGGGACATGGCTTATCTTCTCCAAATACAGCGAGACCTTTAGAGAGGTCGTGAAAATACTCTCCGTTGATGGATCATTCTGTTAGCAGCAGAATCTGAGGCGACTAGACGGTGCGCAACTCGCGGCCAATACCGGGTAATACTCTTCATTACATCCTGCGCACCAATTACACACACTTTGTCTGCGCATGAAAGAAAAACTCGTAAAGGCGCGGCATTAGTGAATAGCTACATGAAATGAATAACCCTTGCGTGTTATTATCGTGTCTGTATTTTGATCGCTATTTTTTTTAAATTTTACTACTTTTCCCCACCGTTCTCTTTAACTCTTTCCTGTTAAATGTTGGTTTTTCCCTCGGCATGATGAAAGAGCTGCTTTTCCAATTTCAGAGATAACCTGGAGACGTTGAATAGCTGAGGACTGGTTATCGTGGTGAAATTCTCAAACGATTAGCCTCAAAGCCACGAGTTTGTACTTTTTACTCATGTTCATTTTTGATTATTATTATTGTTATTATTATTATTATTATTATTATTATTATTATTATTATTATTATTATTATTATTATTATTATTATTATTATTATTATTATTATTATTATCTTTTTCCTTTCTTTCTCGGGAAGAGAGAGAGAGAGAGAGAGAGAGAGAGAGAGAGAGAGAGAGAGAGAGAGAGAGAGAGAGAGAGAGAGAGGGGGGGGGGGGGGGGGGCGCGGCGGCAGCTGCATTGTCTTGAGGAAAGGAAGAAAAAAAACAACCGAAACCGTTGTTTTTTGGTTGTTTTTTTTTACGTCTACTATTCAGCTGATTTATTTTACCGGCTGTTGACGATTTGTCCTACTTGTGGTTACAAAATCTAATTTTTTTTCTTATTTATGATACATTCTTTACACCATGATATCTTGAATGAGTCATAGCAATAAATTAAGAAGAGGTCAACAAATGAAGTCCCTGCAATATGACCAATACCTTCCAAAAACCACCCACCAATGCAATTTTCAACGCAACTCTAAATCTAACTTTCGAACTTCGAATTCGGCATCTTTAATTTCCAAGAATTTTGACTTCCTAGAATTTTCAGCCCGTACCACTTCAATAACCGAAAACTATAAGGTTCTCCATATAATTTATCGATGGTCATCGGTCAACAGGAAAATCGCCCTAATTGTTAGTAAAATAATTATGAATAACTAAAGACTCTCTTTGTCCTATTATACGAGATTCACCGCTCGAGAAAAATTAATATCACCTGTCGGAATGGCTCAGATGAAAAAAAGGAAAAAAAAAAAAGGCCTGTCCCTATTGTCCGTTTTTTTTAAGGGGGGGGGGGGGGGAGTGTGAGAGAGAGAGAGAGAGAGAGAGAGAGAGAGAGAGAGAGAGAGAGAGAGAGAGAGAGAGAGAGAGAGAGAGGAGAGGAGGAAGTGAACCAGCAGTGATCACTCTTTTATTTTTTTTTTGTCCCTATTGATACTCCTGTGTAGTGGCCAGAATATGATTTTATACCCTACCTGTTAGTCCTGGAGAGAGAGAGAGAGAGAGAGAGAGAGAGAGAGAGAGAGAGAGAGAGAGAGAGAGAGAGAGAGAGAGAGAGAGAGAGAGAGAGAGAGAGAGAGAGAGAGAGAGAGAGAGAGAGAGAGAGAGAGAGAGAGAGAGAGAGAGAGAGAGAAACGTCGCTTGCCGCTCACCCAGTCGGTTTGATAAGAGGCTTTTATATTAAGGCTGCGAGTGCAGGATACTTACTCTCCCTCTCTCTCTCTCTCTCTCTCTCTCTCTCTCTCTCTCTCTCAATCTCTCTGATTCTCCTCCTATCCCTCTCACTCTGTCTGTCGTTCTGACTCCGTCTGTCTGTCTATCTCTCTCTCTCTCTCTCTCTTCCCCCTCCCCCTATCACTCTAATATCTCTCCTACTTCTCTTGCTCCCTCTTCCAGCCTTGTCCTTTGTCAAGACCCGAGTAAAGCGCTTAAAAAAAAAACACCTCAGCCAAGGGCAGACCAATCCGTAACCCTGTCACAAAAGTATCGCCAGATTTTAAAATCGATGCCAAATAAAAAGATTTAAAAAGAATAAAAAAAATCAGGTAATCGACGTCTCCGGTGCTGGGGTCAGCTCAAAAGGTGAAATTCCCGCCGACCGGAAAATCCCAAACACTTTTAGGCTTCTTCCTAAACTAAAGGTTATTGCTGTCTTTGTTGGAATTCTTTTTTTTTTTTTTTCTCAATATTTAAAACAATGTATCTTTGAATTAGGCATTTTTTTTTTTTTTTTTTTAAATTTGCCTATTTTTTCTTCTTCTTCCAATCAATAGGTAAGAACAAGAAGACGTAGTCATATTAAAACTAAACGACAACTTATTCTAACTAGAAAATGCTTATAATTAACACAACGAGAGTATACAGTAACTGTTAGCTTATTCCTAAAATATGAATTGCGTGTAATTTTCATGTGTTGTGAAAAATCATAATATAAGATCAATTGACACTGCCTTCGTGTTCTTAAATATCATCACTATTATTCTCTTCCTCATCATCGCCATTGTGGTCGCCTTCATCTACTCAACATCGTCACAATCATCGAACTATTTTCATCATCATCATCATCATCATCATCATCATCATCATCATCATCATCATTATTATTACTATCACTATCATAATTCATTATCCTCATCATTATCAGCTCATTCGTATCACCATCACCAAATTACTATCATTATCGCTATTACTATTAATATATAATCATCATCTTCATCATCATCATCATCATCATCATCATTACCATCATAAACCCCACCAACAACCATCACCACCATCATGATAGTTTTTTTTTAAACCCTGCCTTAAGGTAAAAGCCAGCCCCTAGCGCCTTCCACTCCTATCTACGATTGACCCACCTACTCCCACCATGACACGAGTTTCTACGTCAGGGCGGACTCTATCTCTCTTCATCTCCTCCGCCAAGCATAGCCTAGCCATTCCGTCTCTCTTTTCCTCGCGGAAGAATTCCTATCCATCTTTTTTTATTTATTTATTTATTTATTTTTTTTTGACTGCAGTCAACCGCAAAATCTCATTTCCCGACAAATTTCTTTTTTTCCCACATGACATTCCTTGGTCGAGGCGACCCGTGCGTTTCTTCCTTTTTCTTGAACTTTTAGAAACAAACGCTCCAAAACTTGGCTGTGTTTTTAGCGTGAGTAACATGGAGGTAACATGCCTTGACCGGATTTCATGGTTACTGCTTACCTTGGTCAGATATCTAGAGCTGACCTCTTGTTTTTACCTGCTATGGTCACTTCTCTCCTTTCCGTCTGTCTGTCTGTCTCTCTCTCTGTCTCTCTCTGTCTCTCTCTCTCTCTCTCTCTGTCTCTCTCTCTGTCTCTCTCTGTCTCTCTCTCTCTCTCTCTTCCTTCCCCATTTTTCTATCTCTATATTTCTCCCTCTCTATTTTTTTTCCTCTCTCTCCCTCCCTCCCTCTTTCTTTCTTTCTTTTTCTTTACTTCTCTCTCTTGCTCTCCCTGTCTCTTTCTCTTTCTTTCTTCCTCTGTCTCGAATTTTTCGTTTTCTCTCGCTCTAGTTGTCTCTATTAGCCTCTCTGTCCTTCCATCTTTCTTTCTTACTATGTACCATTCTCTCTCCCTCTCTTGCTCTCTCTCAGTCTCTCACTCTCCCCTCTCTCTTTCTACGTCTATCCCTCTGTCTCTCTATCTGCCTGTCTGTGTCTCTGTATGTCCGTCTGGACTCTGTCTGTCTGTCTGTCTGTCTGTCTATCTGTCTGTGTTATCTGCTTGTCTGTCTGTCTACCTATATGCCTATCTGTCTCTGTCTATCTGTCTCCCTCTCTCTCTCTCTCTCTCTCTCTCTCTCTTTCTCTTTTTCTCTCTCTCTCTATCTATATTTCTCTCTCTTCCCCCTCCCTCTAGTTCACCTAACGCCACATTCCCTCCCCTCCTTCCGTTCTTGATGTCCAGAGTTATGAGAAGATTCTAGACACGTCCCTCGTGTTATCCTTCGCCAGGACGCTGATGTACTCTGACGTCACAACCAGCCCGATATTTTGTTCGTCCTCTAAGTCGCTCTGCAGATCTTGATAAGCCGGACCAGGCGTCTGGTCTTCGTAATGTAAATAAACACGATCACCCCTTCTATCTGGCACCATCTTTTCTTCCTCCATTTCCTCCTTTTCAAATTTCTTTTACTTTTTCTCACTGACTGTTTTCTTTCTTTCTTTCTGTCTTTTCTTTCTTTCTTTCTTTTTTTTTTTTCTTTTTTTTTGGCCTCTGTTTATTTTCTCTGTGTCGAAATTCGTTTGCTCGAGAGTTATCGGTCTTTCCCTCACTCTCACTCTCAATCTATCTTTCTGATTATTCATCTATCTATCCATCTATGTGTCTATCCGCCTTTCTTTATAAGTATGTATGTATGTATGTATGTATGTATGTATGTATGTATGTATGTATGTATGTATGTATGTATGTATGTATGTATGTATGTATGTATGTATGTATGTATGTATGTATGTATGTATGTATGTATGTATGTATGTATGTATGTAAGTATGTATGTATGTATGTATGTGTGTATGTACTATCTATCTATCTATCTATCTATCTATCTATCTATCTATCTATCTATCTATGTGTCTTTTTTTTTTATCTATATATCCATCTATCTATAATTTGTCTGTCTATCTATCTATCTTTCTATCTATCTATCTATCTATCTATCTGTCTGTCTTTCTCTCTTTCTGTCAATCTATTTACCTGTCTGCCTATCTATCCATCTCTCTGTCTCTCTTTCTTTCTATCTGTCTATCTATCTGTGGTGTTTGTTTCGCTTTATATCTATTTCAAGTTGTCTCTGCCTACCTCTCAGACTTTTTACCTCTCAGACTCCTTATGATTTGCTCGCGCCCCCCCCCCCCCCCCTCTCTCTCTCTCTCTCTCTCTCTCTCTCTCTCTCTCTCTCTCTCTCTCTCTCTCTCCTGCACAACACTATCAACAGAATTTCTAAATACAAATCAACATCTTGTTTGCCGGCAAATGCCCCAAACCGCAAACACTCACGCAAACCTTGTTTAAATTAACCCTCCCGTGGTTTGCCTTTATCTCAACGTCCAATTCAGTTTTATCGGGAATTCTCATTACATAACCATAAAGCATCATAACATTATGGAAAGCGTGCGCAGAAAATCAACATGCAGCAATTTTTTTAATTTGGTTTTTTAAATCGCTTGTTCCCAAACCAAACGTGGCAAAGATCACATGGTTGATTAATCACATAATCACGCGTTC
>JAWDGP010004437.1:67500-95000 GCA_033675545.1 Elysia crispata
GATTGTGGATTTAAACACCCGCGAGAAGGAAGTACAGGCTTGAAGACCAGGAGTGGCGACTGTTTGTAATTATCTCTAGCTCTCACAGGTGGTTTTGGCTGATAGATCTGGTTTTAGGATATACGAGCTGTTCAACTTCTAACTTCACGCAATAGCGGAAGTCATAGGGAATGGCGAATTATCTGCCCTTGAAGGTGATAGTGGTAGGGGAGGGCTAGGCGTGAAAATGAAGAAATACAGAAGTAGGAGGACAAATTATTTGATCTTGAATTAAATAATGATAGGAGGGTGTCAGGAATAAAATGAAGAAATATTGAAGGAGGAAGACAAGAACGAAAGAATAGATAAACTGAAAATGCAGGCAAGGTGAAGTAAAAGAATAAGCAGCGAGACTCAAGGCGATAATAAAGATATTAAACGCGATATATTTTCCCCCTTTTTTCTCTCTCAAAATCAAATAGACATTGCCAACCATTAAACACGGACACTGTTAAATAATAAAAATATTTTTTTTTTATTTGTATTTGGTACCGAGTAAAGCAGTCATCTTCCAATATTTATTCTAAAGCTGAACCACACTTTAGAGCATCCTAGTTCTCTACGTGACTTAACCAGTTATGTGATAGGCGAACAATATTTAGAAACTCTTCAATACGCAATTAAATCAAAATGTGGGTAGCAAAAAAACAAACAAACAAAAAAAAAAAAAAAAAAAAAAAAAACCAACAAAACCACGTACAATAGGAGGGATAGAGCTTTGTTTACATTTGATTTTATCCAACAAACTTGATGAGATCGGTCCCCAAGTTTTAAAACAAATTCTGTCACAAGTCAAGGCCGGTAACCCCGGAAAATCAAAACAAATAGTAACCTTGACCTTCAGGAATCAGACCTGTTGCTGGCATAGTTTTGTCTCTTGCTTTTCATAGTTCTGTTGACTTACGAAGAAATAATGCTTTGTTTTGATCTGAGATCACTGAAGTTTGTCAGAAATATAAACATCTCATTTTGTTTTGTAAATTTTTGCGAATTGTGGGTTATGTTTGCTTTTTTTATTATTTCATCATAATTTTTTTTTGCTCTTTTAGTCCTTTTTTTTTTTTTTTGACGCTATAAACTAAATGAGAGTTCCCGTCGCTCAAGGCAAGCCCAATCATTGCTTTAGGTGATGGTTTTCATTTCGGGATGGCGTTTTAGAGTTATATCCCTTGATGAGATTCTGTCACCTAGGTTTGGTGGAAAAAGGTTGTGACAATATCAGGTTAACTTAATACATGTGTATCTCTGTCTTTCTCTTTGTCTCTGCTCTTGTTTATCTGTCTGTCTGACACCCTGTCTGTCTATCTGCGTGTGTCTATATCTATCTTTCTCCTTCTCTCCTCTCTCTCTGTCTCTCTCTCTCTGTCTCTGTATCTCCGTTCCTATCTTTCATTCTCTCTCTCTCTCTCTCTCTCTCTCTCTTTCTTTCTCTCGCTTGTTTGAAATTTTCTACAACAATCTTTGATCTCTAAAGGAATACTAGGGCAGTAGCTAAAACATGAATCTGTAGTCACGAAATCATGACTGCAATTAAACACAACTAGTACAAGCATACTTTCAGAACGCTATTCCAATCAAATCTACATTTTACAGTTTAATCAGTCTAAATCTAATCAGTATCCAAACTCATCTTTACTAAATCAGCGAAGCCCTATCAGTGTCACCAAAATACACGCCTAGGACCAAGATGTCTTGAAAGCGCTTCTGACAAGGTGGGCAGAGAGTGGCATGCGCGTCTCACAACTCCTAGGGGCCGCCAATTGAATTACGTCCCTTGAAATTTTCAGCGGCCAACTTATTTCTGTCCACATTGACCAGTACAGGAGAGGTAGAAAAGTGTCTTGTTCCACAATGGTTTGGTGTGTATGTGTGTGTGTGTGTGGGGTGTGTGTGGTTATTTCGTCACCTATCATTTATGTTTAGCATAACTGAATGCCAAGATAATTGTGGTTCGAACTGTTTACTTTTCTCTCTCGGCTCTTTCTTTGTCTTCCTTCTTCTTTCTATCTCTGTCTGTCTGACTCTTCCTCTCTGATTCAGTGAGTTTCTTGAATCTCTATAGAAAGATTATTCAAAAGTTGCTACGCCATTTTTCTGCAGTATTTTTAGAACTCACTTTTCATTTGCAAAATGGAGGTTAACCTGAACACCACTGGATGTGAAAATAAATAGCTTTCGGGCCTGAAAAAATATACATTTACCGTGAAACAGATACTTATATTGAATTAATAATAATAATAATAATAATAATAATAATAATAATAATAATAATAATAATAATAATAATAATAATAATAATAATAATAATAATAATAATAATAATAATAATAATAATAATAATAATAATAATAATAATAATGATGATGATGATGATAATAATAACAACAACAATAACAATGATAATAATGATAATAATGATGATGATGATGATGATGATGATGATGATGATGATGATAATTTAAAAAAAAATTGAATATAGAATTACTTTCTTAACGCAGATTTTTCTGTGTCAAAAAGTTCAATCTGATGAACCTATCGCTCGCTTCACAACTTCCGAACATTTTATCCAATATGGCACTTGAATGGCACCGAGGTATGAGTTGTTTAGAACCAACAGCAGCTGGACGTTGAAAGGAGAAATGACGTCGTGACTATCTTTCCCTTTCTAGGCATTTGTTTCGCCAATGCACTATCTTCACCGATTGTGGAGCTGTATTTAAATATCAAACTTGAGCTCAGAGATGCCGTTAGTTCAAGAACTTGTCAAATTGACTTTGCTCACTCGCACGCTCTTTGACATTACATTGAGAGGAGAAAATAACAGCAAAGGAGCAACTAGTAAAGGAACAAAGTCCACAATACGAGGGTTTGTTCTCTCTCTCTCTCTCTCTCTCTCTCTCTCTCTCTCTCTCTCTCTCTCTCTCTCTCTCTCTCTCTCTCTCTCTCTCTCTCTCTCTCTCACCCTCTCTCTCTCTCTCTCTCTCTCTCTCTCTCTCTCTCTTCCCCCCCCCCTCCCCCTCCCCCCCCCCCCGCCCTACTTTTTTTTTTTTTAAATTGTAGTTGTGATTGATTTCGCTTTGCTTGTTAGTGGCTAAAAACAACAAAAATATGTAAATCATTGCGGAATTCGATGGATATTTAGGATCCTGTAATTTTCACGGGGCAGAGGTCGTCAATTTTTTTTTTTGTTGGTATTTTCTTTTCACAATCTCTTTATCTGGAGACATCATGTTTCCCTTAAAATTTTCGGTTTATGTTTTAGAATGAATTAAACTGAAAAAAAAAATAATAAAAAAAGAAACAAACAAACAAAAAAACACCCACAAACACCATTCTAGATTCAGCAAAAACCCAGTATAAATGAATATACATATATAAATCTGGGGCACTCTCTTTCCTGTAGCCTTAGTTAAAAGAAAATGAAAACAAAACCCAAACATTCACAAATAACTGTTTAGATTTTTTAAGTAACAGAGCAATATAAATCAATTTAGCTATGTCCAAGTTTTTTTAAATTTTATTTTAAGTTCATGTCGCTACAGAAAGCTGTACGAATATAAGCACAAATTGTTAAAAAAAAAAACAAACAAATTTCCTCCTGAGGCCGCCGTTTTCTAACCAACAGTCCGTTACAATAATCCTAAATACCTATAGTTGGTATCGGTCAGTGATTTGCTAGTTTAAAATGGACAGCGAGCCAAATTTGATGACGCATGCCCGGGCGTCCCTCCCTAGTACTTCTCTCAGGTGGGTACAGGTGTCCTTACCCATGTACTGCCTTGGACAAAACTGGCTAACTAGATTAACTTAAGGCTCGCGTAAAGCAGAAATGGTAATTATTTATAATTTGTTGACTCAATTTGAATTTAGATTACATTTTATGAATGAGTTGGCTTAGCTGCTAATGACTTTGGACCAATATTTTTTTTTGTCCTACAGCGCCTGGACTAGGTAGCGAATTCACTGGACGTGTTAATATTTTAAAATTTGCGAACGCGGCAATTTTTATCTATGAGTTTTGATTTATAAACGGTACTATATAGGAAATGCGTGGCGCTGTCCACTATATATTATCAATTACATAATGATAATATTTAATACAACGTTTTTTTTTTTGTCTTTCTTCATGATTACAGATATAGTGTTGTCAGTTTTGGTTTACTTTGATTAAAGTTAAAAAAATACATGTTCTCTTAAACAGTTAAGATACAAAAGAAAAAAAAAAAACAACAACAAAAAAACTTGTTTTGGTCAATCCAACTAAAACTATCAACAGAGAAGAAATGACGAGTAAAAAAAATTATAATAGACCAGCTCAAACAAATTGATAGCAAAGAACTAGAGATAAAACTCGCTAATAAAAAAGATCTTTGTGTAATGAAGACTTTGATGTGTAACAATACCAGAAAGCTGTTATTCAATTGTCCGTGATTTTCACAATACTACGAGGGCTCTTTCATAATTAACCGAAAAATGCCTGTAAAATCCGCGTTTTTTATGCTATCAACAAAATTCTTGCACCTGTTCATACCTTGACTCGTCCTTCATTTCTCTACGTAACAGCCAAGTCTGTCAACACACTTCTACCAACGCAGCACCATGGAATAGATACCCTCTCGGAAGAAACTTCCGTCAAGGTTTTGTAGCCATTTCCGCACATGGTCAACAAGCTCTTCATCGTCATCAAAGCGCTTTCCTGCCAGCTCACGTTTCAGTGGCCCAAAGAGGTGATAATCAGATGGTGCGAGGTCTGGACTGTGTGGTGGGTGTGGCAAAATCTCCCATCCATATTTCTCTAGCCAACCTTGCGTCACTCGTGCTGTGTGGGGTGTAGCGTTGTCGTGTTGCAAAATGACCCCGTTGGTCAACTGCCCTGGACGCTTTCTGCGAATGGCCTCCCTAAGCTTGTCAAGAGTTTGGCAGTACCTTGCAGCATTGATTGTTTCTCCAGGTTGTAAGGTTTCGAACAGAAGAACACCACGACTGTCCCAGAAAACAGTTCCCATTATTTTCTTTGCTGACCGCATGACTTTGAATTTCTTCGCGACAGGTGAGGATGGATGTTTCCATGTCATCGAATCTTGCTTTGTTTCTGGGGTGGAATGGTGCAACCAAGTCTCATCACCGGTGACTAAGCTGTCAAGAAAAGTCACATCGTACCCTAGAAAGTCTCCGCCGGCGTTGGCAGTATGCCCGTGAACCCTGCGTGAGTTCTTGCTCAAAAGTTCCCTGCAGATGTCCAACCTTTGTTCTTTATGATTGTCTGTCAATTGCTTAGGAACCCATCTTGCGCTGACTTTTCTGTAGCCAAGTTCATCAAATACAATTCTATGGGCAGAAGTTTCCGAAATTTCAAGACTGCTTGCGATTTCATGAAGTTTCAACCTCCTGTCTTGACGAATAAGCTCATCAACTCGCTTCACATTGTCTTCTGACGTCGCAGTTATCGAACGCCCTCTCCCTTCCCTGTCTGTCAAGTCGGAATGGCCGGCTTCAAACAAATTACACCAGTGATAGACTTGTGTACGGCTTATAACATGCTCACCATATACACTCTGAAGTTCTTTATGAATTTCGGTAGGATTCAGACTTTTGGCGTTCAAAAAACGTATGACAGCTCTGATTTCCTCCTTTGACCAAGTTTCAAGGTGGGCCGCCATCTTTAAAATCGTCTAGACATTCATTGTGCAAAATGATGCACTTCATAATTTCTGGGAACATCCGTAAGGAAATAAGGAATATCATGTCGTTTACAGAATTAAAAAAGCACCACTGGTTGCTGAGCAATGGGCATTTTTCGGTTATTTCTGAAAGAGCCCTCGTATCTCGCTACATTTAATTTGCGCAATCGAAAATCGGCTGTCAAAATTTAATTTTCGAAATTTTTTTGTCTACTGCCAAAGTCTTATAAGTCCTAAATTCCAGGCTCTGATCTTGTTTTCTTCTTTGTACCAAAACGAGTTTTTAGCGGAGAAAACGACATAGCGACACCAAATTTTTTTTTTTTTTTTTTTATTTATTTATTTTTTTTTTTAAAGTAAGAACGAGCCATAGAATCATTAATTCTTTTCATTTGTTATTTCAAACATCAAAATAATTATCTGAGACAATAAATCATCACAATTCTCACCACGAGTAGATGACTATGGGTTGAATGCTGCTCTATCTCACGTAGGTTGGTCTCTCTGTCTCTCTGTCTCTGTCTCTGTCTCTATGTCTCTCTGTCTCTCTATCTCTCTGTCTCTGTCTCTGTCTCTCTCTCTGTCTCCCTCCCTCCCTCTCTCTGTCTCTCTCTCTGTCTCCCTCCCTCCCTCTCTCTCTCTCTCTCTCTCTCTCTCCCTCCCTCTGTCTCTCTGTCTGTCTGTCTGTCTCTCTCCCTCTCTGTCTGTCTGTCTGTCTGTCTCTGTCTCTCTCTGTGTGGAAATCTTTGTTCAACATAAAACCTTGAGCGAAGAATTCGTTGCTCATTTACCTGCCCAGATGTAAACTAAACGTTCTAGTATTTTTCAGACATGAAAAACTGATCAACAGCACCGAGATATGTTGGGATGACCGGAAGCTACAGGTGCTGAAAGACGCATATGAAAACTAGGAAGTTCCTACAAAATTATTTAATAATTCTGTGGGATTCTTTCACCAAGAGCCAACTGCGACTTATGTTAAAAATTTGATATAGAGGCATTATTTAATTTAAAAAAAAAACGGTAAAGAAAAAAAAAAAACAACCCCCCAAAAAAACCAAACAAAAAAAAGAACAACAAAAAAAAACAAAAAAAACACACACACCAAAAAAAAAAAAAAAAACCCAACAACAACAACAACAACAATTATTTCTTTTAGTTTTTCTCTCTCTCCCCCACCCCCAATTCTTTTTTTTTTTTTTTTTTTAATACTTTCTTCCTCGTCTTGGTCTCTGTGTCTCAGATAACACTCAAACCTCTTGGTATGGGAGATGATTTTCATACCGACACAAATAATCATTCCAAATACTTCCTGCTCTAGTCCTGCCAGCAAGTCACAGTGTATAGAGCTCTCATGAAAGCTGTTCAGGAACCTGGTGAGGGGGAGCTGGGGGCTCGAACAATCCCATCAGCCTTAGGTCAATACCATGATAGCAGCTACAAGAGGCCACCAGCTAGCCCTCCTCGCGACCTCTTAGGGGGATACTAATGGGGGCGAGTAAACTTCGTAGGTTCTCTTGTGGATAATTTTGGTTGGCTCCATGACGTCTTAGGGCAAAGAGTTTCTTTTTCTTTTGTTTCTTTCTTTTCTTTTCTTTTTAGTTTTTGGCTTTTGGGAGGGGGGGGGGGGAATGCCCTTTGTTGTTTGAGTAATAGCAAATCATAAGGTATTGTGTACGAGTTGTGTTGTTTTCCTCTTTTTGTGTAGCGGAGGAGATTATGCAAAAATATTCTTTTTAAAGGCCCATTACCACGGCAGTACTCCCGGAAAGAAGTGTACCTCTCAGTACTTTTGAGGGCAAATGATAGCTTTATAAGGAAAGAATAGAAGAATATTTCAATAGATAAGTACTTTTGAGGGCAAATGATAGCTTTATAAGGAAAGAATAGAAGAGTATTTCAATAGATAAGTACTTTTGAGGGCAAATGATAGCTTTATAAGGAAAGAATAGAAGAGTATTTCAATAGATAAGTACTTTTGAGGGCAAATGATAGCTTTATAAGGAAAGAATAGAAGAGTATTTCAATAGATAAGTACTTTTGAGGGCAAATGATAGCTTTATAAGGAAAGAATAGAAGAATATTTCAATAGATAAGTACAGAATACGGGAGATCAGCTAATTTTGTGCTGTCCTATTTTAATTTTAGATACCTTTAACGCTTAATAGACTCCACATCATTGACACTGACTCAAGCGGGCCTTCAGGCTATTAAAGGAGAAAAGTTCTCGATTTTCTGCATGGAGCAATTAAAAAAACTAATTGTATTATTAGTCTATACATATCTCGTCAGAGCACTCACAATAGAAAAAAAAAATAATCACTGAATTATTTCCCCTTGTCTTGTTTAAAGCAACAAGAAAAAAATATTTTTAGAAAATGAGTCAATTCTTCCTGCAAGGAATAAAAGGCTTAACCACGAAGTGACCTTCGAAGATGACGTCAGAAAAGGAAATTTCAGTAAGTATCCAATATCCCACTACAGATCGATTGCTGGAAAGGTTTCAGGTGCAAGAGGAGATAAATCTAGTTATTCCTCTGACTGCCTTTTGGCTGGCTCAGTGGCATGTTGTGACAAAGTTATTGCCCTTGGAGAATGGTAATTATCGCGAAAGTCCAATTTTCTGCCAAAAGTAATCTTGTATGCGCATGGCTTGAAAACTGTTGAGACCTGACCTTGATGAAGTTATAAAGTGATCCCCCCCCCCCCCCACCGCCAATATTTTAGTACCAACGACTGTAGAAAAAGGAAGCAGTTGCCAACCGGATCAGAAGGACGAAAAAAAAAAAATCCAACCGACCAAACTAACATGCACAAAAAAAAAAAAAAAAAAAAAAGCCAACGAAATGGTAAACGTCCAAGTATATTCAACATAGAAAATCGGTTGCGCTTTTCTCGCGGTTTGATATGTGTAAGTCAAGTCAATCCATCTGTTTTATAGCAGCTCAGCTTTGTATATGTAATTTCCTAATTTCCGCTACCAACAGGCGCAGCTGTAGTGGCATGTTCTGGAATAAACTTGGCTTCGGTCCCGTATCTCAAGACCTGTAGGAAGAAAAAGATCTGAAGTCCTGAGGCTGAGGTCTGTGGAAGATTACTCTAATTATCTTTTCGTATTGACAGACGTATGAAATAATATTATTTCGATTGACTCATGACTGGTATCTTTTGCATTGTTAATATGCTCTTAATAAAGGGGTCCAAAGACTCCTTAAAAAATGCAGTTGAATTTTCCCTATTCGCATTCCTTTGCAAGCAGCGGATGAGTAAAAAAGAATATTATTGACTGAACCGACCTCTTAACTCCATCCAATAATATTTGTCTGTCTCATTCTCTGCACACCTGCCGGCAACTAGACGCTCCGCCATGATGACGGTGAAGAGCTGTACCTAGAACTCAAAGTTAGATGTAGATGCAGATTCCGAATCTTGTCGATAAAATAGAAATAACCTTATAAATGGAACTAACCGATGTTGATTCTTACAAATATTTTCCGGAATATTGGCATTATATTTCCCCGATTAAAATACCTCCCAAGATTTTCAGGTGTTTTATTAAAAGTTATTGCGAAGTGCGCATGCGGGAGTGCTAGGTCCCACAGCCAGATGGCTTTCATCGAGGATACCGAGTTACTGTACCTTGCGTCAGGTCGGTTTAATGGATAAGCAAGAAAAAAAAAAATACCTTGGACACAAACGTGCGGGATAGAACAAATTAACGTTTGTTTTACGGTACATCATAGCGCATGCCAAATGCTTTAATTTTCTATCTTGTTAAACTTGGTTAACGTTTACAGGTATGTCCTCAGGGTTCATTTGTTGGTTTTTTTTTTTTTTTTTATTACTCAATATTAATTTCTAAATATGAGTATCTCACCAACGAAGTCCCGTCAATATTATAAGCCATTAAGAAAAGACTTACTGGTGTTCAACTTTTTCCTTACTAAAATCGTTTTTATTGTCTTCGCTCTGCAGCCATGTTTATTTTGGAACTGTTCCCCAAGTAGTGAAGCTTATTACCCGAAGTTACTTTCTTGCGATGTCGCTAATTAGCTTCAAATCTGTAAACAAATATTTGAGCGTTTCTCTTCAAATATGGGCTAGCACAACAGCAAGGGTTTTCAATATAAAGCGATGATGACGTAAAATCAATATTTCCTCTTAACAAGAATTATTTCTCTCCACCCCATCCCCCTTTAAAAAAGATGTGAGGTACATAATGCTCTGTTCACACCACGGCATGAGAAAATATTAAGGGGCTTTACGTAATGTATCGATAATTTGCTTGAACACTACATAATAATATTAGTGCAAAATAGTAGTAGTAGTAGTAGTAGTAGTAGTAGTAGTAGTAGTAGTAGTAGTAGCAGCAGCAGCAGCAGCAGCAGTAGTAGTAGTAGTAGTAGTAGTAGTAGTAGTAGTTTAGTAGTAGTAGTAGAAGCGACATTTGTTTAAGTTGCTCTAGGCATGCGTGTCAACTGTAGCTGCATGCAATGCGGTAACAATGGTGTCATGTAGCCGAAAACGGAAGTTTCGACAGCGGTAAGCCTCGTTTTCATGTCGCTCTGACCTAAAAAAATAAATAAAAATTAAACCATGCGGCACCGCGCTCATAGCGTTGTGGGAAAACCCTTTGATTTTACCTAATTTGAGAGTGCGTCCAGTCCAAATACAGGAAAAGCCGTATAAAAACCCTCGTGTTATTTAAGTGCAGGTTTAGAAGAACCCAATGTTAGAGCTAATTTCGCCTGCCGATTGGCTATGACAGCACTAATCAATAATATGTCGGTTGTGATTGAATTTCATCAGTGCCAGCTTGATCGAACAATTTCCTTCTGATTTCTAAACAATGCCAGTCTAGTCCAGGATAGAGATTTACACTCGTGGGTGGTGAAATGGAGGGAGGAACACAGGGGAGTTAATAACAGGAAGGAATAGGGAGAAAAAGTGTGATGTAACGGTTGGCTCTATACAATCTTAGAACAGTAACGGCCAGGCTTAGATTCCCCATGAGCCCCCGTCAAAATAATGTCTTATGATATTGTTAACTTATAAAACAATGACGCCCACTCAAGCCGTGATTGAGTTGAGTCTTAGAATCTTTTCAACGCACTTTGGAACTCTTGCTGTTGTGAGGCGAGGAACTTTTGATTGTTTAGAACCAAGAACTGAGCGTTGTTAGGATGGGGTGTGACGTCATTGTTTCTTCTCCCTATTGGAGATGTTACTAAAGCAGTAATGAATGCTTTGGTTTTGATTGAATTTAAGGAATGGCAACTGGATAGATCCATTCATTTTCTATACATAAACTCCTCCGAGTGACAGAGTATGAAAGAGATAGATAGATAGAGAGAGAGAGAGAGAGAGAGAGAGAGAGAGAGAGAGAGAGAGAGAGAGAGAGAGAGAGAGAGGTAGACAGACAGACGGAGACAGAAAGAGAAAGAGACAGACACATACAGAGAAACAAAAAGACACAGAGACAAAGAAAGAGAGAGAGAGAGAGTGAGATGGAGAGTGAGAGAGAGAGACAGACAGACAGACAGACAGACAGAGAAGAGAGAGAGAGAGAGAGAGAGAGAGAGAGAGAGAGAGAGAGAGAGAGAGAGAGAGAGAGACAGACAGACAGACAGAGAAGACAGACAGAGAAGAAAGAGAGAGAGAGAGAGAGAGAGAGAGAGAGAGAGAGAGAGAGAGAGAGAGAGAGAGAGAGAGAGAAGAGAAGAGAAAAATCATTGACAAAGAAAGACCCAGGCTCCAACCACAACGTCAAGGGTAACGTGGCTCATGTAAAATGCCCATCGCTATAAATATTCATAGAGCAGTGGACAGACATCGGTCATCATTCGTTCTGCGTACACATCGCCACTATGAAAAGCAATTTCGCTTTGTGGCTGAAATACTTTTTCGCTCTGTGTTTAAAACCCGTGTAATTTTTATGTATGAATTCTGCGAGAGAAAGAGAGAGGGAGAGAGATAGAGAGAGAGAGAGAGAGAGAGAGAGAGAGAGAGAGAGAGAGAGAGAGAGAGAGAGAGAAAGAAAGGCAGACAACTAGAGAGAGAGAGACACAGGGACATTCAGATAGACAGATGGACTCTCAGAGATGAAGCAAGAGTATTGACATAGAAGGATTGAAAGATGGAGAAAAGTGAATGTTTAGTCAACGTGCAAAATTCCAGGGAAGTGTGAAACAAAATGAGCTTTGCTAAGTGTCCAAGACAGTTTGGGGCATTTGGAAAAGACAGAGAACAAAAACGTAGCGTTCATTTCCATTGTTACAGTGACCACAAAATCTTCGCGTAAATCTTCAAACATTTTTCAAAACACCAAATGAAACTTCCAGCAATTTGTCTAAAATCAGCCAAAATTGGTTCGTATTTATCCTTATTTTTCTTTTCTTTTCTTGTTTATTTTAATCCAAATGCCATAACATGCATAGCAAAGTCGTATAAAAACAACGATATTTTATTATCAAAATAAGAAATGAAAACATAAATTCAAAAATAAATGGAGAAAGACATGTCTTTCGATCCAGTACATTGGCAACGAGATAGAATACAGACACGCTAATTTGGTGAATCCACAATATGTTAGTAACTGAAAGATTTAGAGTTTTCATTCAAAGATCCACAGATTTGTAAGCCTTTACGACTATGCACATCACCATTATAACGAACATTGATTAAAAATAAAATATGGCAGCTTCTACATTAAATGAATCTAATTTTCTTTTAAATTGCGTTTCTGATTACAAAATTACCCCTTTTATCTTGGGATGATACATTCAATGTTGAATATATTCTGCATTGGATCCGAGGTCTTTAGCGTTAAAGGTCAATGCCTGATGACCTCTAACCCCTGACCTGTCAGAGACTCTATGAATCCAACATGGATACCACGACCTTTCCTGTGCTTTTCTTTGACAGCATATAGTCCATAGCGTCGTAGAGAGCCTCAAGACCTCTGAAAGGTCCGTTCTCTGACTTCTGCCCTACATCCGTGGTGACCTTGAGTTTGCCGGTCCCATACATGGTCATGGTTTCTTTGATGTATTTAGGAATCTCGGTTTTGTAGTATACCATGTTGAGGGAGTTCAGGTCTGCGCTTTTCTGGATCAACTCCGAGACCACGTCTGTTTTGGGGCTCCTTGCCTGTTTCGAGTGGTCGCCGTTTTGCTGGAAGTAGGCCGTGGTTGATCCTATAGCTACGACGCGACCGAAGAACGCTATGTTCTTCAGACAGATGTCGAACATTTCTCCACCGACGCTTTCGAGCACTACGTTGACGCCCTTTGGGTATTCTTTTTTAAGGACAAAGTCCAGAGATTCTTTGTTGTAATTAATAGGTCTGTCGCAGCCGATAGACCTGAGGTATGCCGCCTTGTCGTCCGAGGAGCACGTGCCAATCACGTGACAGCCCGCCATTTTGGCCATTTGGACGGCAACATGGCCAACCGCTCCCGCGGCAGCCGTGACCAGAACTGACTCTCCTCTCTGAAGCGCGCCTTTCTTCTCCAGCGCGGCGCTGGCCGTAATGGCGCTCACCGGAAATACCAAGTAGGCGGGGTCGGTGCAGTTTGGGGTCGGCACCAGTGTGAAGTCGTGCACCACCACGAATTCCCGGAACGCGCCGTGCACGAAGAAGGCGACGGCGTCTCCGACTTTCTTGGTGCTGCCTCGCCCGACGGCCACGATCTCCCCCATGCCCTCAAGACCCGCGGGGAATGGCGGCTGCACGCCAGGGGTGTGCTGTCCCAGCGTGTACAGAACATCCGCGATGCTCACGGACAGGTAGGTGACCTTGATGAGCACCTGCCTGGGTCCAGGGGACGGGACAGGCACCTCGGCAATCTTCGTCACTTTCCGGAAGTTGTCGCCGAGTTTGATGACCTGGATCTCCTTCATGCACGGTGGGATGATTTTTGTAGAGGTCATGATTCTGGGAATAGAGTGGATCGCTCTGTTAATTATCAATCTCAATGGTTTCCTTCAGGGATGTAAACCACTCAGATTAACTCTGATTGCACACTTTTCTGTGGCTTCTGGTTCCAGCTCTTACCTTCCTCCGCATTATTATTATTATTATTATTATTATTATTATTATTATTATTATTATTATTATTATTATTATTATTATTATTATTATTATTATTATTATTTTTATTATTATTTATTTATTTATTTATTTTATATATATATATATATATATATATATATATATATATATATATTTTAATTCCTGTTACAAGAACATGTATTTCTACATCAAGAAGTCACCAAGAACATTTATTTGTACACCTCAGTGCTATTCACCCCCTGGTACTTTCGGTTCACAAACGCGTTGAACTCTACTTTTATTGGAGACTCCAAATTGAGCTGACGGATTCGGATATGGATATAGTGGCTATTTCTAATGTTGTTTGTAGCTACTCACTAGACTACCGTTCTACCAGAGCCAAAGAAATCTTTCCTAGAAATCCTGTCCGTTTTCGATTCCCACGCTCCTTTAATTCTGAACATTTCGTTCTGTTGAAACTAAGTACTCTGGTTTTTTACTACTATTAACTTAAAAAAAAAAAAAGTGTTTTAATTAGCATCGTTAGCGGCCATTTCTCACTGCTTTAAGGTCTTGATGTAAATCGGAAGTATCTAGATCTAGACTCTAGATTTATATAAAAGTTTAAAAAAAAAAAAAATTCTTTGTGGAAATTTATAAAAAAAAATAATCTATAATTAACTTTTATCTCTAGACTAATGTACGCTAGATCAAAACTAGATTTAGGTTGTTAGATTCAATCTCTTCTAGAATCTTGCAGGGTTAGTACAGGTTTTGATCTGAATATATCTATGTAAAGATTCAAATGAGATCAACTGAGGTCTAAAAGATTTAGAGTGTAAAAATAAACATTTAGATCTAGATAGATCTAGTCTCTCTAAAGCATGACTATGAGTATAGATGAAGGTCTGATCTAGATCTAGATAGATCTAGTTCCTCTAAAGTATGACTATGAGTATAGATGAAGGTCTGATCTAGATCTAGATAGATCTAACCCCTCTAAATTATGACCATGAGTATAGATGAAGGTCTGATCTAGATCTAGATAGATCTAACCCCTCTAAAGTATGACTATGAGTATAGATGAAGGTCTGATCTAGATCTAGATAGATCTAGTCCCTCTGAAGTATGACTATGAGTATAGATGAAGGTCTGATCTAGATCTGGATAGATCTAGTCCCTCTAAAGTATGACTATGAGTATAGATGAAGGTCTGATCTAGATAGATCTAATCCCTCTAAAGTATGACTATGAGTATAGATGAAGGTCTGATCTAGATCTAGATAGATCTAACCCCTCTAAAGTATGACTATGAGTATAGATAAAGGTCTGATCTAGATCTAGATAGATCTAACCCCTCTAAAGTATGACTATGAGTATAGATAAAGGTCTGATCTAGATCTAGATAGATCTAACCCCTCTAAAGTATGACTATGAGTATAGATGAAGGTCTGATCTTGATCTAGATAGATCTAGTCCCTCTAAAGTATGACTATGAGAATAGATGAATGTCTGATCTAGATCTAGATAGATCTAATCCCTCTAAAGTATGACTATGAGTATAGATGAAGGTCTGATCTAGATAGATCTAGTCCCTCTAAAGTATGACTATGAGTATAGATGAAGGTCTGATCTGGATCTAGATAGATCTAATCCCTCTAAAGTATGACTATGAGTATAGATGAAGGTCTGATCTAGATAGATCTAGTCCCTCTAAAGTATGACTATGAGTATAGATGAAGGTCTGATCTGGATCTAGATAGATCTAGTCCCTCTAAAGTATGACTATGAGTATAGATGAAGGTCTGATCTAGATAGATCTAGTCCCTCTAAAGTATGACTATGAGTATAGATGAAGGTCTGATCTAGATAGATCTAATCCCTCTAAAGTATGACTATGAGTATAGATGAAGGTCTGATCTAGATAGATCTAGTCGCTCTAAAGTATGACTATGAGTATAGATGAAGGTCTGATCTAGATAGATCTAGTCCCTCTAAAGTATGACTATGAGTATAGATGAAGGTCTGATCTAGATCTAGATAGATCTAGTCCCTCCAAAGTATGACTATGAGTATAGATGAAGGTCTGATCTAGATCTAGATAGATCTAACCCCTCTAAAGTATGACTATGAGTATAGATGAAGGTCTGATCTAGATCTAGATAGATCTAACCCCTCTAAAGTATGACTATGAGTATAGATGAATGTCTGATTTAGATCTAGATAGATCTAGTCCCTCCAAAGTATGACTATGAGTATAGATGAAGGTCTGATCTAGATCTAGATAGATCTAGTCCCTCTAAAGTATGACTATGAGTATAGATGAAGGTCTGATCTAGATCTAGATAGATCTAATCCCTCTAAAGTATGACTATGAGTATAGATGAAGGTCTGATCTAGATCTAGATAGATCTAACCCCTCTAAAGTATGACTATGAGTATAGATGAAGGTCTGATCTAGATCTAGATAGATCTAACCCCTCTAAAGTATGACTATGAGTATAGATGAAGGTCTGATCTAGATCTAGATAGATCTAGTCCCTCTAAAGTATGACTATGAGTATAGATGAAGGTCTGATCTAGATCTAGATAGATCTAGTCCCTCTAAAGTATGACTATGAGTATAGATGAAGGTCTGATCTAGATCTAGATAGATCTAATCCCTCTAAAGTATGACTATGAGTATAGATGAAGGTCTGATCTAGATCTAGATAGATCTAATCCCTCTAAAGTATGACTATGAGTATAGATGAAGGTCTGATCTAGATCTAGATAGATCTAGTCCCTCTAAAGTATGACTATGAGTATAGATGAAGGTCTGATCTAGATCTAGATAGATCTAGTCCCTCTAAAGTATGACTATGAGTATAGATGAAGGTCTGATCTAGATAGATCTAGTCCCTCTAAAGTATGACTATGAGTATAGATGAAGGTCTGATCTAGATCTAGATAGATCTAGTCCCTCTAAAGTATGACTATGAGTATAGATGAAGGTCTGATCTAGATCTAGATAGATCTAACCCCTCTAAAGTATGACTATGAGTATAGATGAAGGTCTGATCTAGATCTAGATAGATCTAGTCCCTCTAAAGTATGACTATGAGTATAGATGAATGTCTGATTTAGATCTAGATAGATCTAGTCCCTCCAAAGTATGACTATGAGTATAGATGAAGGTCTGATCTAGATCTAGATAGATCTAACCCCTCTAAAGTATGACTATGAGTATAGATGAATGTCTGATCTAGATCTAGATAGATCTAACCCCTCTAAAGTATGACTATGAGTATAGATGAAGGTCTGATCTAGATCTAGATAGATCTAACCCCTCTAAAGTATGACTATGAGTATAGATGAAGGTCTGATCTAGATCTAGATAGATCTAACCCCTCTAAAGTATGACTATGAGTATAGATGAAGGTCTGATCTAGATCTAGATAGATCTAACCCCTCTAAAGTATGACTATGAGTATAAATGAAGGTCTGATCTAGATCTAGATAGATCTAGTCCCTCCAAAGTATGACTATGAGTATAGATGAAGGTCTGATCTAGATCTAGATAGATCTAATCCCTCTAAAGTATGATTATGAGTATAGATGAAGGTCTGATCTAGATCTAGATAGATCTAACCCCTCTAAAGTATGACTATGAGTATAGATGAAGGTCTGATCTAGATCTAGATAGATCTAGTCCCTCCAAAGTATGACTATGAGTATAGATGAAGGTCTGATCTGGATCTAGATAGATCTAGTCCCTCTAAAGTATGACTATGAGTATAGATGAAGGTCTGATCTAGATCTAGATAGATCTAATCCCTCTAAAGTATGACTATGAGTATAGATGAAGGTCTGATCTAGATCTAGATAGATCTAGTTCCTCTAAAGTATGACTATGAGTATAGATGAAGGTCTGATCTAGATAGATCTAACCCCTCTAAAGTATGACTATGAGAATAGATGAAGGTCTGATCTAGATCTAGATAGATCTAACCCCTCTAAAGTATGACTATGAGTATAGATGAAGGTCTGATCTAGATAGATCTAGTCCCTCTAAAGTATGACTATGAGTATAGATGAAGGTCTGATCTAGATAGATCTAGTCCCTCTAAAGTATGACTATGAGAATAGATGAATGTCTGATCTAGATCTAGATAGATCTAACCCCTCTAAAGTATGACTATGAGTATAGATGAAGGTCTGATCTAGATCTAGATAGATCAAGTCCCTCTAAAGTATGACTATGAGTATAGATGAAGGTCTGATCTGGATCTAGATAGATCTAGTCCCTCTAAAGTATGACTATGAGAATAGATGAATGTCTGTTCTAGATCTAGATAGATCTAACGCCTCTAAAGTATCACTATGAGTATAGATGAAGGTCTGATCTAGATAGATCTAGTCCCTCTAAAGTATGACTATGAGTATAAATGAAGGTCTGATCTAGATAGATCTAGTCCCTCTAAAGTATGACTATGAGTATAGATGAAGGTCTGATCTAGATAGATCTAGTCCCTCTAAAGTATGACTATGAGTATAGATGAAGGTCTGATCTAGATCTAGGTAGATCTAGTTCCTCTAAAGTATGACTATGAGTATAGATGAAGGTCTGATCTAGATCTAGATAGATCTAGTTCCTCTAAAGTATGACTATGAGTATAGATGAAGGTCTGATCTAGATAGATCTAACCCCTCTAAAGTATGACTATGAGTATAGATGAAGGTCTGATCTAGATAGATCTAGTCCCTCTAAAGTATGACTATGAGAATAGATGAATGTCTGATCTAGATCTAGATAGATCTAACCCCTCTAAAGTATGACTATGAGTATAGATGAAGGTCTGATCTAGATAGATCTAGTCCCTCTAAAGTATGACTATGAGAATAGATGAATGTCTGATCTAGATCTAGATAGATCTAACCCCTCTAAAGTATGACTATGAGTATAGATGAAGGTCTGATCTGGATCTAGATAGATCTAGTCCCTCTAAAGTATGACTATGAGAATAGATGAATGTCTGATCTAGATCTAGATAGATCTAACCCCTCTAAAGTATGACTATGAGTATAGATGAAGGTCTGATCTAGATAGATCTAGTCCCTCTAAAGTATGACTATGAGAATAGATGAATGTCTGATCTAGATCTAGATAGATCTAACCCCTCTAAAGTATGACTATGAGTATAGATGAAGGTCTGATCTAGATAGATCTAGTCCCTCTAAAGTATGACTATGAGAATAGATGAATGTCTGATCTAGATCTAGATAGATCTAACCCCTCTAAAGTATGACTATGAGTATAGATGAATGTCTGATCTAGATCTAGATAGATCTAACCTCTCTAAAGTATGACTATGAGTATAGATGAAGGTGTGATCTAAATCTAGATAGATCTAGTCCCTCTAAAGTATGACTATGAGAATAGATGAATGTCTGATCTAGATCTAGATAGATCTAACCCCTCTAAAGTATGACTATGAGTATAGATGAAGGTCTGATCTAGATCTAGATAGATCTAGTCCCTCTAAAGTATGACTATGAGAATAGATGAATGTCTGATCTAGATCTAGATAGATCTAACCCCTCTAAAGTATGACTATGAGTATAGATGAAGGTTTGATCTATATAGATCTAGTCCCTCTAAAGTATGACTATGAGAATAGATGAATGTCTGATCTAGATCTAGATAGATCTAACCCCTCTAAAGTATGACTATGAGTATAGATGAAGGTCTGATCTAGATCTAGATAGATCTAGTTCCTCTAAAGTATGACTATGAGTATAGATGAAGGTCTGATCTAGATCTAGATAGATCTAGTTCCTCTAAAGTATGACTATGAGTATAGATGAAGGTCTGATCTAGATAGATCTAACCCCTCTAAAGTATGACTATGAGAATAGATGAAGGTCTGATCTAGATCTAGATAGATCTAACCCCTCTAAAGTATGACTATGAGTATAGATGAAGGTCTGATCTAGATGTATCTAGTCCCTCTAAAGTATGACTATGAGTATAGATGAAGGTCTGATCTAGATAGATCTAGTCCCTCTAAAGTATGACTATGAGAATAGATGAATGTCTGATCTAGATCTAGATAGATCTAACCCCTCTAAAGTATGACTATGAGTATAGATGAAGGTCTGATCTAGATCTAGATAGATCAAGTCCCTCTAAAGTATGACTATGAGTATAGATGAAGGTCTGATCTGGATCTAGATAGATCTAGTCCCTCTAAAGTATGACTATGAGAATAGATGAATGTCTGATCTAGATCTAGATAGATCTAACCCCTCTAAAGTATGACTATGAGTATAGATGAAGGTCTGATCTAGATAGATCTAGTCCCTCTAAAGTATGACTATGAGTATAAATGAAGGTCTGATCTAGATAGATCTAGTCCCTCTAAAGTATGACTATGAGTATAGATGAAGGTCTGATCTAGATAGATCTAGTCCCTCTAAAGTATGACTATGAGTATAGATGAAGGTCTGATCTAGATAGATCTAGTCCCTCTAAAGTATGACTATGAGTATAGATGAAGGTCTGATCTAGATAGATCTAGTCCCTCTAAAGTATGACTATGAGTATAGATGAAGGTCTGATCTAGATAGATCTAGTCCCTCTAAAGTATGACTATGAGTATAGATGAAGGTCTGATCTAGATAGATCTAGTCCCTCTAAAGTATGACTATGAGTATAAATGAAGGTCTGATCTAGATCTAGAAACAAATTTGAGCTAGATACCGGATCTAGAACCTTGTTTAATAGATTGCAATTTTTAGATAAGTATATGAGGGTTTAATGTTGATCTGGCACTATATTTTAGATGATCTAGATCTATATCTTAGTCTAGTAATTTTGCCAAGTTTGATATCCACATTAATGTCCCTAAATTTAATGGTAGAATTAGAGAAGAAAGTGAAGAATATGTTTCTTGTATATGATCTTGTGTAGTGAGGAAACACTGTGAAGGTTTAGGCTGTATCAAAAGACTAGATAAAATCTTTCAGAACCTCTTTAAGCACAGTTCTACCCAAGACCAAATGCTCAAGATATGGAAAACAGTTTTTAGAAATACATCAGTTATTCATAATTTGACTTCTACGCAAAAGTATTTTTTCCTTTATAGACCTTAAAAGTCTAAAAGATAGAGCTTACTTGTGGGCTTAATTTTTTTAAGCCATGTTCAGATTTTTTTCCTAGAGGCCTTACACCCCTGTTCGTTGTTTTTATTTAAAACATTTAAGTAACCAGTAAATGATTTTTTAAATTGCACGAGAATATAATCAATATCATTTAAACTACCACTTACGCACAAACTGTATTGCTGCTACTACTGCTGCTGTATATGTATACACACACACACACACACAACACACACATATTATACATCATCACTGATCATCGGCTCATCCCAAATTGAAAACAAGTCAAACTCACCTGAATCGAAATGACAAGGGGGGGAAAATGTATCTTTATAATTTGAAGGGCTTCAAAATTCAATGATTTTCACATGGAGCTATCGCCCTGTTTCCAACGTACTCAGTCGTTGCTGATTTGCTGAAATAAACTTTACGACACGTTTATATATACAAGCTTTTTTTTAGTAAGAACGTTTCGGCATGTCAAAAACGACTTTACTGCATGCGCGGTGATTTCCGAACCATTTATAATGGATTCAGAATGAATCCTTGTAACATTAGAAGCTAGCTCGACCTTACTCATCCGTAAAGCATGAAATCTCACGCCGAAATGCCTTTCATTACGTAAATGCCTTGCATTTGAAAATCACGGAGTAAAACGAGATATGTTTCAGACAAATCGGTAGGATGCCATATCTGGGATATCGACAAAAAAAAAAACAACTAAAAAAAACAACAAACAAACAAAGGACTAAAAGATTTCTAGTCGATGGATCAGGGATCTAGCATATCAATTGATTTAATATGAAGATTAAATTTTTGTTTTTGGAGGATTGTATTCTGAAAAGATTTAGATTTATCTCTTTGAAGCTGTTATGATCATTACTGTTTTGAAAGTTCAGTAAAATTAAAATGAGGAGAGAGAGAGAGAGAGCGGGAGAGAGAGAGAGAGAGAGAGAGAGAGAGAGAGAGAGAGAGAGAGAGAGAGAGAGAGAGAGAGAGAGAGAGAGAGAGAGAGAGATTGAGGACATAGACAGAGAAGAAATGGAGAGATGAGAGTCAGAAAAAAAAAAGATAAAATAAAATAGAAAATGGAAGAAATTTTTTTTTTTGTGTGTGTGAAATTCTTTGATGACGCCAACTTTTAATTTCGATCACAGCTGGGCTTCCCTGTAAAGCCTGCCCCCCAAGGACATGTTTCATGTAAAATGTTCAAACCTGTAGCCCAGGCCTTTCGACCCTTTCCCTACGTGGCTGAAGTTGACATTGTGCTTTTGGCAGTTGAGTGCCGAGTCATCACTTACTGACGTGACTTGTGCGAAGGATGTGGCGGTTTTCTGTGGAAATTAATTTGAGGGATCTGTTTCAATGCATCTTTGCCAGAGATAAGATAAGATAAGACAAGCAAGACAAGATAAGATAAGAAAGGATAAAACAGGATAAGATAAGATGTGGTAAGATAAGATAAGATAGGATAAGAACAGACACGATAAAATAAGATAAGTCAAGACAAGATATGATAGACAAGAATAGGCAAGATAAGATAAGATAAGACAAGATAGCATGATATAGTACAAGATAACATAGGATAAAAAAGGATACGATATGATGAGACAAGACGAGATAAGATAAGATAGAATAGGAGAAAATAAGATAAGTTAGAATATAAGATAAGAAGGAACAAGAGGAAAAAAATAATAATAACTTAAGATTAGGTAACAATATGATAAGAAAGGACAATACAAGACAAGATGGGATACCCCTTCCCTCGAAAGTCCAAATCGATGTGCTGCTGTATTAATTCATCGCTGCACTTCAGTTTTTTTTAACTTTCCACCCGTTCCTTTTTAACAGTTTCCATTAAAGCACGCTTCGCTCAATGTCTATGATAATATTATTTCTGTTGGTTCTATCGATAGTGAGAGACGATTTTTCAGTAGATTCTATCGACCACAAGAACTGATTCTTTTTATAAGTTCTATCGATAGTAAGAATTGTTTCTTTTTATAAGTTCTATCGATTACAAAATTTGTTTCTCTGCTTATCTTATAAAGTGATTGCAAATAAAAACACACGATATTTATCAGATTTTATATCGATGTCTTTATCGTCAATCCGTGGAATATTTTTCAATTTTGCTTTTCTTTTTCTTTTGTCCTTTCGTGTTACTCATCTTGAACACCCCTCTCTCTCTCTCTCTCTCTCTCTCTCTCTCTCTCTCTCTCTCTCTCTCTCTCTCTCTCTCTCTCTCTCTCTCTCTCTCTCTCTCTCTCTTTCTCTCTGCCCCATCCCCACACAATACAATCCCCCCCCCCTTTGAATACCTCACGTTACTCGCATTAAACCTTAATATTTTTACATCAGAGACATGGCTGGATCTTGGCATGTCTAAAACACTGTGGGGGAGGGGGGGGGGTGGACTTTGGCGATTCTCTCCTCATATGACCTTTTCTAGTCTTTCATTTTCCCCTGTGTTTATTGCATCATGCTCAAATTTTCCCCCTCTTATCTACTAATTAGCCAAGA
This sequence comes from Elysia crispata, assembly GCA_033675545.1. Lineage (NCBI taxonomy): Eukaryota > Metazoa > Mollusca > Gastropoda > Plakobranchidae > Elysia > Elysia crispata. The sequence continues at coordinate 90,940 of JAWDGP010004437.1, forward strand.
CCGGACAATATAACTATGTCATTTCTAAAACCTAGTCTTACCATCCAAAATAACCGTATTATTTCTGTTTTCACAGACATGTTTCTGCCCTATCACTCCTTCTATGAGTTTAGTTTAGTACAGATGTTAAAATCACGTCTGGCGTTAATTTTGGTCGACCTGTCGTGCCAGCTGGCAGTTATAGAACCCCGAGTGGGTCTTAATCAGCATTCATGCTAGATTTTCTCGCTCAATCGCTTCTCAGATAGGCGCGTAGCTGGTGTCGGTGCAGGGAAATTAGAACTTCCAAAACAATTATGATGAAAGGTTGGGAAAGAAACGTGAAGAGAGAAGAGAAAAAAGAGGGAGAGAGAGAAGAGAAGAGAGAGAGAGAGAGAGAGAGAGAGAGAGAGAGAGAGAGAGAGAGAGAGAGAGAGAGAGAGAGAGAGAGAGAGAGAGAGAGAGAGAGAGAGAGAGAGAGAGAGAGAGAGAGAGAGAGAAAGATATCAGCAGACAATTTTCGCAATTTGTGTGACGTATGTTGTATCAGCCTTATAAGGTGTCTCTCTTCGTAGGTCACGTGTCTGTCAAATATAGATGTGTCTGTTTGTGTGTGTGTGTGAGAGAGTATGTGAAAACTCCCTAAAGAGATAGACAGAGATAGAGGAAAAGAACAGATTCGAGTAAAAGAGATGGAGGGAAAAGACAGTAAGGAGGCAAAGTGAGTAGGAGAGAGAGAGAGAGAAGGGAGGGGATATAAGGAGAGTGATAGAGAGGAAAGTGTTAAGTAACCCAAGGTTCTCGGCAAATTATAAGTCAATCGTGAGTCGCAAAATGTAGAGTTGCTTAAGTATCAAAACCTCCTCTTTTCACCCAGAAACGCCTAGTTAGCACACGTTACATTTCGCTGGACGGGCGAATAATTAGCTGCAAAAAAATAGAATCCGCCGCCCCCCCCCCCCCCAATATTTTTATTTTCATGTGGATATAACCGACCCAACACCAACTTGTATACTTCAATCTCCCTAGATATTATAATGGTCTGAGAAATTTGAAATTTTCTACACGGAATTTTTTTTTATGAAGATTATTCCTCCTTCTAATCGGAGTCAAAAAAATATTAGATAAATTTATCTAAACCACGGGGACCTGGTGATACGTAAACAGCTGGGGCTAGGATGCAGTGATTCGACGCGACAAGCTTTTAGATCTGAATATATTGTAATGCCAGTCTGATGATAAACCATTTTAAAACTTAAATAGTTTACACTCATGAGGTTCGTAAAGCACGTGAGCCTGGTTGCCAAGTTTCACTTCGTCAGGGTTATATCGATGAAGCAGTTGCTTCCTTCAATAGATACTATCGATAAAAGAATTTCTATAGATTATATCGAGAACAAAATTTGTTTCTCTCCATAGGTTCTATTTCTATCTCTTTTTTCTTTCATTTTATGTATAAAAGTGATGTTTCTTTCCATAATTTCTACCGATAAAAGGAAATTTCTTTACTATTGGTTCTATCGATAGCATTTGGATCGAATATTTGTAATGCAATTCTGATGATAGATCATTATAAAACTTTAATTCAAAAACTAACGAGATTCAAGAGACACGGAGGTATGGTTAGCCGTCTCCACTGAGGCGAGGAAATGCGTTTAGAAGTATGATAGATGCTTTAATAAGGTTAAGGATATCTATAGGTTTCAATGTTTGCAGAGGAACTATAATTATAAATACTTGTATCTAATTTTATAAGCAATGAAAATTTATAATACCAGTAGGTATAATAAGCCATGCAGTCTTTACCGAGGCGAGGAAAATAGTTCAGAAACATGATAGCAACATTGATACGAACCGAATCAGTTTTTGGCACCCGATTTTTTTTCAAATCAAAAGAACCGAATAAAACAATAACCGTTTCCTTATCCGCTCGACGCTTCGATGCGCCTATTGAACGTCGTGTGTAGATAAGGGTGTTTCTAATTCTAGTGAAGTGTTTGTTTTCAGCTGCGCCACCTCGATTGGAGCTCCATGCGCAGCGTGTTTAGAGACTCGAGGCAAACTGTGTCCGCGCTAGATAGCGTGGTTAGTGGTGCGCATGAGTGACGGAATCGTGTCGCATGCGGTACGAGCGCACCAACATGGCGGCAGCCATGACTGACGAGTGAATCCGCCATGGGGACACGACGATTTCTGCATCAGTTCGAAAGGTCGCACGGTTGCTGGTTCGATGACATACCAAGACTGAGAGAGAATGAGAGAGAGAGAGAGAGAGAGAGAGAGAGATATAGAGAGAGATAGAGAGAGAGATAGCGAGAGAGAGAGAGAGAGAGAGAGATAGCGAGAGAGAGAGAGAGGGAGAGAGAGAGATAGCGAGAGAGAGAGAGAGAGAGAGAGAGAGAGAGAGAGAGAGAGAGAGGGAGAGAGAGAGAGAGAGATGAGATGAGAGATGAGAGCACAAAACTCAAATCCAAAGCGTTTTTTATTCAGAAACCGCGGGATTTTGAGCGAGTGGCGAGATGATGAGATGATAGAGAGGAAGGGAAGCGTGTAACCTGCATTCTTTCGTTTCTATGGTTCTAGATAGAAGTTGTTTTTTTTTCCCTCTCCTCTCCATTCATTCTAAATCTGTATTACCACCGTATTTGTATTATTGACCTAGAATCAACATCATTGCCATCATCACCACCACCACCACCACAACCAATATTATCACCACCACAACCATCATCATCATCATCATCATCATCATAATCTTCATCGGCATCATTATTGTTGTTTTTTATCGGCCCCCCCCCCCCCCCAAAAAAAAAAAAAAAAAAAAAAATCAAATCTCTGATCATGACTACCAACGTCATCGAAATGATCGCACACAGAATATTATTGATATTTGTCATTATCACTACGATTATCATCATCATCATCACCACCACCACCACCACCACCACCACCACCACCACCAAGATTCTTAAAACCAGCATCGCCATCATCCCCATTTCTCTTCTCACACACATCAGTCCCCAAATCCGTATCTCCATCTTCATCACTTTCATCAAATCTCATGCGGGTGTATCGGAACCCACTCGTCTATATATTATCATCAACATTATCGTCCTCCGTCTGACAACAACATTCCCGCAACCTCGCCGTGAATTAAGGAATCAATAGTGCAGCAGATTTCAATGGCACGGTATGGCAATCATATTGCACACGACGCCAAAGATTCGGAAGCGTTCAGAAAGAATTTAAAAAAACAACAAAAAGAAGAAGAAAATCTCACGAAAGAAAACAATGGCGATTGTTGGTTGTAGAGAGGTCGAGAACTCTCCAGCCCATTGTTGCTGCAGGTTCTAAGAATCTTTAAGAGATGCCGCTTGCTGACTTCCCCGCCATTGTTTCTAGCAATTTCTGCGGGAATCTTTAGACGTTTCGTCGATAACCAGCCATGCGTGACGCCTCATTATGCTAGCGGTTGCTTTCTTCTGGGCGCGAAAGGTCTTTGTGGCGTCAAATCCTAGATAGTGATTTGCGCGAAAATTCTTAGCGCATGCGTCTGTGTGTACGTGTGCGGAGGGGGGGGCTTTAAGTGCATTTTCCGTAATTCCTATTGTGTGTAGGTATTTATGTGTGTGTGTGGGAAATGGAGGAAGGGAGATTACACGTTTCCTTTAAGGTCTGGGAGTTATTTGGTTTTTTTTTTTCCTTTTCCTTTTTTTTTTTTTTTTTTTTTTTTTAAACCTGTCACGCATTGTTCTAAATTTATCTTACGTTTTAATCTTTGCTTGATTCAGAACTGACTAGGCGACGTTTGGGAGGTCGTATAGCTGTTTCTTAATGCTTTGCTAGCACGATATTAAACCATACTGCATTGAGAACTCGGAAGATTTAAAGTATTTTTGGCATTTTTTTTTTCTTATTTTTGCGTTGTATAATTATGAACAGTTTTAGATTCGAGGACACAGCTCTAGAGTGTAGCATCTGAAAGCTAGGCTTTCAATGTTAAATTGGTGCTTACCGAAAACGTTATTCGGTAGATCTAGGACGTTTTGATCAATACCCGCACTCCCTCTTTCCAAGGGATT
>JAWDGP010004437.1:100000-107500 GCA_033675545.1 Elysia crispata
TAAACATATACAACAACGACAAAAGTGCTGGGAAAAGTTTTGAGAAACAAGGAGAACAGAGGAAAGGAAAAAATCTCGGTCTCTTTCACTGAAAGGAACGTAGATATAAAAACAGACTAGGAAAACAGGTTATGGGTTCACTTGCATAAAATGACATTTATGGTTGCGGTGGAAATATTCGGGGCTTGCCGCATTGTTGGCTCTCAGAGAGTGAAGTAGCGCTGCGAGCGTGTGAGTCACACCCAAACAGAGCTACCATGGCTGGCGAAGTGTGCATTCAAGCTGTGAACTGGACTTTCATTGTCTAATGTTACACAAACCTGTTCTGTTGTCACGGGAGAAAATGTCCTTAAGATCACGCGTTCGAATTGGATGCAAGAGAAGACCAACGTGACTTAATTTTAGCACGGGATGTGTTTTTTAAGTAAACAATGAAAATATCCCATAAAGCTTCACGGTTATGAATTGAAAGTCTTTTTATTCCCGTTTTAGCGGCCTCTCAAGATCAAGTATCTCAAGTAGGTTGATATGCAAATTAAGAGAGGTGCGGCGATTGTGTTTTCAGTATTTTTTACTTTTATAGCCCAGATGTGTGTTTTTTCTGTATATTTTTTCTTAATTAGCTTTGGAAGGTTTGAAAGTTTCTTGAATTTTTAGGCAAACTAAGGTGCAGCATTTGACATTATAGATACGAGTTATTACCATAAAATCAAAGAAGAAAAAAAATTCTCCCCAGAGATATTTTCTCGTAAGTTTAAGCAGATCAGTCAGTTCCCTACGCCCAAAAATAATTTTGTCATGAAATTCACCGCGACCCGCTGTTACGCGATGTGTCACCAGATCCTTCTCGTTTTGGCAGTTGGCAAGAAGTCCAGAAGTGGTTAGATCTAGATCTACATCAGTGCATTAACTGTTAGTTTTAATGTCATAAACTTAACGCTTCATTGTGTCTATCAACACTCATGAATTAACACACGACGCGACGTAATCGTTAAAACAAAGCGTAGCGTTTTTCAACCGAGCTCGATTATATATAGGCTAAAGACCTGGATCTAAGTTAGTGACCCCCAAAAGTTTTCATAGCTAGTTGAGACTTGCAGAGTGTCTCAACGCCTTAGATAGAGAGAAAGATAAAACCAGACTTATCGGTGTGGGAGTCTTCCATTGGATTAATTCTGTGTGGCTAACGTTCGACATTAAGAGTGTTTATATCCGGTGGATCTGGGTGGTTATATTCCGCCTGTGTTGATAACACAAGTCACAAGTCTGCTTCTGTGATACCGATAGTTGTAAGTGCACCTGGCATCTTTAAGTTTTTTCCCCCCCACATAGTTTAAAGGAGGATTTCTGATCTTAACTTACTCAGTTCCTTTCATGTTATCTCCATTTTTCCTTTGTTTTTTCCAGTTTCTTCTACAGTGTCCAGTCACAAGTTTGATTCTGTGATTTCGATAGCTGTAAGAGTACTTGCGATCTGTATTTTTGTTTTTTCCGCAGCTTTAAGGAGGATTTCTCATTGTAACTTCGCTTTTGATGCTGTTTCCATTTTTCCATTGATTATCGAGTTTCATTTAGCAGTGCCAGTTCAAATTGTGAAATAGTGGCGCCTTGATCTATATTTCTTCCGCCATTTTACTGTGTTAAAAAAAAAATTCAGAGGAGAATTGACATGACTAGAGGTTTCGTGTTATATCTGGTTACCTCATATTTGTTAATTCATCCTATAAGTCCGTGAGAGAGAGACATGTTAAACTGTTAAGTAAGAACCATATTTGATAATTTATTATCAACAAAGTCAGAGTACCTGGAGAATATGGTCATTTTATTACAGAGCTTGACTTTTATCAAAGCTTTATGTTTAAAGATAATACTTTCAGCTTGCAAAGAGTTTTTTTTCTTCTGTTTAATTTTTCAGCGGCTGTCAGGTTATTTTTTTTTTCTTCACGTTTTTGAAACGGAGAATTCCGAATCTGAAAGCGCTTTTTTTTTCTCTTAAATCTTAACAAACTCAATGCAATTTCTTACGCTTGCCATAGATCTGTTAGCTTCTAAATAAATCTGCTTTTTCTAAAGCGGTTTTTCATTCAAATTTTTTTTTTTTAATTGTATTTCATGCTTTTAAAATAATTTGTGACAGTTTTAGTTTTTATGTTGCATAAGTTGAGGACAGCCATATCTATAGAAGTCTACACGTTATTCTTTTACTATATTTTCCCCATGCAACATACCATTTTAGAGTCTCTGCAAGCTGACTTGCAGATAACTGAAAATGAATTATTCAGTTTATGCGCAGGATGAAAATTGAAAAAAAAAAAAAAAAAAAAAAACGCGACATGCTTCCATCCGTGACTAATTTAATTAAAGGAAACTGCGTTATAAAATTGGTTTTGAACATTAAAATTCATAAACACGGTGCGTGCATCTATTACGATGACTTGAAGAAATCGGTACCGTTATTTAGAGTTTAAAAGGCATACTTTCCATGATTATGAAGAATGCGAGTTTGCTGACCTAACCTATGATTTCAGGATATTTGTTTGGTACAAGAGGTCCATGTCGTACAATCATAATGTTTGCCTGTTTGGAAATGTTTTTCCTGCAGCGTTTTCCCCCCCCTCTGTTTGCCTGTCTGTGCGTAGGTCAGACCGACTCTTTCATTTTACAACTCCTCTCTCTCTCTCTCTCTCTCTCTCTCTCTCTCTCTCTCTCTCTCTCTCTCTCTCTCTCTCTCTCTCTCTCTCTCTCTCTCTCTCTCTCTCTCTCTCTCAGTAGCTTGATCCTATATACCTCCTTTATGCATCCTCCTTGCCGCCTCTCTTAGTCTATCTAGTGACAATTATTGTTCTGCTTCCTAGTTTCTCTCTCTTCTACTCTCTCTCTCTATCTATCTATCTTTCTATCTATCTATCTATCTATATTTCTCTCTCCCTCTCTCCCACTGCTCTTTTAACCGATCTTTCTTTCTATTTTAGGCCTAGTTTAGATCGCTACTTTGTGGAAATCTTATTCCACCGTTACATTCTATACGCCGGAGAGACTCTCTAATCAAATAATCATTCACCCCCTTGTAATCGCCAATGAACTGTTAAAAACAGGAATGAATCATAACCACAGCTATCACGGTAATATAGCCCTACAGAAATATAATATGAACATTTTTTAGATAAGGCTGAAGATTGTTGGGGAGTTAACGAGAAACCTATGTTTTTTTTTTGTGTGCAGTTTCCAACAAACTGGATAAAACTTGAGCTCAGAACCAAATAATTCGTGTCTAAACTGCAGCCCAATCGATCGTAGAGCTGGTCAAATGCTTGCATTTAAATTACGTGTGCCGCTCCTCGAACCCCAAACTTTTAACACTGGTCTAACTATTAATGTTGATACTTTTCTCACTCATAAAGTGTTATATCCATTTCTAATTACCTCAGTTCAGCTAATAGGCTACATGATATGCATGAGTTATGAAATGTGTTTGTAACACTAATATGTCACAGTATGTTAACATAATGAGCTAGCGGGTCCGTCCAAGTATCATAGTCCTGCTTACAGCATAATGACATATTTTAACATAATTATGGTAAATAAGATACTATCATTTTGGTCTCAATTATTCTAAGCTGATGAGCGAAGACTTTTTTTTAAATTAATTCTTGTGCATGTATCATTGCATTTTATAATGTCTTTTTTTTACTTTTAACCATTGTTTACATCGACGATGTGCAAATATTAGACGATTTAGCTATTTGCCATTAAATGCTCTCAAAATTAAAAGTTTTTGAAGATTCTGCAATGTCTTAAAGAGACCTCAGTTTCCATGCTTTTAAACTTAAAGTCACCGCCAGGCCGCGACACTTGTCTATGTATACGTCTTTTCAGAAAATAGAGAGGCCGAAAAATTATTGAAACCCACACTCGTTGAAAAGTTAATACATTAATGATACAAACATAAAAGTGCACGCTAAAATTACTGGTAGAGGTAATTTCCTGTCTACCTAGCCCTATAACGTAGCTATAAACCTGATAGTTAGAGGTAGTAAATTTGTTACACAAAATTGTGTATACTTATTTGCACGAAGAGTCAGTATAACTTTCAACAGAAACCCCGAAACTGATACCCCTAGCGTGAAAATGATACACGGAATTGGTTGACGTGATATCTTTAGTTACTTCCTGTCTGAAGAGTTCCGTCTGTTATGGATACGTGTGAGCGACGTTGTGTAGACATACATGTACGCCCGGGGATGACGTAAAGAGCGCTTGGCAGGTTGCCTTTTATTTGCAGTTTATTAATTATAATTTCAAATTAATTTAATTCGATTTTACGCTCTACTTTGCTTCTAGTTCTGTTTAACCTGACCCGGGTGTAGGTACCATCAAATTTTCTAACGTTTTCACACACAACAAAATCAACAAACATAAAAATACAAGTTTGAAAAACAAACAATAAATAAGCGAGAAATTACTGGCAAGAGATGCATATTTATTTTTCAAGTAAATATTGTTTTCTTTACGAGATGTATATATTTATGATGTCTTTGACTTTGCACCAAGATTTGGATAATCTTTTTTTTGTAGGAAATATTGTTTTATTTTTATTTATTTTTTTTAAAGAGAATGATGTATATAAATTGCGATGTATCGTTTATACTCAGCAATGTGGAGTTTTTTGGTGTGTGTGAACTTTGAAACTTTAGACCTTGCACTTTGATTGATTGTGGTCTGGTCTGGTCTGTCGTCAGCACAGATTACTGACAACTGGGGCGTTTTATGACAGGTTCTGTTTGTAAATTAGATTTCACGGAGGCAGGCCACTGGAACTCTCACATGTGAGAACCACAGTGACTGCTGAGCACTTTCTAAAACTAACGTCATACGTACAGTAAGAATTCTGGTGTGTCCTGTTTGCATCAGAAAAAACAAAAAACAAAACAGATCAAAACATCAGTGGTGATCTTTCCATAAGATTGTTTCAAATACTTGATTCGCGCATAGGCAAATGCCTTTTATTACCCAACTAAGTACATTATATTGGGGAATTTTGATTTAAACATCAAGCTCATAGCCTTGAAGACATAACTGGAACGAAGTCTGCGAGTTTAAAAACGGAATCTATATAATTTTGGTTTCAGTGTCGGTTCTTCAAGACAAAATAGGGAGTTATGCTTTCATCATAAATTACGTTGGGAATGGCTGGTTCATGAAATAGTGTCAGGGTGTACATTTCATGCTTGGAAACTATAACTTCAAGAAGAAAAGTAGATAACAGATACTCCTTTTTATGGAAGGAAAAAACAAATACGGAAAAAAAAAGAGAACAAATAAACCATTCACAATATATGAGTCTCACCTGAGACGGTGTTAGGATTTACAACTACCTAGAATGTAAATCTTAAAGTCCAAATCTTTAACATGTATTGCTCATGTAGAATCAATGTATTTGTTTTCCCCAAACAAAGGACAGCTTGTCTTCATTCCGATATTGTGCATGACTCGCAATATTTCTCCGCTGTCATCAGAATATGTGCTTTCACCGATGTCATTTGCCTCTGAAGCTCTTGACTGTGGAGTTTGAATCGAGATAAAGAGTTTTGATGCGGCTGTCTGGTGGCTACCCCTGGCGCCATCTGGTCCGTTGACAATTCGCTGTTTCCTATACAGAGTGACAAAGTAAAAATTATAAGGAAGGGAGACAAGGAAACTCTGTCACTCATCACAATTCAAAACAAAAAGATAAAAGAAAGAGGACATACGAGATTATGTTAATCCTCCTTATCTCACACTAACACCGATTCTCAAACACAGATAACGCGCTGTGTCAATTCGAGTTGAGATAATCAAGTCTATTTGGACGACATATATCGGCGAATTGCCAGTGACATTATTGGAACTTACCGGCAAATAGCCAGGACTAGTATTGGAACTTACCGGCAAATAGCCAGGGTTAGTGTTGGAACTTACCGGCAAATAGCCAGGGTTAGTATTGGAACTTACCGGCGAATAGCCAGGGCTAGTATTGGAACTTACCGGCAAATAGCTAGGGCTAGTATTGGAACTTACCGGCAAATAGCCAGGGCTAGTATTGGAACTTACCGGCAAATAGCCAGGGCTAGTATTGGAACTTACCGGCAAATAGCCAGGGTTAGTGTTGGAACTTACCGGCAAATAGCCAGGGTTAGTATTGGAACTTACCGGCGAATAGCCAGGGCTAGTATTGGAACTTACCGGCGAATAGCCAGGGCTAGTATTGGAACTTACCGGCAAATAGCCAGGGCTAGTACTGGAACTTACCGGCAAATAGCCAGGGCTAGTATTGGAACTTACCGGCGAATAGCCAGGGTTAGTGTTGGAACTTACCGGCAAATAGGCAGGGCTGTATTGGAACTTACCGGCAAATAGCAGGGCTAGTATTGGAACTTACCGGCAGATAGCCAGGGCTAATATTGGAACTGGCCGGCAAATAGCCAGGGTTAGTGTTGGAACTTACCGGCAAATAGGCAGGGCTGTATTGGAACTTACCGGCAGATAGCCAGGGCTAGTATTGGAACTTACCGGCAGATAGCCAGGGCTAATATTGGAACTGGCCGGCAAATAGCCAGGGTTAGTGTTGGAACTTACCGGCCAATAGGCAGGGCTGTACTGGAACTTACCGGCAGATAGCCAGGACTAATATTGGAACTGGCCGGCAAATAGCCAGGGCTAGTGTTGGAACTTACCAGCAAATAGCAGGACTAGTATTGGAACTGCCCCGCAAATAGCAGGACTAGTATTGGAACTGCCCCGCAAATAGCAGGACTAGTATTGGAACTTACCGGCAAATAGCAGGACTAGTATTGGAACTTACCGGCAAATAGCCAGGCTAGTATTGGAACTTATCGACAAATAAACCCTTCGATCGACATATGTGAAATCGTAACTTTCAGTAAGAACTCAGGCTATTTGTCGTTAACCGTCAATAATAGCTCAGGCTATTTGTCGGTAACCGTCAATATTAGATCAGGCTATTTGTCGGTAACCGTCAATATTAGCTCAGGCTATTTGTCGGTAACCGTCAATATTAGCTCAAGCTATTTGTCGGTAACCGTCCATTATAGCTCAGGCTATTTGTCGGTAACCGTCAATATTAGATCAGGCTATTTGTCGGTAACCGTCAATATTAGCTCAGGCTATTTGTCGGTAACCGTCAATATTAGCTCAGGCTATTTGTCGGTAACCGTCAATATTAGCTCAGGCTATTTGTCGGTGACCGTCAATATTAGCTCAGGCTACTTGTTGGTGACCGTCAATATTAGCTCAGGCTATTTGTCGGTGACCATAAATAATAGCCCTGGCTATTTGCCGGTAGCTTCTAATAATGACTCTGGCTATTTGCCGATAAATCCCAATAATAGCCCTGGCTATTTGACGATGCGTTTCAATAATAGCTCATGCTATTTGCCGGTAGCTTCTAATAAAAGCTGTTACTATAAAACCGTAGTCTAACAATGAAACGTCTCTCTCTCT
>JAWDGP010004437.1:112500-140000 GCA_033675545.1 Elysia crispata
AAAATGGGATAAGACTGACAGACTGAGGGATAGACTAAGAGAGAGAGAGAGAGAGAGAGAGAGAGAGAGAGAGAGAGAGAGAGAGAGAGAGTCTCAGAAAATGGGATAAGACTGAGAGACTGAGGGATAGACTGAGAGAGAGATAAAGAGAGAGGGAGAGAGAGAGAGAGAGAGAGAGAGAGAGTCTCAGAAAATGGGATAAGACTGACAGACTGAGGGATAGACTAAGAGAGAGAGAGAGAGAGAGAGAGAGAGAGAGAGAGAGAGTCTCAGAAAATGGGATAAGACTGACAGACTGAGGGATAGACTAAGAGAAAGATAGAGAGAGACACACACACAAAGACAGAGTCTCAGAAAATGGGATAAGACTGAGAGACTGAGGGATAGACTAGGAGAGAGAGAGAGAGAGAGAGAGAGAGAGTCTCAAAAAATGGGATAAGACTGACAGACTGAGGGATAGACTAAGAGAGAGAGAGAGAGAGAGAGAGAGAGAGAGAGAGAGAGAGAGAGAGAGAGTCTCAAAAAATGGGATAAGACTGACAGACTGAGGGATAGACTAAGAGAGAGAGAGAGAGAGAGAGAGAGAGAGAGAGAGAGAGAGAGAGAGTCTCAGAAAATGGGATAAGACTGACAGACTGAGGGATAGACTAAGAGAGAGAGAGAGAGTCTCAGAAAATGGGATAAGACTGACAGACTGAGGGATAGACTAAGAGAGAGAGAGAGAGAGAGTCTCAGAAAATGTGATAAGACTGACAGACTGAGGGATAGACTAAGAGAGAGAGAGAGAGAGAGAGAGAGAGAGAGAGAGTCAGTCTCAGAAAATGGGATAAGACTGACAGACTGAGGGATAGACTAAGAGAGAGAGAGAGAGAGTCTCAGAAAATGGGATAAGACTGACAGACTGAGGGATAGACTAAGAGAGAGAGAGAGAGAGAGAGAGAGAGAGAGAGAGAGAGAGAGATTCTCAGAAAATGGGATAAGACTGACAGACTGAGGGATAGACTAAGAGAGAGAGAGACACACACACACACACAAAGACAGAGTCTCAGAAAATGGGATAAGACTGAGAGACTGAGGGATAGACTAAGAGAGAGAGAGAGAGAGAGAGAGAGAGAGAGAGAGAGAGTCTCAGAAAATGGGATAAGACTGAGAGACTGAGGGATAGACTAAGAGAAAGATAGAGACACACACACACAAAGACAGAGTCTCAGAAAATGGGATAAGACTGAGAGACTTAGGGATAGACTAAGAGAGAGAGAGAGAGTGAGAGAGAGAGAGAGAGAGTCTCAGAAAATGGGATAAGACTGACAGACTGAGGGATAGACTAAGAGAAAGATAGAGAGAGACACACACACAAAGACAGAGTCTCAGAAAATGGGATAAGACTGAGAGACTGAGGGATAGACTAATAGAGAGAGAGAGAGCCGAACGGCAAGGATAGAGACTCAGAAAGGAATAGAAAGACTTAGAGAGACTGAAAGAGATAGTGAGATTGATAGAACTGGATAAAATTTTTTTTTTTTTTTGGGGGGGGGGGGGGGGGGGGGGGGGGGGGGGAGAGAAAGAGATCGAAAAATAGATAGAGACAGAGAGAGCGAAAGAGAAAAAAATGGATAGACAGACATCATAAATACCACTTGAAAATAAAATTAATACCATCTGTGGCAGGAGCAGCTCATTAATTCCTGGCACAACCTCAGTGCAAGAAAAAAAAAAAAAAAGGAACTAACGACAGAGCTTCATCATCGCCTTGGGCCTGTTGTGGCACCAAGCTGAGGCCAATCCAATTCATCATGCTTACTTTCATTAAAAAACAAAACAAAACCCCACACACATGTATAATGTGAATACTATTTTACTTCTCTGTCTCGTAGTAATTTCCTCGTTCGAATCATTTTATCCGCGTAGTCTATTATTTTCTCTCCCTTTTGTCTGCCTTTCCCCCCGCTAAACGACAAATCATGCTTGTCGCTGTTTGTTTGTTGTTTTGTCTTCTATTTTTGCATCTAATAATTAATATCTTGAGGCGTTATTTGCAAAGTTTTCGTCTAAACAGGCTCCTTTTTTTCCCTTTTCCTTTCGTTTCTTTCCTGCATTCTGTTTTATTCCTACCGATCTCTGTCTGTCTGTCTGTCTGTCTGTCTGTCTGTCTGTCTGTCTGTCTGTCTGTCTCTCTCTCTCTCTCTCTCTCTCTCTCTCTCTCTCTCTCTCTCTCTCTCACATTGTATGTATGGCTGATCTTTCCATCCATCTATCTATCTATCTATCTATCTATCTATCTATCTATCTATCTATCTTCGTTTCTTTACACTTTTTTTTCAGGTTATAAGCGAATATTTAAAAGCCAACCACCACCTAGACAACTCTTGACAGCGGAAATATTTAAGCTCTGCACTTAAAACTAATCCCAGTTACAGGAAGTAGAACCCTTGATTAAACACCAGCCTAACAACTCGCCTAGATCTAGATCTAGATCTCAATCCCTTTAGCTAAAAAATCGTCAAAGACCGAAGACCGTCGTAATACGAGAAGTTGACACCATTAGAATGGCTCTGTTGACATAATTATAGGAGCCCGGTGACATGGATCTAGCGAAAATTTTCTTTTTAAAACTAATTTTTACCACAATTTTATGGGCAGTGACGTGTCTTCTGCCTGCGTACGTCACAATTATTTTAGATCTAGTCCCACGTAGAAGACGCTTTGTGTTTGATGAAACAATTTCGATGTGGCTAATTTTCGTTCGTGGCTCTTATAATTCGGAAACAGATTTTTTTGCTTTTGTCCCTTCCTTTCTTTCTTTCTTTCTTATTCTTTTTTTATATTTTTTTTTTCATTAAAGAAAAAAATTGTTAAATTTTCGCCTGCAAAGTTAAGGCTGTATTTTTGACTCCGTCAGAAGAATTTGATCGAAATGTTGCTTCAATTCACTTAACGTGAACTGTAAAAGTCTTCTTCGCTTCCACAGTAGTTCACAATTTTAGATGCATTAAACACTCGATCAAACACTCAGAGAAACGTCCACACGTGTTGGTCACTCACTCTCTTGACCACGGAGCTCGGGTCTTGACCTAGACTGTAAAGTGGCATATCTGGAAAGGGGGTCTCAAAGGCTGACTTCGGATTGCATGGATCGGACTGTTGAATTTTTAATTTATTATTGAGGCAGACCTGTCTTGCCGTTCAGGGAAATGGCCTCGTGTGTTGGGCAGAACTTGTGGTAAAGCTGTCCATTCTCGCTATATTCTACAGTCAATGTTATAGATCTATGGGATCCACCATTCTTCCTTTCTATAGACGTGGCCATAATCCTGAAATGTTTGCTTCGTAAAGAATTGTTTTCTTCAGACTGTTGTAAGTGTTGGCTATAACAAAACAGCCTCAAGCATTGGATTTCTCCTATTTCATAATTATATATTTCCTGGGCTGGAATTTTCTCTGTGAATGTAGGCAAATGTTGAGCGTTTTTGTTAAGTCTACAAAGCTGACTTTCAAGATGGATGCCCGGTTACTTCCGGTAATTTCCGGATGTGACGTCATATCATGAAAGTCAATAAAAGCAATATTTGTTGAATCTTAGCAAGGTAAACTTTACCTTGAGATAAGGTTGCCAGGTCTAGATTTACATCACCGAGTCGTATAACGGAGACACGGCAGTATAACTTACCAGGTCATATCTCCTAATTTCCCGTCATAAAGCGAATCCAAACGGTTTCCCGCCGGCGTCTTGGAAAGATGTTGACTTTGTAAATCTCCAATACTGGAGCTATGATATAGATCTTCCATGGCCAAAGATTTGTAAATCTCTAAGACTGGTTTTATGATATGATATAGATCTTCCATGGCCAAAGATTTGTAAATCTCTAAGACTGGTTTTATGATATGATATAGATCTTCCATGGCCAAAGATTTGTAAATCTCTAAGACTGGTTTTATGATATGATGCAGATCTTCCATGGCCAAACACGCATCTGTTTAGCGGTTGGTGTAGAAATCAGAGATTTTTTTTTTTAGTATTGTATATAAACAGTTACTCTGACAGCGGGAATTTTTTTTTTTTTTTTTTAAATTCATATCTTGTTACATCCCATAGCCGGCAAGTGTGATGTATGTTGTCAATAAACAGCCGCGCTGGCAACGGAAATAAGGATGACGTCATAAGATCAGGGGAGACAATGCCTGAAGACCCAGTTCTGCTCTTCAATCTTACTGCACGATATACTCTTAATGCTGTTCTCCATACATCTTATTGAGATACATTTTTTTTAAAATCAGCTTATTAATACTTTAATCACAAGACTGATTAAAAATTCATTGTTTTAAGAAGTTTGTTTAATTATTTGTATTTTTGCTGCTTTGTAAAGAAAAAAAAGGAGAAAAATTCGATAGATAGAAAGTGAGGACAGGCAGAGACTAAACCCATTTAGAAATGACAAGTGTTTGAATATCAAATTATTTCAGCGAGTTTCATGTTCAAGCACTGATATTGCCGTTTTAAACATAACTAAATAAGTCTCTTCATTTTCGAATAACTTGTAAATTCAAGCGAGGCGGAAAACTTATTTTGATGAGGATTAAAATTTACGTCAGAGTTTAGCAGTATATTTTCATAGAAGAACCCCCAAATCCTTTTCTTTTTTTTTTCTTTTTTGGTCTTTAAACTTCTGAAATTTTTAGTGAAAAAGAGCGCTCATAAGATAATATTACGATGAAAACAATATCCGCTGCATCTCAACCGTTTTCACTCTAGAATAGTCTTCTCTTTGTTCTTTGACCTAACTTATGAACCGGGAAAAAAAAAACCAACCATAATTCGTTCATTGCACAAAACATGCCTTTTAAGTGATTCTAAGAAAACTGAAAGCTCTGCGTTTTCACAAGAATAATATCTTTAACGAAAACAAAAATTAAGATTTCAAAAAAAAAAAAAAAAAAATTTTTTTAAAATTAACTTGCTGATCTAGCAATCACGAATGTCGCAGGGACCTATACTGATTTGACATTAACATAATAATAATAACAACTGGGCACTGATGGGGAAATACAACTGCCAGTAAATCATGTTTGTTCGAGCAAATAAAACTTCACTGCGGTGCCCCAAGGCGGAGCAGCAATAAGAGCAACTGTTGTTCTGCTGTTTCACGTGAGGAAAAATATGGGGGGGAGGATGCGATGAGCGGAAAGTGCTGTCGTATAGATTGCACTTTCTTAATTTTTGCGCAAAAAATACATACGTTGTTATTTATTTATTTATTTATTTATTTATTTCAAGTTATATCAGACATGGAAAGTGTAGAACGACAAGGATTGCAGTCTTTTACAGCTAAATTACAAACTTTTTCCTCCTTTCTCTCTTCCTTGAAGCGGTAACAAATTATTTAGCTGCAAAATCTGGAATGCAAAGCGCGTGACTACGGCTTTCTCAGATCTCATCTATTTTAATCGATACACCCAGATAGCTCCCGCGAAAATCCAATAGAAAAGCTTGTTTCCTCTTTGTCTCTCTCTCTCTCTCTCTCTCTCTCTCTCTCTCTCTCTCTCTCTCTCTCTCTCTCTCTCTCTCTCTCTTTCTTTCTTTTTTCTTCTTTTCCCTCAAAAGTCGTTCAAGAGTTGTCTGTTCCTGCCACTCACTGGCTCCTTTTATTCTGGTTTTTTTTTTTTTTTTTCCTCATCAAGTTTTGCTGCAAAAGGGTTTTAGGCGAAACGTTTGAGTCATCTCTAGAAATAGACGGATAGTACTCTAACACCGAGAACGGGCCCAGTGCCTGTAGCGGCGGTGGAACACTCCATGGTCACAGAGTCAGGTCGAAAACTACACCTGGCGGGGAAAGAGTGCTGGAAAGATCGTTGGTTTTTGCATTGCACGGCTGTCTAAGTGAGACCCACAGCTTGCCACCCCGCGCGCAGAGCAGAAAACAGTTGTGGAAGGCTTGTACCTCCTCTTCTTCTTTTTGTTGTGACAATGACTCCAGGAGTACAAACAGATGGAGGAAAAGGAGGAGAAAAAAGAAAGAAAGAAAGAAGAAGATGATGAATAGTAAATGTAGAAGCGGCAGCAGCAGTAGTAGTAGCAGCAGCAGCAGCAAGAATAGTAGTAGTAGTAGTAGTAGTAGTAGTAGTAGTAGTAGTAGTAGTAGTAGTAGTAGTAGTAGTAGTAGTAGTAGTAGTAGTAGTAGTAGTAGTAGTTGTAGTAGTAATATGCACTTTTCCTTTCTGTAGTTGTTGTTGTTATTGTTGTTGTTGGTATTGGTGATGTTGTGCTTTTTTCCCCCTCTCCTTCTTCGTTATTGACATACACCACAAACAAAACAAATTAAAAATTCCTCAAATACGTTTATAACCGCTGTCCACAATGAAGCGATACTTTAGCAGCGCCGTTGTACTCCTTTCCTCATATACAACAAACAAAGGCTTCCTCCACTTCTCGCATGCCTTTAAAAAATTGATAAAGGACTCGATGCAGGACTCGACCGCTCAGGGTGAGCACTGGCTCAGATGGGGTCGCTCACGCACACGAAGGCTGGACTCCGTGACGAGTTAGTGGGCGAGGTTGGGGTGACCTTGACCTTCTCTGCTCTCTTACGCGCTGATTTATCATCGAATCTCCATTTATCTCTGTTTCACATTACTGTTTTCTTTTGAAATCTCAATCTCTCTCTCTCTCTCTCTCTCTCTCTCTCTCTCTCTCTCTCTCTCTCTCTCTCTCTCTCTCTCTCTATCTGTCTATCTATCTATATATCCTCTTTTCCCTTAAAGAAAACAAAAACAAACAAACAAAAAAAAACCACGCCATCCTCCTCCTCCACATTTCCCTATCCTTTATGTTTACCAGTGATGACTTTCGATATGAGTGTCTCCTGACCCATCCCGCTCTTTCCCCGCCAACCAGAACAGTTATCAGTTTTGTCGATGCGCGTCTATAACTTACGCAGAGGTTTGGCTGCTCTACAGAGAACATACAAATGTCTATGTGTGAGACTCATAAAAAAATCATAGCATAATTCATACACGCCTAGCAGATCTAGTAAAAAACGGAGAAAACAAAAGTTTTTGGGTTTATTTTTTTTTTTTTTTTTTTTAAACATGTTCTTTCCCCACACTGAGTTCTGACATTCGGGCTGGCCAGTTTATCCCTGTGTTAACACACAACATGAGAGAGAGAGAGAGAGAGAGAGAGAGAGAGAGAGAGAGAGAGAGAGAGAGAGAGAGAGAGAGAGAGAGAGAGAGAGAGAGAGAGAGAGAGAGAGAGAGAGAGAGAGAGTCCGTGCTTAGACTTTTTAGCTGTGTTAGAAGCACAAAAAGGACTTTTAAAAATTAATGACACCTTTTCATCTCGTTAATATGCATCTCGTGTAGATTGGCTGCATTCTTAATTCCTTTTTTGCTGTAGTTTCAAAATGATCGTTGACAACATGCGTGGTATAATTATATTAATTATGTATATAAACTAAATTGTTGAGCTTTGTGCATCTGACATCTTAGTTTATTCGTTATTCTTTGACGCATCTGGTCTGGATAATTGTTTGCTCCATGGAGATACATTCATAAGGAACGCACAAAGTGTTATTTTTCAATTAAAAAAAAATAATTTTTTTTTTTTGGCCTAAACAGATAATCATACAAGCACTTAATGGTAGCTTCCGATTTTTTCCAACTTAAGGTAAGCTTGAAACTTATTTTCCACGGGATAATTGCAATGTACAGTGAAGTCAGTACAGCAGTTATCGGTATGAGGACATGACTCACCGTAAGTGCTAAAAAAAACCCCAACAAACCAGTAGGTGCCTTAACGGTTTTTCACACCCGGATAATTATGAAAGCCGAGACCGACCCGTTATACCCGGATAAGACCGGCTCCAGTAACACCGACGACAACAACGATAATGGCGAGAGCTCCTGCCAGGAAGACGAAACGTCTAAACTGCTGGGCGATTCCGAAACCAAGGTTCAGGCGGAGATCAGACCGGTCCAGAACCACAGCGCTCGGTTACCGGTAGCGTCCGATACGGACGGATTGATGATTCCTCTCATCAAGTACCAGCGGCCAGCCCTGGCCAGAAGCGTTTCCGGCGGAAACGGAAGCGTCCCGGCAAAGAAAAAACATGGCGGCAAGAATAATCAAGCGCTGCCGAACGGGACGCTCAATGTAAGTCGTTTGGGATTTATTTAGTTTTTTATATTTATTTTTATTTTTTTTTTTTTTTTTTTTTTTGCTTCTCTCCGTAATGTTGTTCTTATTTTTGTTACTGATCTTAAGGCTCCAGCAAAAACTCGGAAGTAGGCTATTGCAAGTTTTTAAAAGATGTTTTTAAGGTATATATGGGAAGATTTTTAAATATCTACTATTAAGAATGTACTATGCGTTTATTTAACATTTTTCACACGGTAATAATAAGAATAGTGAGCTAAAAATGTTCGACGTTATAATAGAATAAAGCGTTTTTGAATTTTATATCTTTAGAAAGCTGTTTAGTTCAGCAAACCAGTAACAGCATTCTCCCAGAGTCATGTTTTTTTTTACTTCGAACATTCTCTTATCTAAACTAATTCATTTAAAGCTCAGTCCTTACTTCAAATTAATTTAATTTGGTTCAGCTTTAATACATCATTGCGATGTATTTTATGTTCGCAAAAGCTCTAAGTACGAATCGCATAAGGAATTTATCACCGGCAGAGACGATTTTAGAGTGTACAAGACTTGAGGTAATTCCTGTCTCCTAAGGAATCTTTAGGTTGTTTCTACAGCGGTGGGAGAAAGGATAATGGCTGGTTGATGAAACCCAACCCCAATCATCAGCTAACCAGTGCTAGGATTCGATCGAGAAACCTCTTTGTTCTTCATCCTATGCTCTGCGGACTGAGCCATCTCGAGCTTTGCGAAGTCTAATCATTTTCTTTTATTAGGTTGTTGTTTTCACAACTAATACACAAAGTCCAGACTGGACTGCTAAGTTGTTCTCTGCTCAGTGAGTGTGGTTGGTGCTCGCAGCTGCTACATAACCATGCTTCGACTGCTTTCGACACAAAAAAAACCCCAACTGTTTAACGATCTTGTCTTGCGATCAATGTTGGTATGAAAAAACCAAACAAAACATAAAAATATAAACAGCATTACAACTCGTTATTGTGGCAAACTGATAGATCACGCCTTGGCAAATTGGAATGCCAACTGGGAAAAAAAATCCCAACTTGTGAGGGAAAAAAGGAAAGAACACATAAAAAAAAAAATATAATAATAACGATAAAACAAAAACCGACGTGAGAGAGGAAAACTGTTTGATTTGCTCTAACGTGTACAAGAATAAGATATTTTTGGAGAGTATACGCTACAAGTCTTGAGTTGTCTTTCAACCTGCTTTATGATTATAAAGTGTTTTGGAAATGTTAGACAAGGACACACACACACACACACAAACTCTCTCTCTCTCTCTCAGCTTAGTAGACCCTAAACTTATACAGGATAAATTAAAGTAATAAAAATAATAGCAACATTAATAAGACACAAATCATCCTCAGTATTATCTTCATCCTCACCATCGTCATAAAGGCCATCATCATCATCACCATCACCATCACTATCGGCATACTCATCATCATCATCATCATCATCATCATCATCATCATCATCATCATCATCATCAACAACAACAGCATAAGAAATCTCTGTATCAACCAAAATTCTCTCAACACAACATAAATTCCCAACTACTCGATCACGTTTAGCGTTTTTCAAATCAGTAAGACAAAGTATTTCGTGCTCTAACTATTCACGTGTGTAACACACACACCAAGTGTCTTGTCCATAAAACACACCATCATCATCGTAACTACAACTACCACCACTATTATCACTGGCAAGGCGACATTCCTCCAAAAAATCCTCGAAGTAAGAGAGAAGGAGGGAAACAAAAAGAAACTCCCATACATGAGCCTTAAATTTAGATTTAAATCCGGATCAGTCTGCTTTTGAAAAGGGGAGATCACTAGAAATGAAAGATTAGAAGTTTTACATCAGAGGAATTCAGAATAAACCTTTTCTGCTTTGCTAGCTGGAGGAAAATAATTATGTCAGATTGTGTCGTTTGGTGCGCGCCATGACGTCACAACACTAGACACTCTTCCTCCCCCCCCCCACACACACACCCACACACACACACAAAATAATAATTAAAAAAATAATAAATAAATAAATTAAATTAAATTAAAAAAAAAAGGAATAAAATAAATAAAAATTAAAAGGAAAAATGATTGAGAGAACCTTTGCTTGAAGACTTACGAACAAGACAACATAAGCCCAATTGTCTGCTCCTTTTTTATTTTTATCATTTTACTATTCCTACACGTTTGCCAACTCGTAAAACAAGGTTACACTTGTCTACAAAGAATAATGAAGCCATGACACACTCGACCTCTGTAAATGATGTCACAAATGTCTTTCTCCCCTCTGTCGCAATTAAAATAATTGGCTTATTCATCTCTTTTGGTCGTGGGCGCGCAAGATGGAAGAGGGTTTTGATTGCTCTACGGTCTACGTCTGTCTGTGTGAAGCCCAAAACGAGAGGGTGGAGGGGTCGCAAGAACAAAATGGGAAATTTAACAAGATCTAGGTCATCGTTTTTAAAGTACAATTCGAACAAACGAAGGGGGCGGACGGGCGTGGAGGAGCATTGCAAACCAAAGAGGAAATCAAGTTGTCACCTTCATTCTTTGTTTCATTTTTTTTTTTTTTTCGCCTCGGTTCTAGTTGTACGTGTTCTTTGATTCCCGACCCAGTTGAAAATTTATAAATAATAACGCGTTGCTAAAATAATCATAGATGAATGTCGAATCTATCTTTAGATCTTTTGAAACTTTTATTATCATGTACCGTGTAGGTCAAAACAAATGCTGAAACTTTTATGAATTCCCGCAAGTTTGCGCACTTTTGAGGGGGAGGGGGAAATTTATGGGATTGTGTTTACTGAAAGTCAACTAATTTTACAGTTTCCCAATTTATTTAAAGATACGTCTAAACGCTTTTTATAATACTGGATTTTCCCGCAAAATAGTGCGATTATAAGGGTCTATACAAAATAGTCAAGGACTAAATTAGTTACATATTCTATAAGTATTGAGAAGGATCTTAAAAATAGATTTAGAAAGTACAGATGTAGATGATTTTCATTACAATTGTTTTGTTGTTGTTTTTTTCCGTATAGTTTCAATTAATAATAGACCAAGAGTAACTTAACCGATATTTAATTTTACTGACTTCAACTATGTCGATATTAAATTTTCTTTCGCTCTTTTATCTTTTTTTTTTTTATTTCTTTCGGTCTGCCTCTTTCTCCAAATTTCTTCCTCCGTATCTCTTTGTTCTTACCACCCTCTCTCTCTCTCTCTCTCTCTCTCTCTCTCTCTCTCTCTCTCTCTCTCTCTCTCTCTCTCCTCATTCATTCTCCCTGCCTCCCACTCTCTTTCTCTTTCTCTGTCCTCTTTACTGTCCACTCTACACACGGTCTAGTTCGATGAGTCCCAGAAATCTGTTTCACCGCCAGTTGGAATGTAAACACATCTGGATGATTTGAAACAAACACAAACATCTCGTTCCGATGGTATTTCTGTCATCCTAACAGAAAGATACTGTGATCTCTCTCTCTCTCTCTCTCTCTCTCTCTCTCTCTCTCTCTCTCTCTCTCTCTCTCTATTTTGTATTCAATTATTTATCTCTACTTTTCTTTCTGGCCGCCTGTCTTTCTCTTCGTTCGTTTTCCACTGTCATACGGACACAGTGTTCCCTCTTTATTTTCTCTCTCTCTCTCTCTCTCTCTCTCTCTCTCTCTCTCTCTCTCTCTCTCTCTCGACCCCCTCCCGCTCCTCCATCTTAAAAATACAAAATTTCTCCGCAAGAAAGGTAATCATGTCTGTCTCCTGCGATAACAACATTTATAACATTTTGAGAATATTGCTTTTTTTTTATTTAACACTATCTCGACCAGCTTTAGCTGTTTTCTTCTTATTATTTCCTTATGGCTATTACTTTCCGATGCCATTTATTTGTTACATTTTACCTTTCACCGATATTCGTGGGTTACACAGTTCTAGCTGAGGCACCCGTGTTTTGTCATGCCCATCAGATTCTTCGGAGAACTGAAGGGAAGCAATCCAGGGAGGTTAACCGGTATGAACGAGACATTTCTCACTACAACCAAAGAGATAATAATATGTCATGAAGCAATAAAAGGTTAAACCTAATTTGCACTAATTTTACATGCATTTTGGCGTTTACTGTTTTTTTTTTTTTAATAAAATATCTGATGGTTTAAAAACAATGCGCAACTATAGATTTCTCCAAGGCAATGCACCAGTCCTTTAGGTATTTTTTTTTAGAGAAGAGAGAGAGAGAGAGAGAGAGAGAGAGAGAGAGAGAGAGAGAGAGAGAGAGAGAGAGAGAGAGAGAGAGAGAGACACAGAGTGACAGAGAGAGAGAGAGAGAGAGAGAGAGAGAGAGAGAGAGAGAGAGAGAGAGAGAGAGAGAGAGAGAGAGAGAGGGAGGGAGGGAAGGAGGGACGGTGGGGGTTATATTCATGGCTATCTATTAAGCGTTGTAACCGATCTTTTCAAAGATTAGGAAAGAACAAAATTAGCTGGTTTTCCTTTGTTTATACTGTCATCATCTTTCCTCAAAACGTGCCCGACCCCCTATTGCTGGCTGTTGTACAACAGAAACCTAATCCGTATTCCATTGACATTTGATAATAAACTCGTAACATCAAACTTTGGAGGTACCGCCCTGTGAAATTTGCTCACAGTCAATAGCGGAGTTTCCCGAAGCTCTGCCGGGGAAAACCTCGACCCCCCCCTAACAGGACCAGTGAAGTGGGTAGTAATGATGCGCTAATAGGTCTGTGGCGGGGAATGGAGGAGAGTACAGATGCGGAATGCAGGGAAGAAGAAGGGAAGGAAAGAAAGAACGAGGGTTTTTTCTACTCTCTTTCTAACAGTCAGTTTAGGTATAAACATGAATAAGAATTTATTTTTTTTTTTTTCCCCTCGCGTGTCTCTATAACTAACCCGTATTGACTTTATAACAGAATAATTATTTATATCGTGTTTCTTTTTAAACAATGAGGCTTGTGCTTAGATATTTTCAGACCACATCACCGATGTTAAAGTGTGTCCCCCGTTTTCTTTTTAAATATTTTAGACGTATGAAAAAGACATCCATGTAGAAAAGCAAAAACGACGCACTTGGAAGGCAATTTGGTAGTAATAAAGGACCCAAAAAAGACGCGCGCGTGTGTGTGTGTGTGTGTGTGTGTCTGTAAACAGTATGAATACAACAGCTAAATAAGAAGAGGCGCACAATTTTTATAACTACAAAACAAGATGAAAAAAACTATTGGTTTTATAGTTTCTTTTTTGTCCGGTAATTATAGGAAGACTTTTTTGCCTTTTCTTACTTAGTTTTTGTAGACCCCAAGGATATTTAACTCATATATATATATGCAGACCTAATAAGAATAGATTACTCGTTTTGTAAAATACAAATCTATTTCAAGATTTTTAAAAAGCATCCATTATCATGTAACTTTAAATAAGTGGTGTGGCTAAGAATTCCCGCAAGGCAGTGCACTTTTATGCACTTAATGCGAAAATTCGAAACTTTTAAAAAGCGATTAAAATGATCGAAATACAGATTGAGACAGTACAGAATTAGTCGATTTCTTCTCGATTTGACATTTTTTATCATACCGTTTTGTCGACCATCACGTTTTGTAGACAGATCTCGTGGCCCAAGGCCTATTTGTTATAAAATAGAGCAAATTACCTGCAACGAAACGAGTTGTTGATGATGCGTGAATGATTCACAGGAAGATGGCGGAAGTTGCATAAGCAAAAAGCATCTGCGGTTTTGCCTTGGTTTGCGAAATCAGTAAAAGAAACAACTAATCTAACCTTCGTTCAAGTTGTGCAGTCTGTTTATTTCTTTATCTTTCTGTCTATCTATTGAAATTTACCCATTCATTTATCTTTCTTATATATATACACACACACACATATACACACATATATACATACAATACACACACGTCATCGATCTATCCAGCATCTATCTACATACCTATCTATCTATCTATCTATCTATCTATCTATCAATCATTTTTTTTTTTTCATATTTACCAGTCGGTGGCTGTGGTGTTAGAGCTTCCATCTATATACCCGGAAGGATCCTTTTCGTGGAATCGAATCCCACACCATCAGTAGAAAAGTTTAGGACTTCATCGTATAAGTTGTTGTGTCGTGCTTGACGGGGGCTTAAGTTGGATACCCCAAGAAGGTCTGAGATTACCTCGTAGTGGATGGGTCATAGTAATCAGCAAAAGAATAACGTTCATCTCATTTTGCTTATCTGTAATTTGATCTATCGCTACATTTCTCCCTAGCTTATCGATCTGTCTATCATTTGTTAGTTTGTTTACATTCCTCCTTAAACTAGTCTCCGCCTACTCTTTGTTCATCTGTCATCCATTCCCTGTTACTCTGACTTCTACTCTCTCATCCTCTGACTTCTACTCTCTCATCCTCTGTCTTCCACTCTCTCATAATCTGTCTTCCACTCTCTCATAATCTGTCTTCCACTCTCTCATAATCTGTCTTCCACTCTCTCATAATCTGTCTTCCACTCTCTCATAATCTGTCTTCCACTCTCTCATAATCTGTCTTCCACTCTCTCATCCTCTGTCTTCCACTCTCTCATAATCTGTCTTCCACTCTCTCATAATCTGTCTTCCACTCTCTCATCCTTTGTCTTCCACTCTCTCATAATCTGTCTTCAACTCTCTCATCCTCTGTCTTCCACTCTCTCATAATCTGTCTTCCACTCTCTCATCCTCTGTCTTCCACTCTCTCATAATCTGTCTTCCACTCTCTCATAATCTGTCTTCCACTCTCTCATCCTCTGTCTTCCACTCTCTCATAATCTGTCTTCCACTCTCTCATAATCTGTCTTCCACTCTCTCATCCTTTGTCTTCCACTCTCTCATAATCTGTCTTCCACTCTCTCATAATCTGTCTTCCACTCTCTCATAATCTGTCTTCCACTCTCTCATAATCTGTCTTCAAATCTCTTATAATCTGTCTTCCACTCTCTCATCCTCTGTCTTCCACTCTCTCATCCTCTGTCTTCCACTCTCTCATCCTCTGTCTTCCACTCTCTCATCCTCTGTCTTCTACTCTCTCATCCTCTGTCTTCCACTCTCTCATCCTCTGTCTTCCACTCTCTCATCCTCTGTCTTCCACTCTCTCTTCCTCTGTTCTCCGACCAATCATCTTTCTAAGCCGCATTCAATCAATAAATCTCAAGACCAATCAACAAACCAAAACAAAAATTGTTCTCAATCTGTCTGATTCTATTATTTGCATCTCTATCAATCTCTCCAGCCTGCCTGCCTCTCTCTCTCTCTCTCTCTCTCTCTCTCTCTCTCTCTCTCTCTCTCTCTCTCTCTCTCTCTCTCCCCTCTCTGTCTCTGTCCATTCTTTAACTCTCTCCCTCTCTCTGTCAATTCTTTAACTCTCTCTCTCTCTCTCTCTCTCTCTCTCTCTCTCTCTCTCTCTCTCTCTCTCTCTCTCTCCCACCTCTCTGTCTCTGTCCATTCTTTAACTCTCTCCCTCTCTCTGTCAATTCTTTAACTCTCTCTCTCTCTCTCTCTCTCTCTCTCTCTCTCTCTCTCTCTCTCTCTCTCTCTCTCTCTCTCTCTCTCTCTCTCTCTCTCTCTCTGTATGTGTCTGATCCAATTAATGTCCCTGTTCTGTGTCCTCTAAAAGAAGATCGTCCCAAGACTGATCCATCGTTGTGTCACCCTAACTCTGATTTATTTCTGTGCCGCTCCAACACAGCCATCCGCTTGGAAACTAATAACGGAAGTCAAAATTTGCTGCCGTGTGGTTTGTTTTCTAACCCAAACCTCTGCTTTTTTCTCTCTCAGTTTTTTTGGTGGGTCTTTTATTGTGGGGGTTGGGGGTATGTTTAAAAACTTTTTTATATTTTTTTGTCACTGCCAGTTCTGGCAAAAACCTTTTCCAATTAATAAAGCTTGTAACCTTGGAGAGAAAAACATTTTTGAGGGGAATGTTTCTCTTATTCTCTCTGGCTCTCTGTCTATGTCTCTCCCTCCCTCCCTCCCCTCTCTCTCTTTCTCTCTCTCTCTGTCTCTGTCTCTGTCTCTCTCTCTCTCTCTCTCTCTCTCTCTCTCTCTCTCTCTCTCTCTCTCTCTCTCTCTCTCTCTCTCTCTCCCCCTCTCATCCCCAAATTACGCTACGCGTGACAAATGTTAAAGAAAATAATAAAATAAAATAAAAACCCAAATCCTCTTAACAACATTATTTTATTCTTGTTACTTTTATTTCCTCCGCCGTGCAGGAGGAAAATTATTTTAAGAACGAGTTCAGAGCATTAAGTTCAGGTAAATTTGTTACAGTTGCTTCCCTTGATCTGACCAAGCCTACGGCAGCACATTATGTTATGTTAATAATCTTTATAAAGAAAATAATTCGTAGCTTTTATTCACAGACTGACCTCAAATTCTTAGAGATAAAGTCCGCTTTGGACCAGGGAAGAGCTAGTTCAGCCAGACCCTTTACTCACCCGTTAACTCGTGTCAGATGTATTGCATGGAGGGAGGAAGAGAAAGAGAGAGACACAAAGACAGAGAGGAAGAGAAAGAGAGAGACACAAAGACAGAGAGTAAGAGAGAGAGAGAGAGAGACAGATTAGAGAAGGTGATAGATAGATATAGAGTCAGAGACACAGAGAGATGTTGTTACTCAACCTCATTTAGACTCCCATATGAAGAAACAAAAAAAAAAAAAAAGAACAGTAACGGTATACCTCTTTAAGTTATATATATATATATATGAAAAAAGGGAATGAAAAGCAATAGCCTTGACGTATTATGAAATTATCAGATTAAAGTATTTTGCCAATTTGACCAGAAATTCTACACGTTTATCCATGATTTTCTAATTTTAATATGTTTGAAATATTACCTTGATTGAGCATTCAGTTGAAGGACTTAAATCTCAGGTTTCAGTAAACAAAATTACGGCCTTTTAGGTAATAGGTCAAGACCAAAGGTAATTTCACATGCCTGGTCAAAATAAAATGAAATTAATTTTCTGTGATATTTGACCCTGATGTTTTCAGTCCAAAATCAGTTGGGGTCAAATTTACAGATAGTTAGCATATCTCCCCATCTGCCACGTATAGCTTGTAAATTTAAATGATTTTTTTTTCTTTGTGGTAACCAGAGGCCATTTTGGTGCGGTTGAAATTTCTAGGGTGCGCATTGATCATGCGCAGTTCACGTCTGGTTTCAATTATTTCTGTGCGAAACGGAGAACGTTCTTTCAATGAGATAACACGTTATATTTCAATTTGGACACGAAGTGCCTCCCGTTTCAAAAGGCCAACCCGTGTAGAAACCATAATTTTCCTGGCCTGTAAAAAAAACTATTCAAATTTCCTTTATACCGCATGATATCAGAGCAGGAGTTAGAGCGTTAAATACATTTTTGAATATACTAATTCCACTTTTAAAACAGCAGGTCGTGCTTTCTGGTAAACTGTGTGTGCATTGGTCCTTTAGAAATACCCCTACTATAATCAAAGCAAAATCTTGAAAAGCACTTAAAGGTTTAACCACTAAAAATGAGATAAAAGTTGTTAAAAAAAAATAAAGTCGTTTTATTTTTCAGAGAATTAATCCTGCCCAATTGTTTTTCTTCTTGAAACGGTGCTGACCCTATTTTTTTTTTTAGGATTCGAACCAGGGGTCGCTAGGAACACACAGTGAATTGCCCACTCTTTGAACTATCATACTTAGAGACAGTCTTTGAAATTCGGGTGTGTACCTAATCTAGACATTCGAATCTTACAACAAAAAAATAAAGTCCAAGTTCTAAGCCAAATCTCGACTTTAATCAAGTCAACATCACAAGGGATTTGTTGAGACCAATGCCTGAGGCCGGAGCTGCCAACTCTCAGTGGAGATGGTGGGAAGGAAGAAAATAATAACAATAAGAAACGTTTGGTAATTTAGATCTAGACTAGTAGACCTTGGCGTCGCGGCGGAGAGAAATGTGGAACTATTGTCTCGGGCTAAGGGAATATAACGCCGAGTTTAAACCCATTAGGAAAGACCCGTTCGAGTAAATATGACGTTAGTTCGAATTGTGTGAAGAATGAAGTCAATATAGAAACGTTAAAAATGGTAAACAGTATTGTGAAAATCTCGTATATGGCGCCTAAAATGTATAGAGAAGATGGTGGCTGACAAGAAAGCGGATTTTGGGGGGAGAAATAGAAAGAAAAGTCATAGCTAAGACGACCAAAACAAAAAAATTATTTCCTCTCTCTCTCTCTCTCTCTCTCTCTCTCTCTCTCTCTCTCTCTCTCTCTCTCTCTCTCTCTCTCTCTCTCTCTCTCTCTCTCTCTCTCTCTCTCTCTCTCTCCCTCCCTCCCTCCCCCAATGTGACTCCGGGAAATTTTCAACATTTTTATGACTTTTTTTTCGATGAAATATTTTATATAAGAAAAAAGCTACAAAAATGAATGGCCCACTTTTTGACAAAAAGTCAAGAGCGACAACTAGGAAAAGAAAGAAGAAAAATCATGCGTTATTATCATTGAGTCTTGACCCCATTGTATCAGTTTATGCGTTGTATGTTGACATAACTTTTCAGTTTGCCAGTTTTCTTGTCTGGCTTTTGCTGTGCGCATGCTGTGATCTATGTATCTATCTATCTATCTATCTATCTATCTAACTATCTTTCTGTCTATATATTTAGCTATATCTCTGGATATATCTGACTATCTATCTGTACCTCTGTCTATCTATCTATTCATCTATTTGTCGGTTAATCAATCTACTAATATATCAGTTATAACAGTTACTTATAACGCTACTTTTTTGCCATGATATCATTCTCTGTAGAAATTCAGTGATTTCACTGAGTTTGTCAGCCTATCGCACAGAAATATTTCTTTCCAGGAACTTTTTTTCTTTTCTTTTCTTTTCTTTTTTTTTTTTTTTTTTTTCGCTCCTCCTTCATTCCTACCCCCTGTTAATCTATCAATACCATCTTCTGTCTCCGTCATATTTTACCCTTACCACGTATCCTATTTTTAGCTAGTCCAAAAAGGATATTATCATGGAGAGGTATACGAATTTAGAACAAAAATGTCATTACATTACCAGGCGAGTCTTGTATAGTGAGGTATACGTTAAAAACTAAGGGGGGAATGATAGAAGAAATGCGATCTTTTCTGCTAGGAAACCCTAAAGAGGCAACCTAATGTAATTATAGGTAAGGGGATGTTACTCTTCGTATGAAAAATATTGGAATGAGCTAATTTTGGACTTTCCCAATCTACTGAAAGATCCTTTTAAACGCCTATCAAAAGGCTATGGATTACCGCAGAAAATTTTTTTTCAGGGGGTGGGGCGGCGCATAGCTGCTTATGTATTTCAACCTCAATGAAAATGAACGCTTTAAGGGCCTAACAATAAATTAGCTTAATAATGTTATATCAGCAGAAATTTTAAGCGCTTCCCTTGGCTTCGAAATTTCTGTACTTTTGAAGTTTCTGAAAGAGGATCGTTTTTAAGAATCGATAAATATATTATGACTTAAAAAATTAATCCATGGTGTTTGTGTGATTTACAATGTCGGGCATTACTTAACCCTTGATGGCTGTAATTGAATTTCACATGTATAATGCTATCTTGAAAACGAAACCGAAAGTTGACCTTTGATAGCTCACAATGCGATTAATTTATCTCCCCTGAAACATAGTTACGTTCTTGTGGCTTTTCAATACTTTACTAAATTACCCATAATACTGTTTTCGTTTGAAAACGAAAGCGAAAGTGGACTTGCTGGCTCAGAATGCAGTTACCATTATCTACTCTGAAACATACTTACGCTCTTGTTGCTTTAAACATACACGTATATACTTTTTTTTAATGGTTTATATTAATAGTTTGAAAACGAAACCGGAAGTTTACCTTTGCTAGTCCTTACAATCCATGTTATTATTACCTACCCCGAAAATATCTCTTGTTGCTTTTAACCATGCGCATAAACACATTACTGAGTAAAGAAAATCCCAGTGTTTAACCGACCTATTCTTTGTCTACTCAAGGTCTATTTTCATCCCTACTTTTTTTTAAAAATATGGTCTCCCAATATCTATGACCCTTCAACGTCTCCTGTTTCCATTAGGAGAAGTCATCAACACGAAGTCCGTGAGATGTGGGTGATTAATTAGATTAAACCATTGTGTTTTGTGTCCAAAGTCAATTTGCTGGTTTGGACGCCAAATTAAATGTCAATTAGCAGGCTGCTCTGAAAATAGCGACAGCGTAAAAAGCTAATTTAGAATTAATCAATTTATTTACCCTTGGGGGCCACTGAAATCTGGCAAGTGTTTATTTTTCGTGTGAGAGAGACAGACAGACAGACACATAGGTAGAGACACAAAGAGAGTCATTCAAATAGATGGAGAGAGAGATTGAGAGAGAGAGAGAGAGAGAGAGAGAGAGAGAGAGAGAGAGAGAGAGAGAGAGAGACAGACAGACAGACAGACAGACAGAGAGCTGTAAGGCTCTTCGGAACCAATGTACTTTTCCAATGTCATGTTCTAGACTTGGAACCATTTTCAAACATCCTCCATGTAATCAAATCTATCAGTGTACAAGCTAGATTTGTTTGTAGCCCGGACTCTCGACCCAGAACTGTCAACACCGAGTCCCAATTATTCATCCGGACTTTGTTTTGTCTCAATACTTGTGTAGCTTCAGGCTGTGTTGTGCTGTGTGTGTGGATGTGTGTTTGTAGATCCGTGTGGATGTGTGGGCTGAGTGCCACGTTTTCCTACCACAGGTCGAACCGTGTCCTCAGAATCGGGCTAAGGGGATTAATGCTAATGGATAGGAAAGGGAACCAGGTACGTACAATTGGGGAGGAGATTAGAGAGATGAGGGTGGGCTGGTGAAGTGAACGAATTACATTAGGAGGGGAAGAAAATGATTATATGGAAAACGAAATAACTGGGTGGTTTAAGGCTGGTCAGACATCCAAGAATGCGACAATATTTTTTTCAAGTCGTGAGGTTACTCCTTTTCTTCTTCTTCTTTTTTCTTTTCCTTTTCTTTTCTTTTTTTTTTTTTTTTTTTGGGGGGAAGAGGGAGAGAAGGGTTTGTTTTCAAACAAGAAAAGCAGCCCCCCCCCCCCAAAAAAAAAAAAAAACAAAAAAAAATTAAATTAAAAAAGATAATAAAGAAATAAAAAATAAAGGGGCAAACACACGCACAGAGGACGGACACATGTGCACACACCTAAACAAACAGTCAAAACTGAGGCTGTGGAACAAAATCATAGGAAACAAACAAAACAAAATGTTCGAAAATGGCCGAGTAATGCTTTTCCTATTGGAACATATATTATCACGGATCTAAACAGAATGAAACATAATAAAAAATAAGAAAGGTGGATCAATATTTTCTCAAAACAGATTATGCAAATTAAATATGCAACCCATACTGACGTTTTTTATGTGTGAGAGAGCGAGAGAGAGAGAGAGAGAGAGAGAGAGAGAGAGAGAGAGAGAGAGAGAGAGAGAGAGAGAGAGAGAGAGAGAGGGAGGGAGGGAGGGAGGGAGGGAACGAACCACGAAAAAAGAAAAAACAACTTATTTGAACAAGTTAACAAAGAGTGCGAAGCTAACAACAACCAAACTGGGTGCCGGAGTACCCGTCACGTGATAATGTGGCCCAGGTGCGCAAAACCAGGAAATCAGCAATCAAAAACGAAAAAACAAGATACAAAAATTAAAAAAAAAAACCAAAAAAAAAAAAAAAACACACGGTCATTCATTGGAACTGCTGGCCATTGTTGATCAAGGCTGAATGCACTGTTTGCTAGATTGAAAAATTGGATTTTTCCATGCTTGTATTTTTTTTTTAAACGAACCACCCGCACCCAAAAAGAAAAAAAAAATCCAGGCTGGTCTGTATCGTTCAAATCTTACTATTTTACCAAAGGTAGCAATAGAATGGTCTCCTCCAGCGCCCAAATGCCGCTCCTGGATTGGCTAGAGGAAGGAAGCGGAGGGTGGGGATGGGGGAAAGGTAATTCCACCCCCACCCCCCACCCCCCAACCCTTCCTCTTTTATTACGTTTAACATCATCATTACTAATCAAACCAGATTTACTGCGAGTTGACGGAATGAAAATAAAGCACTTAGACTAGTTTGCGCAGGTGCAGGCACCTTTCGCTGTATCATGAATAAGTTACTTCCGACAAACGAAGGGTTAACTATCTGTTTACTTTGTGCTGCGAGATGGAGCGATCGTTCACACTATCTGAACCCCGTGCATTTCGTCTTTTAGCCAACAGCCATGACATTTGACCCCCATAAAAAAAAGTTGACCCCCTGTAATCGAAAAACAATGCCGATAGCTGGTGACATATTATGCGAATGTTGCCCTAGATCTGTATTTCCTCTTCTGTTCATGCCCTTGATTTATGATTCGGCTACGGGACCCCCCCCCCCCCCCCTTTCCCATTTTTACTCCAGGGTAGGTGCGCGTAGTGTCAGTCTCTTTAGGGTTAAGAGTTGATACCCCCCATCTTGTTTTCATATCTCCACCCCGTGTCAAAGTTCATGTTTGTGCCGCGCCAAATCGCACCAAAGTTTTGATTACACAATAGCCCTTATTGCGTTCTTTTTTTTTTTTTTAAAGCTTCCATACTGACGTCATAAGTAGATAGGGATTGAACATTTCCTTATTTAGACAAAAACCAAAATGTGTTTCTTGAAATGAAATAAACGCGTACCTTACTAGTTTTTGTCCTCTCCTCCCAGTCTTTAGAATTAAAATAATATGCATACATTTGCAGATCTTTACTACCTCGACATGCTGTGATAACGTATGCCCATAATTACTGAACATTGATTATTCTTATTCTCCGAGCTCCTGTCGGTAATTGGACGCTTCGCCATGATGACGGTGAAGAGCCGTGCCTAGTGCTCAAAGTTAGATCTAGATCTACTTTCTAGATCTTTTTGATAAATAGAAAATTAATAACCGTCAAAAGTTAAACTTATCGATGTTGTTGATCCTTACAAAAAATTGTCCAGGATGTTGTCATAATGTTGTTCCGCTAAAAAAGAACCATAACAGTTGGGGTCTTTTGTTGAAATTTTTTGTGAAGTACAGTGCGAATGAGCCAGTGCAAGGTCCTACTGCTTTCATCATGGATGCCTAGTTATTGCGTATTACGTCACTTCGGTTCAGAGTATGGAAAAGTTTAGCGATAAAGGTTTTTATTCTCACTTTCCATAAAGCGTTAAAGATAAGGATGTGTCATATGAAAATTATAATATCGAAAAGTAAAAAAGGGCACTGCTTGAAAACTAAAATTAATGACCTGTGGAATATGTTTGATGAAAATAAGTTGCCATCTTAATGTAAGAGTTAAATCTGCGCAGTTTTTTCCCCCAATATTCCTATTTGCCTTAAATTGCCAAATTAATCTTTAAAAAAAAAATCAAGATACAAATTTAACCAAAAAAAAAAAAAAAAAAAAAAAAACCATGAAGAAAAAAAAAAAAAAAACAACAACCACGAAATGGATTGTTTCTAATTGATGTGTGTCATGTTCATCAGACTTGAAACCCGACAGTTCTAATTTTGATGCTTTACTGATGTATCTTCTTAAAAACAATTAAGAATGCGAGTCGAGCTTGTATTATAGTCATTAGTTCGCCTTTTAATAGCTTCTGGTTTTAACCTGATCTCTTGGAATGTCCAACCAAAATTTACTTTCGATTCCGATGATATCAACAAAGGTCTGTCTTGTTTTCTTCGGTGAACCATACGCTGAGAGAAAGAAAGAAAGAGAGAGGGAGAGAGAAAGAGAGAGAGAGAGAGAGAGAGAGAGAGAGAGAGAGATTGTGTGTGTGTGTGTGTGTAAACGCGCATTGGTATTGTCTTCCATTAATGGCTTTCCCGGACTTTGTCATTAGAAGATCAGCAAGTCAGAACCTATTTGAACTGCCGTGCGAAAACAAAATGGCCGCGTCACTGTGTGGGGTTCAGCTGAGGTCGGGCTCCCCCTGTTACATATTTCGCCGGTCAACCAAGCAGAACGCTTGTCAACCAGTTCGCGTATCGCAGTTAAGGGGTTAAATCCAATAAGCGTCATACGCTTTTCTGGTATTTACAATTGCGCGGCATGTTAATTGCGCAAGTTTCTTTTCCATTTATAGTTTGCACTTATAATTCTTTTAATTCCAAAGGCTATTGATAACGAATACACCCTGGCAGTATAAATACCTGCATGCCCAGTTTGAAAGAAAACGGGCCGGAGAAATCACATTAGGAGAGAGCTGATACGTTCACACATGAATTCCTCTTTTCTGGGATTAAACTCGTGTACAGTCAGACTCAGTCAACCGTGTAAGTTAATCAAGGACGACAATTCTCGCGAAAAAAAAAAAAAAGAGAAAAATTAAGGGGGTGGGGGGAGAGGCTAGAAGTTGTCTGCGTTGCAGGATTGGCAATTTTATGAGATATATAAAAAAAAAAAAAAAAAAAAAAACGTCTGACGTCATAACAAAATAAAACAAGAAAATAAATTAAAAATGTTGAAGCGAAATAATGCATTGGAGTGTTTAAGCATTAATTTGCTTATCATAACCTATTGACAAGTAGGATAAAGAGAAAACTACACGAAACACTTTTTTCTCTGTCTCTCTTTCATTAAATCTGCTTCTTTCTAATGTTTAACCCATTAGATCTACTTTCTCACCGCTTCTGCGACATTTGTGGCATTTCCGCTTTGTTCCTTTATTTTCATAACGGCAGGAGTAGTCTTCCCTTTGTTCCAGGTGAGTTGGCGAGATTATAGCGTAGTAGAAGTTCTTTGTCTCCTCGCAATGTCCTAATTCCTTTCTAAGAACGGGGTTTGCGCGGCTTAAGTCAAAGTGAGAGGATTTTGTTCACCAAGACCAGTGTAGTGCTGCTTTCTTTTACGTCTCCTAAGTTACTGAGGTCATGCAAAGGCAGGCCATAGCAGCTTGAGGAAGTGGCGTAGGGGATAAATGGACTTTCAGTAGGGAGATTTCGGAATGGTCGTCACGGGTGGATGATTCTGGTGACTGAATTTATGCGTTCCATAATTTCTTTTCCCTGTTTACAGGGAAAGAGATGTTCTTGTTTTTCTGTAGGCATGAGATGGAGAAGAGAGAGAGAGAGAGAGAGAGAGAGAGAGAGAGAGAGAGAGAGAGAGAGAGAGAGAGAGAGAGAGAGAGAGAGAGAGAGAGAGAGAGAGAGAGAGAGAGAGAGAGAGAGAGAGAGACAGACAGACAGACAGACAGAAAGACAGACAGCCAAAGGGATAGAAGGAAAAAGATAGGGCTAGACAGAAACAAGGAAATATAGATTGAGGGAGGAAGAGAGAAAATGGAATAGGGAGAGAGAGAGAGAGAGAGAGAGAGAGAGAGAGAGAGAGAGAGAGAGAGAGAGAGAGAGAGAGAGAGAGAGAGAGAGAGAGAGAGAGAGAGAGAGAAGGGACTTCAACTCGATGCAAAAACTTTTCTTTATTTACTGGTGACACTAATTATTTTCTTTAGAAGTTTTTGTGTGTTTAAGATGTGAATATACAAAGCCTCAGTTTTACTTCTCTTTACTTTTACCCTCACAAAGAACACGTCGTTTGACATACTGAATGAATACACCCCTGATTTGGGTTATTCTAAGCAAGGTAAAAATGGAAGGAAGAAAAGCCTATGACAGCCATAATGAAATGATAATTCTGTACTGGTGCGATGAATTGACAAAACCAGTTGAAAACAAGGCTGTTTTGTTAATAGCCCTTGATAAACACAGTTTTTGGTCCATACACCTTTATTTTGGGATGTTTTCTTATCCATTAACGATTTCCTGCTACCTTTGACCTCGATCATAACATGATGATGAAAGGTTCTTTTCAAATATAAAAGAGCGAATTTGCGTCAGGTCGACTTAACCTGAAAAACATCTGAAGGAAATCCCAAGCCCCCCGTGAAAGATGCTCGGAGAGAATGTTCACATCAAAGGGAGGGAGGGGAAAAAAACAGGAAAGTCGGAGGACGGGTGGGGGGTGGGGATGGGGAAGTATAAACGGCCATGAGCTCTTCCGTTCTTTCTGAGTGCTTTTTTTAGCTTTTGTTGACTACAAACCTGAGGGGTCAAGTGGGGAACAACAAAGACAGAAGAGAGAAAGAGATGGAGAGAGAGAGAGAGAGAGAGAGAGAGAGAGAGAGAGAGAGAGAGAGAAATATAGATAGACAGAGACACCAGCAGAGGCAGACCGTGAGAAAAAAAGAGAGAGAGAGAGAGAGAGAGAGAGAGATAGAGATAAATAGATAGATAGAGAGAGAGAGAGAATCAGACGAACAGTGAGAAATAGAGACACTAGAGAATACCAGGACTATGATAAGAACGTTGGATGAGATACAGTAACACAGAGACAAAGAGATGGAGAAACAGAGAAAAAGACAAGTGGCAATTGCTTTGAGGGCTATCAATAATTTTCAAACCATAAATTTCTGTAACTAAAACGTTTAACTTTCGCAACGTCTCGGTTTTTGCCCTAATCTCATAATAATGCAATAGACACATGGGCATCGGTCAAATTTCACTACAATTTTAATAAAATTCGGACCCATCAACAACAGTATGGCTGCAGATCTGAAGAAAACTGCGATTCATCTAATTTTTGCGTTAAAACGCGAATGAAGATTAAAAAAAAAAAAGAAAAAAATTCACTGGAAAAGTATACTTGACGGACGTTCATTTTGTGACTGAAACGGCTCGAATAAAGATATCGAGGGAGAGAGCGGGACCAAATGGCTTTTCGTTAAAATGTTCTCTTCGGGTACAAAAATCTGGAAAGCAAATACCAGTTTGGGGCACCCAAGACATAAGAATGTAGCCTTCAAAGACGACATCTGGGAGAAAGTGTGTACGGTTACTTCAGACCAAATGGTATTCGCTTACAACAGTTATCAGAGCATATCGGCTTGTGACGCATAGAAAAAATATTATTAGCGGAAAACGCTATACAGAAATAAATGGTTATATTCAGAAATACTGTAGTTATCCAAGGGCTGATCAT
This sequence comes from Elysia crispata, assembly GCA_033675545.1. NCBI lineage: Eukaryota > Metazoa > Mollusca > Gastropoda > Plakobranchidae > Elysia > Elysia crispata. The sequence continues at coordinate 139,709 of JAWDGP010004437.1, forward strand.
AACCTGGAACGGATGGGTCAGATCAAAGCGATAAAGATTTATATAATACATAGGAAATGTAAAATATGTACTAGTATAGAGATGACTGTAGAAGGTATGCGCGATTTATAAGGAGATATATTGACAATTACGCTTGCCCTGGGGCAGACATTTTATAACAAACGTTACAGTAAGATCTCTGGAGAAGATATAAACAGGGAGCAAACGTGGAAAATGTAAGCTCACTGTAAGGCTTTTTGGGAATCTAAGGGGACAAAGAGAAATTTTGGGTAAAATAGTTGTCTTTTGTATA